>JAVGWX010000019.1:9402071-9944571 GCA_036924085.1 Ariolimax columbianus | reverse complement strand
TCCTCAGACAGCGCCCCCTCACACACATCCACTAACTGTATCTTGGTCCTCAGACAGCGCCACCTCACACACCAGTCCACCAATTGTATCTTGGTCCTCAGACAGCGCCACCTGACACACCAGTCCACCAACTGTATCTTGGTCCTCAGACAGCGCCACCTCCTACACTAGTCCACCAACTGTATCTTGGTCCTCAGACAGCGCCACTTCACATACCAGTCCACCAACTGTATCTTGGTCCTCAGACAGCGCCACCTCATACACTAGTCCACCAACTGTATCTTGGTCCTCACTCTGTATGAATCCCAATGCACTAGCCTTAAAACACGTCGTACTCCAACGGTCATAGTATGACCCCTTCACCTAGTCGACCTAGCAGTAAATGTATAGATGATGAAGTCAATGGGAAATGTTGGAGCCCCTGCGGAAGATACAAAGTTCGTGCTTTGCCGTCGGAACTATCAGCAAGGAAAGAGACTGAGTACATTAGACGGCGCCTTGATGCAATGAAGTCGGCCCTAGAAGCCATTTTCTATTATCTGTATAATAAATGGTTGGTTAGTTCCCTTTCCACTTATGCCGCTGAGCGTCGTAATAAATGGTGACATGAGAAATGAACAGAATTTAAGGAAGAGCTTGTAACTTTGAAGCAGCAAATGACTGATTCGTATTTATTTCCGTGTTTTATTATCAATATTTGATGCACGGGAAGAAGGGAAGAAGAGGACACAGAAACAGAGGGTATGAAGAGATTACTTAGTGTTATGCCTGAAGCCGTGATGTTTTCAATACTACTGTAACGGAGACTACGGACTGGAAATAATTTGTCAAACGGTGGTTAACAACATTATCTCTAAGTTTCAGTGTTTTTATAATAAAGTTAGTTAGTTTTAATTTCCGCTTATGCAGTTAAACGTTGTGGAAAGTCGGGACTCAGTGGTCTCGAGGTAAGGTATCTGGCTCGGGTGCCGGAGGCTCTATGTTCGAATTACGGTGGAGACCGGAATGTTGTTCACGTGGATCTTCTGGTAAAAATTCCCCTGATCTCTGGGTAGTGAGGTCGGACCCCTGGTCTATGGGTAGTGAGATCGGACCCCTGATCTCTGGGTAGTGAGATCGGACCCCTGATCTCTGGATAGTGAGATCGGACCCCTGATCTCTGGGTAGTGAGATCGGACCCCTGATATCTGGGTAGTGAGATCGGACCCCTGATCTCTGGGTAGTGAGATCGGACTCCTGTGTTATGTTACAAATTGCATGGCAGTTGGAAATCGAAAAAAGTAGGCTTAAAGACCGCTGCCAGACAAAATTCAAATTAAAAATCTATCCAAGTTGTTTGTACCTTTCCCAAGGTCAGGTCAGGTCAGGTCATCCCGTAACCGGTCAGGTCGTTGGGACACACATGAAGACATCCTCCCAACCCCACGCCACCCTTCTCTGTCAGCAGCCGCTGCCTGTGCCTCTTCTGGTCGGAGATTGGTCCATTCTTTTATGTTGTCCTCCCACCTCTTTTTGAGTCGGCCGCTTCGTCGTCTGCCTTGCACCTTTCCGTGGAGGATCGTATTTGCAAAACCATTTGATCTTGATATGTGACAGTACCAACCGAGTCTCCTGCTTTTGACAGTTGCCAAGAGGTAACTCAGATGGTCAAAAACCACCCTCCAAGAAACTGCTTGTATACAGACTCTGTAGAGTCTTCTAAACCAGTATAAATAAGTTAGGTTAAGAATGTAGTTGTACAATCACTCTCATCTTGTCTGCTCACCTGCCTCACGGCAGTCACCTTGCGAGATCAAGATGCTGAGCAGCGCATGATCTACAGTAGTCAGCGACCTATGGCTAACTGCTAGCGTCAAGGCCAGCGAACCAGAGCTGCCAACACTCTTCTATACCTACACGTGGTGATCCTGGATAACAGGCTGCAGCAGGGCAGACTGGCTAAGGAGAAGGGATCGAAGAGGGAATGCTAACCCGGTGTATAAAAATGATTGCGGAAGTCGGACGTGTTGGACCGAAAGGTGCAAATATCGCAGTCAAGCTGTAAACTACGACACAACGCATTCCGTTCCCTGGACTACACTCTGCTACGTCTTTTCAGGGTTTGGTAGCGGGAGATTGAGAACGAACGAAGCCAAGCCAAGCCAGTCACCCTGCCATGTAGCCAAAATCTATGGATAACTTTTTGTTGACTTTTGCTATGGTTTCGTCTGGTCGACATATATTTTATTGGGTCTTGAGCGTTGTTAAAACCTATAGAACTATTTCGGACTCATGTGGCTTTTAGTCTGCGTTTATGGCGTAGTATGTAATGCTATTAGCCAGAAGAACGCCTTTTGTGAGGAGTGGTGACTGGCGATCTGCATAAATGCATTGTTCTGCGTAACTGGCAGTATCAAGTGTCTATTTACAGCTAGGTACACTATATCTTAACTCGAGCTAGGTGTGTACCCAGTTGTTTTTGCAGTGCGAAGCAATGTGTTAGTGGCTTGTTCATATGAAATTGACTAAAAAATTGACTAAAAAATTCATTTCTCCAGGTTGTTTTTTTCCTTTTGTCCCTGTGACGTCATGTGTGATGTTCGTCATCGATTTTGTTTGTACCGTGCCATTTGCATTTTATCGGGCCAGATTGTGTAATGGAAGAAGATGAAATTATAATTTTAGTTTCATGCTGTGGTCAATAACAACACTGGGAAAAATGGCGGATGCGCTTGCCGGAAGTCGCCAGAGGGCGCTACAGCTTCACTTCCGCAAAGGCACTGAGTGATGTATGCCACAGGCTCGCAGCAAATGGTGTGCAATGGCTACGCATGGACAAAATACAATTTTGGGAAGAAACTAAGAAAGAAAAATACAAAATGTTCATTTCTTCTCTGAAGATAGAATATTCACGTCAATTTTGACTTAGTCCCCCGCTCTCATACCCAATGGTGAAGTAGTTTGCCAGAGAACATGTTGTGATGTTCTTGCCGGGGTCCTCTTGTTGAGGAAGTTCCAATCTTCACTTTGGTCTCGTCAGTGGCTGTCGTAAGAGGACTTGGTAATGTCCTTATGGTGTGGGTCCATAGCTCTTAGCGTTCCAGGATGCTCGCATGGGCACGACAGTCAAGCTGCAGGTAATTTCAAACCACCGTGATTGAGGTAGCTTACAGTCTACTGTAGATACAGGTCTTCTGACACCCGGAGAAATCCCTTTGAAACGTCATATTCCACATAGTAATAATAATGTTTGCTTAGGCGTCTGAGGCCCGTTGTATCGGTCGGCCACATCCATGACCCACATCTGTGGCGTAGTTCAAGGCCTTGTCCAGGTCGGAGGAGGAGGTTGCTACTTGCTGGAGCCATGCTGTTCGGGGACAGCCTCTTCTGCGCCTCCATCCGGTCGGGGGAAGACTTTTGGCGCTGAGGAACGACTTGTGTAGTATCTTGTCGTCAGGAATTTCCTGGTCCAGCCGTATAACATGACCGAACAAAGAAACTCGGCGCCGGTCAAGTGTTTCTGAGATTGGGTGGAGGCCTGTTTTAGCATAGTCTTCCATGTTGTCGATGTAGTCATGCCATAGGATGCCCAAGATACGCCGTTGGTTGCGCATGTGGAAGGCTTCCAGTTTCGACATGTCATGTTTCAGCAATGTCCGAGTTTCGGAGCCGTAAAGCAGGACTGGGACCACGCAGGACTGGTAGATGCAGACTGTTGTCCCAAGGGAGATCTTGCCATTACGCCACACGCGTGACAGGTCGTGCATAGCGGACGCAGCTAGTCCGATCCATCTTGACATATCGGGACCACTGCGCCCATCGGATGATATCATGCTACCGAGATAGATGAGTTCGTTGGTGCCATCCACAGTGTGACCTTGAGTCACATTCCATGGCTGACTGAATAACGGAACTTGTACATGTCAACTATCAGTACAACTATAATAGCGTGTTCGGGAAACAAAGATGGATATGCAGTTGGTTTCTTGGCAGGATTCTATCAGATGATCACTCTAAACAGTGATTTATTGTGTTTTTTACCGTGAATTTGTTTTAATTCTCTGTGTGGAACATGGATTGATTATAAACCTTGGCACAATATGAGTTCCGTTATTTAACCTGCGGTGAAATGTGACGTATCAAGGGATTTCCCCCGGTGAGCCCTATATAAAGTATCAAATGGGTAGCTCCACTCGAGTTTGCTAGGACTGGCTTTCGATATCACGAATTTTTGTCTGGTTGTGGACCTCGTCCCTTCTTGTTACTTGGGTCAATTTTCATAACTATGCACATTCTGGAGTACGAAGCTGGATTTGTGGATTCTGATCATTGCTCATCGCTATCATCCACAAGTTAAGAGCTCTCGTTTCTGTAGTCGTACCACTTTGATCCCATTGCTGGGGTAGTGAGGGTTCTTTACGCAAAGGACTGCAGGTCATTTTGCAACAGCTGTTGAAACACGTCGTGTGAGGCCTATGTGTGTCTATTTCACCCCGAACAAAAAAAAACATATGCTTTACCGGGGATTCGATCCGCAGCCCTCCTTGTCGGCAGGCAGACTTGGAAACCATTCGGACAAGCGCCCCTCCCTCTCATTACTATAAATAGAAATCACCATTCTAGTATTTGTTCCCATGACTTGGGTGTTCCAAAAGGATATATTGAACCGAGGAATAAAGGTCGCATGCACCTGCTATGTCAAAGTAGTGTATGAATTAGGCTTTTTTTTAATTATACCTTAAATAGAAATAAAATCTATGACTTACATAAGTTTTGAGCGCGTGTCCTTGTGATCAGAATGCCAACGTCCCAACCGCTGGGCCATTCACTCCTTGCTCTCATTTGTACATATCGCAATTTTGTTGTATTCTAAGGCGTCAAGTAAAGAGGGGTGTCTGAGAGGGAGGTTTGGTGGGGGCGGGAGGGGGGGGGCAGGTACAATCATCTATTTGCAGGAACATTCAGTATCTATATTCCTCGCCTCTTACTGAAAGGGAATGAGCACCTACAGATCTGCCCAATGTGCATTAACGTCGAGTCAAAACAGAATTCTCGTTATTACCAAGCTGGAAAGCTAATGATTGGTACGTGACCTTCAACAAGGGTCATGGTCAGGGAAATTCACAGAAAGCGACTATGCATTTCCTTCCGGTCGGTAATTTTGGAGAAAGCCCATGACTTACCGGAGCCCGAGTTTTGTGAAGGGTTAAGTTTAGGGTTAGGTTTAGGGTTGGATTCAGGATTACGTTTAGGTTAGGTTTAGAGTTGGTCTTAGGGATAGGATTAGGGTTAAGGTTAGGTAACATGGTTATTATTACATCTTCTGACAGCATTGATCATGCATGCTGCTATAGAAACTGGACGCTTCTATCCTTATCATGGACCAACGTTGGCAGATTCCAGAATGTCATTGCTATGGCGTTAGGAAATGTCAGTGATATGAACCAGTAGCAGAATTTCTCGTCTATTCTCGCAGAATTGTTGGCATCTCCAACAGTTGAAATGTGGACTATTCTGTGACGTCACTACTTCAAATTTGGTGCTAAAAATAAATATTTCTTTTGTTTGTGGTGAATTACCAAGTACCGAACTAAAAACTGCATCCTTAAAAAAAATACGGCAATAAATATAAGCATGTCAACATTGTTATGAATTGGTAAGTAAGTTGTACTACATATAATTCAGAAGGAACTGCAAACATTTTGATGATTAGTATGAACATTGAAAAAAAACGTATTGAAGCCGCTAATTTATGTTTAGTTGTTTACAGACAAGTACAAATCATTGGCCAGGTGTCAACAATACTGAAGAACAAGCACGTAAAGATTGGCACAAAAAGAGCCATGTTCAAAACAATGTTCATGCCTACACTATGCTACCAGTGTCAAACTTGGACACTGACAGCAACAGATCAGAGAAAAATTGAAACAACAGAAATTTTTTTTTATTTTTTTTTTTGCGTTCGCCTTTTTTCTCTAATCCCCAAGGAGGTGTGCGTTGCACTGTGGTTTTTATTTTGCACCTGTCGGCCCAATGCATCCGACTTCAGCATGCATTTTATGTAAAAGTCTGCTTCCTCCTGTAATTTCTAAGGGTTTGCTTCCCCGGGGTAACGGCCGGTGCTGTGATGGGGATCGAACCCAGCACCTTCGGATTGTGAGCCGTGCCACTTATCCACTAGGCCACGCCGTCCCCTAAAATAACAGAAATGAAATGCCTGAGGCGAATGCTAAATGTGACAAGATGGGACAGAATTAGAAACGATGAGACCAGGAAACAAATGGGGACAAACCCAGTGCTAGAGGTCAGGTCAGGTCAGGTCAGGCCATCCCGTAACCGGTGAAGTTGTTGGGGGACACATGAAGACACCCTCACAACCAACCACCACCCTTCTCTGTTAGCGGCCGCTGCCTGTGTCTCTTGTGGTCGGAGATTGGCCCATTCTTTTATGTTGTCCTCTCACTTCTTTACGGGCCGGCCTCTTCGTCGTCTGCCATGCACCTATCCGCCGAGGATCGTATTTGTAAAATCATTAGATCTCGATATGTGACTGTACCAAGCGAGTTTCCTTCTTTCGACAGTTGCTAAGAAGTCTTCAAAAAGCCCTTTTGCTGTTGTAATTTTATCTCGTATTTCTTCATTTCTAACTCGATTTTGTACGTAACTTTTAAAAGTCTTCGGAAACATCTCATCTCCAAAGCTTGTAATCCTTCGCTGAAGGTCAGCTGTAACTGCTCATGTCTCACAAGCATAGAGGAATATTGACAGGACCAGTGTACACAGACATCATTAGAAAATAACAAATTCAGTGGTTGGGCCACATATCGCGACATCAACACAGCAGCGTTCCACATATCGCTCTAACACTTAAACACTGAGGTACTAGAGTTAGAGGCCGACCCAGAAAAAGATGGATTGACGGAATTTCCGAGGCAGCCAGTTCCACCTTATACGAAACGCACACCAAGGTGCTATCCAGATGTCACTTATACACCTGACGCCGAAAGGCAAACCAGGATCAGACAATAGATAGATAGATAAACCTATCTTTCCGCGATACACAATATATATGTGCGTATCTTAGTACGCCTTGATCAGCTCCCATGACAACACACTAGCACATTATATCGCTTTCACGTGATTCGACTTGTAGCCTCAAAACACATTTGGGATCAAGACGCTGAGCAGCGCATGAGCTGCAGTGGTCAGCGACCCATAGCTGACTGCTAGCGTTAGGGCCAGCGAACCAAAGCTGCCAAGACCCTTCTACATCTCCATGCGGTGATCCTGGATAACAGGTTGCAACAGAGCAGACTGGCTAAGGAGAAGGGATCGAAGAGGAAATGCTAACCCAGTACTCAAAAACTGCTTGCTCAAGTCGGATGTGCTGGACCGAAAGGTGCACATATCGCAGTCAATCTGTAAACTATGACACAACGCGTTCCGTTCTCTGGACTACATTCTGCTACTTAGGCCCATGTCAGGGTTTGGTAGCGGGAGATTGAGAACGAACGAAGCCAAGCCAAGCCAAATCAAGCCAAGCCAAGCCAATGCACATTTGGTTTGCCCGATCGACCACTATGTGGAATAGATTAGTATATCCTGCAACCTTTTCAGGATTATAGCAATGTCACCACAAGGGTCACATAGTACTGTGAGCCTTCTACAATAAAGTACTGTCTCGTCACGGGCCACAAAGTACTGTAAGCCTTCTACAATAAAGTACTGTCTTGTCACGGGCCACATAGTGCTGTAAGCCTTCTACAATTAAAGTACTGTCTCGTCATGGGCCACAGAGTATTGTAAGCCTTCTACAATAAAGTACTGTCTCGTCAAGGGCCACAGATTAAGCCTTCTACAATAAAGTACTGTCTCGTCACAGGCCACAAAATACTGTAAGCCTTCTACAATAAAGTAATCTCTCGTCACGGGACACAGAGTACTGTAAGCCTTCTACAATATAGTGCTATTAGTCACGGTCCACATAGTACTGTAAGCCTTCTACAATAAAGTACTGTCTCGTCACGGGACACAGAGTACAGTAACCCTTCTACAATTAAAGTACTGTCTCGTCACGGGCCACAGAGTACTGTAAGCCTTCTACAATAAAGTACTGTCGCACCAACAGACACATAGTATTGTAAGCCTTCTATAATGTACCATCACCGCTAGAAACACAGGTTATTGGGATCCTTCAAGACCAACGTTCTGTGACCAGAGAAAGAACGGAATATTGTAGATCTCCAATATCAAAGTTCTGTTATCACAGCATGCATTGACTATTGTAGATCTCAGTGGTTTCCCAACCTGATACCCGTGACGAGTTCTATTGGCCCGCGAAAACAATTATAGATTGGATATATTACCTTTGTGAGTGGTATATTCGTGAGCGCTGGACAGAGGACTGTTCGGAGAGCGCTGGACAGAGGACTGTTCGGAGAGCGCTGGATAGAGGACTGTTCGAAGAGTGCTGGACAGAGGACTGTTCGGAGAGCGCTGGACAGAGGACTGTTCGGAGAGCGCTGGACAGAGGACTGTTCGGAGAGCGCTGGACAGAGGACTGTTCGGAGAGCGCTGGACAGAGGACTGTTCGAACTATATAAGCATGAAGGTCGAGGTGACCCAAGAAATGCAATGTCTCCTGAAGTGAGTCTGATAGAGGAACATCAAACGATAACAAGAGAAGAAGTATATGATGCCGTGAAAATGCTGAAGAGAGGGAAGGCTGTAGGTGTGGATAATATCCAAGCAGAGCTCCTACAAGTGAGAGATGAGGCAACAATTGATACCCTGACATACATCTGCAATAGAATTTGGCAGAGAGGAGAGTGGTCCACCAGCTGGACAAAATCAGTAATTATACCACTGCCTAAATCAGGAAACCTAAATATGTGTCAGAACTATCGAACATTCAGTCTGATAAGTCATCCAAGTAAAGTTCTCTTGAGAATAATACTTAACAGACTGAAACCACAGGCAGTGAATATCATTTCCGAAGAACAAGCGGGCTTTCGAGCGGAAATGAGAACCATCGAGCAGATATTTAATCTTCGGCTACTGAATGAGAAGTACTCAGAGTACCAACAACAACTCTACCATGCCTTCATTGACTTTAGAAAGGCGTTTGACAGAGTGTGGCATGCGGCGCTATGGTCAACAATGAAGCATTATAAGTTCAACAGTGATATTGTGAGGGTAATTGCAAACCTTTATGAGCAGGCGACAAGCGCAGTCTCGGTAGAGGGAACGCTAGGCGATTGGTTCCGTACGACGGTGGGTGTGAGACATGGATGTATACTCTCCCCAACACTCTTCAATATATTCTTGGAGAGAATAATGGAGACGACCTTAAACGGACATGTTAGCACGGTTAAAATAGGTGACAGGCTTATCACAAACTTCCGATTTGCTGATGATATTGATGTATTGGCAGGCACAGAAAGGGAACTCCAGGAGTTGATTGGTAGATTGGATAGAGTGGCCCTGAGTTTTGGTATAGAAATAAATGCAGATAAAACAAAGCTCCTGACCAATAACATAACAGGGTTTAAATCTGTAATAGAGGCAAATGGGCAGGAACTTGAGGTGGTAAAACGTTTCAAATATCTGGGATCGTTGATCAGCGAAGAGGGATCAAAGCCAGAGGTAATTGCAAGAATAACACAAACAACAGCGGCGCTGACTCGGCTGAAACCTATATGGCAAGACAAGCGGCTCGCCCTCGGCATAAAAGTTGGACTAATGCGCTCTTTGGTGCTATCAATATTTCTGTATGCCTGTGAGACCTGGACTATTACAGCAGATATCCAGGGCAGAATACATGCAATGGAAATGAGGTGCTATAGAAAACTCCTAAATGTTACATATAAAGATCGTGTCACGAACGTAATAATACGTCAGAGAGTTGAAGACGCTATTGGTCCTTTTGAAGATCTGTTCACAGCTATCAAAAGACGAAAGATGACCAGGTGCGGGCACGTCGCGAGGTCCAACGGAATTACCAACTCGATACTCTTTGGTTCCGTACCGGGACAGAGAGGGCGAGGACGTCCAAGGAAGAGGATTGGTGGACAACATCACTGAGTGGTCAGGCCTTCGTCCCGGTGAGATACGTCAGGCGGCGACAGACAGAGAGGGATGGCGTGGGATTTTGGGAGTGTCGTCATGATGGGTTACGGGACGAACTGAACTGAACTGAACTGAGTGGTATAGATAGGTATATTACCTTTGTGAGTGGTATAGATTGGTATATTACCTTTGAGAGTGGTATAGATAGGTATATTACCTTTGTGAGTGGTATAGATTGGTATATTACCTTTGAGAGTGGTATAGATAGGTATATTACCTTTGTGAGTGGTATAGATAGGTATATTACCTTTGTGAGTGGTATAGATTGGTATATTACCTTTGAGAGTGGTATAGATAGGTATATTACCTTTGTGAGTGGTATAGATAGGTATATTACCTTTGTGAGTGGTATAGATTGGTATATTACCTTTGAGAGTGGTATAGATAGGTATATTACCTTTGTGAGTGGTATAGATAGGTATATTACCTTTGTGAGTGGTATAGATTGGTATATTACCTTTGTGAGTGGTATAGATTGGTATATTACCTTTGTGAGTGGTATAGATTGGTATATTACCTTTGTGAGTGGTATAGATTGGTATATTACCTTTGTCAATGATATAGTTTGTTATTTCCCTTGGGGGTGGGGGCGATAGTAAGCCTTCACACCTTTCTCTCCCAATTACTTTTGATCAGTCCGCCATTGGCTGTTGTCAGTGACACTAGTGTAGAACCAGGCAGCAAGTTATTTTTGTTGCCCTGTGTCCAGTGAATTTGCTCGTTGACAAATGTGGGTCGAGCAGGGATGGACGAAGCGCGAGTGTGTATAACCAACGAGAAACTAGAACAATCTGTATCAACCAATCAAAACCTTCTCAGCTCCATGACGGATCACATGTGTACAAAAAATGCATGACAAGGCATCACATGTTGACCTGTGTTATTTGTTGACGTTCTTGTTGTTTACAGTTTCTTCTTATTCTTCTGCGTTCAGGCCCTTTTGTCGTGCTAGATCTGTAGTCCCGTCCCCAGGAAGAAGTCCGTAGACCTCTCCAGATCCGGGTGGCAGCCCCACAGTCCTCTCCAGGTCCGGGTGGCAGCCCCACAGCTTTTGCGTCACCTCGGCTCACTCTGGTCAGGTTTGACATCGTAGGTCTCTGTGTATTGGGCAGTCTTGTAGGATGTTGTCAGGGGTCTGGACTCTGGTTCCCCATGGGCAGTCCCTGTAGGATGTGTTCAGGGGTCTGGGCTCTGGTTCCACATGGGCAGGTAGGATGTGGTCAGGGATCTGGACTCTGGTTCCACATGGGCAGGTAGGATGTGGTCAGGGGTCTGGACTCTGGTTCCACATGGGCAGTCCCTGTACGATGTTGTCAGGGGTCTGGACTCTGGTTCCACATGGGCAGGTAGGATGTGGTCAGGGGTCTGGACTCTGGTTCCACATGGGCAGTCCTGGGGGATGTGTTCAGGGGTCTGGACTCTGGTTCCACATGGGCAGGTAGGATGTGGTCAGGGGTCTGGACTCTGGTTCCACATGGGCAGATAGGATGTGGTCAGGGGTCTGGACTCTGGTTCCACACGGGCAGGTAGGATGTGGTCAGGGGTCTGGACTCCGGCTCCACTGATTGTGGATGATAGTGTTTGCCTCTTGGTAGGACACTGCAAGGATGAGTTGCTCCATCCTGCCACCTGCTTGGACAGAGCATCAGCTCTCTCTCTATCCCCGTGACTCCACAATGGGATGGTAGCTACTGAAGAGCAGCCGTTGAGGCTCTTTGGATTTTGTTGAGTCAGGTTCTACAAGATACGATAGCCAGCCCCGTGCCCAACCCTCCCTTACCCATCCACCCCCTCCCCACCCACCCCAGACCCCTTAGTAACCTTTTAAAACATATCTGGCAGGTTGCAGTATTACCATTTTTCGCTCCTCTTTCGGACCCTGTTATTTAGAAAAAGTATGGCAGGCATTTGGCTACCCCCGCCTATAAAAAGCGTGAACTCCACATGCAATGTCTTCTATCAGAATCGCCTTTACCAACTCATTCTTCAACTTCATTTAACGGTCTCAGTGGTACAGAAATGATAATCTGCACTCCCGTTCACACTCAATAATAGCGAAGTTTCATTGACAAATAACCGGTTTTTTTCCCCATATAAATTCCCATTGCTATTTTGTCCGATATTTTCCAGTCACTGATCTGGCATGCCTTTGTGAAATGAAAATAACAAAAATAGAATGGGGGTGGCGTAGAGATATCCCTCTAGAAAAGGAGATTATTGAGTAAAAATGGAAGCCGGCAATAATAGCACAAAGAAGATTGCAACCATGGCCACGATAGCCCTCGCGCGATCCCCGCCGTTGTGCATACTAATGACGTCGCGTGACTGATCCTAACCAATCAACTGCCATACTGACGTCAGTGCGCATGCGCACTTTGGCACTAGGTGACCTTGACTCGGGACGATTCGGACCTGCGGCCATTATTATTATTATTACTTATTTTTTTTAACCAAATTCTTTTCGCTCTTTTTTTTTTTTCTCTGAAGAAATGGAAGCGTGTTTTCCTGGAAACTAATCTGTTTGTTTTTGTGACGGTCTCATTCAATGTTGGGAGCGCAAGAAAGCTTTCATTAGCCGAAGTGCTTTTATGTATATATGTACTTAAGGAAGGCATATTCATTCCATGTACTTAAAAGGAAAATAGCTCTATGGTGAAAGTAAGCCAGTTTGTGTGTGTAGCTAGCTTTTGGTAATTAATTTGTTACATTCTTAATTCAAATATGTAAATGTTTGTGATTTATCAATGGATTGAAAAGATGTTCAGAATAATAGTTGAACATTAAACGAAAGAGATCAAGTTTAATTAATAAGTATGAGACACAAAATAGACGAAATGTATAGATATTTAAGTGAACCAAATGGTTAACATTGAAGATAGTCCCTTTGCAGGAAACCGGTATCCGAGTATTTGAACGACGGTTTCACGTGAACAGGGGCGGATCCGCTATGACTTAATGATTCTTAAACTTCAGAACCAATAACCCAGGCGGGCTCCATTACGTTACTTCAGTCCACGTGGCTAAAATGCTGTGTCTGCTGAATGAGATAAGAGTTTTGTAATGATAATATTAATAATATACTATAATATAGTAATTAAATAATATAGTAATTCCATACACAATAGTAGTTACAATTAACATTTAAAAGTTATTAAAATAACATGTAGGCATTCGGTAAGGGAAAAAGAGTGCTTTTTTAGAAAAACAAGTCCTTCATTGTGTTTTCTTTTAAAGCATATGGCTTGGGTTTGTTCGTTCTCAATCTCCCGCTACCAAACCATGAAAGGGCTTAAGTAGCAGAATGTAGTCCAGAGAACGGAATGTGTTGTGTCGTAGTTTCCATTTGACTGCGATATTTGCACCTTTCGGTCCAACACATCCGACTTCAGCAAGTATTTTTTTAGTACCGGGTTAGCATTCCCGCATCGATCTCTTCTCCTTAGCCAGTCTGCCTTGCTACAGCCTGTTATCCAGGATCACCGCGTGGAGGTGTAGAAGGGTCTTGGCAGCTGTGGTGCGCTGGCCCTGACGCTAGCACTCAGCTATGGGTCGCTGACCACTGCAGCTCATGCGCACAGTCCCAAATGTTGAGTTAGTATCAGAGATGTTGTAAAGGTAGAATGTCGCGATAAGTTGGTTGTTCTGATGTTGGATAATATAATTATTTCCCTCTTTTTCGTGCGGTACCGGTAAAATGACCGCTGAACATCTGCTGCAGAACTGCCCGACATACGAGGATCAGAGAGAGCAGATGTGGCCATCACCAGTGGAACTGCAAGACAAGCTCTATGGCAGTGGCGACAGCCTCAGGATGACCGCCGCTTTTTTCGAAAAAATAATGGTTACTGTCTGACTGCGTACGAAGAAGAAGAAGTATGAACGAGATCAAGATGCTGAGCAGCGCATGAGCTGCAGTGGCCAGCAAACCATAGCTGCCAAGACCCTTCTACACCTCCACGCGGTGATCCTGGATAACAGCCTGCAGCAGGGCAGACTGGCTAAGGAAAAGGGATCGAAGAGGGAATGCTAACCCGGTACTCAAAAAATGCTTACTGAAGTTGGATGTTTCGGACCGAAAGGTGCAAATATCGCAGCCAAGCTGTAAACTACAACACAACGCATTCCGTTTTCTGGACTACATTCCGCTACTTATGAAACTTTCAGGGTTTGGTAGAGGGAGATTGAGAACGAACGACGAAGAAGAAGAAGAAGAATGTGTGAACCAGTTCTCCTCTATGGCCATCTCTTGTCGAGTGTATGAACCAGTTCTTCTCTATGGCCATCTCTTGTCGAGTGTATGAACCAGTTCTCCTCTATGGCCATCTCTTGTCGAGTGTATGAACCAGTTCTTCTCTATGGCCATCTCTTGTCGAGTGTATGAACCAGTTCTCCTCTATGGCCATCTCTTGTTGAATGTGTGAACCAGTTCTCCTCTATGGCCATCTCTTGTTGAATGTGTGAACCAGTTCTCCTCTATGGCCATCTCTTGTTGAATGTGTGAACCAGTTCTCCTCTATGGCCATCTCTTGTTGAATGTGTGAACCAGTTCTTCTCTATGGCCATCTCTTGTTGAATGTGTGAACCAGTTCTCCTCTATGGCCATCTCTTGTTGAATGTGTGTAACCAGTTCTCCTCTATGGCCATCTCTTGTTGAATGTGTGAACCAGTTCTCCTCTATGGCCATCTCTTGTTGAATGTGTGAACCAGTTCTCCTCTATGGCCATCTCTTGTCGAGTGTATGAACCAGTTCTCCTCTATGGCCATCTCTTGTCGAGTGTATGAACCAGTTCTTCTCTATGGCCATCTCTTGTCGAGTGTATGAACCAGTTCTTCTCTATGGCCATCTCTTGTCGAGTGTATGAACCAGTTCTTCTCTACGCCCCTCTTGTCAAGTGCCTACATTCCTCTTGTTTCGGTTCAATGTATTCCGATGACATTTCTTTAACATTTCGATTCAAATGATTCAAGGTTTGGGTGACTGTCCATGTTTCACAGCCGTAAGCTGCCACGAAAAAAACACATGTTATTGAAATTTGCACGGTTATTGGTTTGCTGGTATTCTGCTATAGTTTCCTCAGGTTATATGTGCAATACAGCATATCATTATTCTGCTACTGTCCACCTGGAAGCTCAAATCGCCGACTAATGGGTGGGAAAAAACATGAACAAAATGTAAAAGTTGATTAAGGTTGAGTTTAATCAAAATTTAAAAATGGGTATGGTCAGATACTGAACCGAGACGAGAACAGACAAAAAACATACGTTTCGACCAATAAGCCTTCATCAGGGACAACAAAACTGAACTAACAAATCAACATGTAAGGAAAAAATGGTCAACTTATCTGATAGAAGACCCAGTCTTATCAAGTCTCTTAAGTGTCAAGATCTGAAAAACTATTTTGTAATGTCAAATTTGTCACCATCTACAACTGAAATAAGCTAAGCAAGCGCCATTTAAGCTAGTAATTGTGCAGAAGGTGTGGGTGATCTGTCTAGCAGAAAGTGTGGGTGATCTGTCTAGCAGAAAGTGTGGGTGATCCACACAAAATCCCATTTTACGACATGCTAGCTATGCTAGAATTGTCAAATTCAGCATTTGATAGTTACCAGAGAAATTATAATTTGAACATGCAATTAGAATGCGACCTTTATTTCCATTGCTGGAATCCAGCTGTAGGATTTATAGGGCTGGGCGATAAAGGTTGCTCGTTTCTGCAGTCACCAGCTCATGATTAGCTCTTACTGCTTGACAACAGTTGATATGGCATGAACCGGCAAATGACGGGGACCAGGTCAACATAGAAATGTTGCTGTGGCGTCTAATATTTCAAGATTAGTGTCCTATCCCCCCCCTCACTCCTCCCCTTCCCCGCCTCAGTTTTAAGGAACACATAGTAGAATATATCCCCGTGTAAAATTCCTCTCCGTCCGCCGACTTTTAAGTTCAGACTACCGGCGTTGTGTTACGCAGCAAGGGCATAACGACAATAAAGAATAGCAGTAATTGGGTCAGTATTACTTGGGGGGAAAAAACTGTCCTTTCCACATTTAGAATTCATAGTTACAAGAATGATTTACCCATACCCTCCGGCATGGTGCAGAACTCTACGATGAACTTTTCATCCAGTATTAGGCATGGCTCCTATATTTTTACATGGCTCCTTGATCTTTAACAAATCTGTCATCCCATGAACTATGGGAGCTCTCCATTAACTCTCGTTTCCTCACATCCCTTGTCGTGCCCATCACAAGATGTACATATTATTCTACTATTCTATAATTAGTCTGTCTTATTCTCTCTCACTCTCTCTCTCTCTCTCCAATATTAACAATGTCTATTTGACTTACATACGGAAACATCACAGTAATTCTTTGTTCGTTTTGTTTGTGTTTATTTTTTTTTGGTTTCGTTGGTAAATGACACAACAGACTTGAGAGAGCGGTTGTGGAGGGCATGGTCACTGGAAAGAGAAGCAGGGGCCGACCGAGAAGACGTTGGGCTCAGGACATTAGGGAGACTCTGAATTTAACCTTGAGGCAGGCCGGAAGACTAGCGAAAAATAAAGTTTCCTACAGACAGGCTGTCATGAGAGCGACGTTCTGCAAAGGACATGCTACATGATAATGGTGAATATGTGCATTTGCGTCTTTTTGGCGGAATGGGAAGGGAGGGGGGGGTGTGGGGGTTGTATTCAAGAATCCATCCAAATTTCATGGGTTGCACTAGTAGAGGCTGTGAACAAAATCGCAGCTCTCTAGGTTATTGGGAAGTTGGTTAAGAAAGGAGAAATAGAAGTCTACGCAAACTGACAATGATCGTGTTAAGAGGTCCACGCAAACGGACAACGGGTTTGTCAAGTTGATCACAAAGGCTTGTCCTGGACAAGTCATTCGAGGACCCGTTAAAATTTGATAGATTAACAGGATGTACTAGTATAGGATGTGTACACAATTTCAGCTCTCTTTATGTGGGGAGTTGGTTAAAATATGAGAAATAGAAGTTCACGCAAATTAACAACGGGCAGGTCAGGTTAAATCAAAGATTGTAAAATGGACATGTATAATCTGGTTGGTAGAAGAGGAGCGACATGAAATAAGAGAGATAAAGTACTCCTCATCGAGAAAACATTCAGCAACATAAATGGGACTGCAAACTGTCGAGTCCACTGCAGAATCTAGAATCTGTTCAACAAATAAAAAATGTGAATCACAAACCATGTTTTTTTTTACTTCACGAGAGGAAAAGAATGACAGCGCCACCAACCAGCCAACTCGATGGTTGATTGGTTGGTTATTGATCCAGCGGCCTATGGGCCCCTCCTCTTCAGCCCAATGCCATATAGTGGTCTCTGCAAGTGTTTGTAAGCTGTTGTTTAGTTCCGTACAAAGTGTGCCATTTGTTTGAGTCTATTAGGATTCATTCACACATAGGTTAACCAACCTCCGTAAGCGCTTAACCTAACGGAGTATTAAGCTGCTCGAGCCTAGCACGCTAACCAGGAAACCCTTCTCCCGGCTCTATCCAGCTCATACCAGAGCTGGGTCCTGCAGATGGGCATCTGTCCCTGTAGAAGTACAGGTCGACTAAGTGGGACCTGCACCCGAGCATCTGTCCCTGTAGAAGTACAGGTCGACTAAGTGGGACCTGCACCCGAGCATCTGTCCCTGTAGAAGTACAGGTCGACTAAGTGGGACCTGCACCCGAGCATCTGTCCCTGTAGAAGTACAGGTCGACTAAGTGGGACCTGCACCCGAGCATCTGTCCTGGTAGAAGTACAGGTCGACTAAGTGGGACCTGCACATGGGCATCTGTCCCTGTAGAAGTACAGGTCGACTAAGTGGGACTTGCACAGGAGCATCTGTCCCTGTAGAAGTACAGGTCGACTAAGAACTAAGAAGAACATATGTTATTATTTGAGAACGAAAACCACTTAAGTGGGAGTAACCACTACAACGTGCATTGTCGACTGCAGTGGGCCTGTTCTTCCCTCCTCACTCACTGGGCCAAGAAATATCGCAGCGAAGCACACCCTTTGTCTTGACTTGTATCCTTTGCCCTTCACACGAAACATGACACCACACAGCAGCCGGACCATTCGTGGGAAGGCTAAATGACATCCCTGGTAGTTTCTGTAACAAATTCTAGTTACGTGAAGAGCTTCCTAGCTCCGTGCACAACCCTCTTTAGTCGCTGTTCACGACATGCTTGGAAGCACCGTGTATTGACGCATCTTTGATAGCTTGGCTGAACTGACGGATTGCGCAACACACTCAAAGAAGTGGGTCATCCCCAAGAACAGTGATTTAATCCCTGATTTGAGCTCGCATCATGTAATCATGTCTCAGCTTTGTCATGTCCTGCGCGGAGTCGGAGAAACGGCAAAGCCATTTTCAAATTATTCAAGTGATCACATTAAAAACCGTAACTAGGAAACACAAAAAAACCTGATAATCGAGGCGCGATCTTTAATATGCAGCACAGAGTTGACTTTCTAACAGTAGAACAAAGCTTGTCGGCTCCGTGAGAGCAGCAGAGTGACAGCATCACCCGACCCAACCTAGGTATAAAGATCACGGTGACGGTAAGAACCTGAGACAGACCGACAAGTTTGCGAAGGAAATAAATGTGATTTTGTCTTCTTTCTCTTCTTCTTCTTCTTCTTTTTCGTGTTCTTCATCTTCTTCGTTCGCTCTCAAATACTCGCATCATCAGAGACTAAATAGATTTGGTAAAGGGAAACTAAAGCGGAGAAACTTTGCAGAAATAGCCAAAGCAAAGATGAGCGAAGACCCTATGAACACCAAAACAACACCAAAGCCCATCCCTACTGTACGCAAACCCTTCTGGAAGCAGCATTTCATTCCAGATGTGGTAGAAAATATACCAGGTATTGGATACAAGAACAGCCAGACTGAAAAAGAAAGAAGAGACATAACCCTGAGGTACATGGCGGAAAACTACCCCAGCATGGACTGGACCCATGCATACACTGACGGTTCTGTAACAAACACAACACAGAATGGAGGGGGGTGGGTATTTTTGAGCCTAACAAATGGTAGAAAAATAACACTGTCAGTGGCAACTGGAAAATCCTCAAGCAATTTCAGAGCAGAGGCAGAGGCACTGAAGGCTGCAGTAAAAGCAATGCTGACAGGCGAAAGCAATGAAAGCCAGATAGTCCTGTTTACAGATGCCCTGGCCGTAGTTACAGCACTAAAAAGCCAGAAAAATACAGAACTTGATGATTTAAGAGCAGTACTCTGTCAACTATGTCAGCAGTCCGCACCAAAAAGAGTAGTGGTACAGTGGGTTCCATCCCACTGTAACATTCAAGGCAACGAGGAGGCAGACAGACTGGCAAAAGAAGGTGCAAGATTACCACAACCAGATTCTAGTGTGACCTACGAAGAGTCCAAAAAGGTTAATTAGGGCCAGATACATGGTCAAATGGGAAACAGAACATACTGGCTACACACAAAATAATGCCTATTACCAGTTGAACAGAAAAGAGCAGGTCGTGGTCTTCAGACTCCGCACAGGCCACAACAGACTGAGGTACCATCTATTCAATAAACTAAGGATAGGTGGCACTGACGAATGCACCTGTGCTGCAAAATTGCCCGACATACGAGTACCAGATAAAGCACATATGGCCATCACCAGTGGCAACACTAGACAAGCTCTATGGCAGTGTCGACAGCCTCAGGATGACAGCTGCTTTCTTCGAACAAATTCAAGTTGACTTCTGATAGTGTACGAAGATGAAGAAGAAGAAGAAGAAATACTCGCATCTATCTTCCTCATAAATCTGCCGCTCCTTCCCAGGCTTGTCTCACCGCCATACAGTTCATCTCGCAATTGGGTCGGTGTGGGTCATATTGTCACTCTGCGCTTATCGTGGAGCCGGCAGACCTGCAGAACATGGTCCACTGTTTGTTCTTCCTACATGTCTGTGTGTCCAATTTTTAATTTGTTGAACAGAAGAGTTTTCAGTCTGCAGTGACCCGTTGGAAGCCTGATTATTGTCACTTGATCTCTTCTTGAGAAAAAGTAGAATCCTTCTGCTGTACCAGATCCTGGGTGCTCCCTGTGCCACTTGTCTTGGAAGTTAAATTGTATCATTGTCTTTATTTCTTCAGGGAACTCCCTTGAGTTCCTTACCTTGGGGTGGGGAGTGTGGGTGGAGGGTGGGGGGGGGGTCTTTGGTGTCCCAATGATCCCAAGGACTATGCTAGGGAAGGCGGCCCCGGGGCGGGGGGGTGTGAACGCTTCCACATAGGAACCCCAAACTGGCAAGGTCAAAGGGGAGATATCAGATTAAAAACAGACAACTCACCTAGAGTATAATAGGTTGGATCAAAGTCTACCACCTAGATCAAAGATATTTAACACGGGCGCCACCGCCCACTATTGTAGCTTCCAGGTAGCAGAAATTGCATGCTGTATTAAAAACACATCCTGAGGAAACTACCGCAGAATACTAGCAAACCAACAAAAGTGCATGGTTTGAGAACCTGTCTTTTTTCCCAGTGGCAGCATACGGCTGTGAAACATAGACAGTTACCAAAACTAAAAGTCCTTCGAGTCGAAATGTTATAGAAAGGTCCTCAGAATACCGTGGAGAGAAAGAAAACAAGAAGAATGCAGAGATTTGACAAGAGTTGAGTAAAGAGGAAAACTGGTTTATAAATGACATAATGACCATAAGATTACGTTGCTCACCCCAGAGCTGCAAGATCCCAGAGTTAGGAAGTCTCACGACAGAAACTTATCACTAATGGTCAAATGTGAATCATGGCGTTGCTATGGCTGAGGGGTAAGGCGTTTGTCCCTCAAGGGGGAGGGAGGGGCTGCTATGGCTGAGGGGTAAGGCGTTTGTCCCTCAAGGGGTAGGGAGGGGGGCTGCTATAGTTGATGGGTAAGTCGTTCGCCTCTCAAAGGGGGAGGGTGGGGTTGCTATAGCTGAGGAGTAAGGCGTTCGCCTCTCATGGAGGGGAGGGGGGGGGGGGGGGGGGTTTCCAAAGTTGAGAGGTAAGGCGTTCGCCTCTCAAGTGGGTCGCTATAAGCTGAGAGGTAGAGCGCTCGCCTCTCAAGTGGGTCGCTATAAGCTGAGAGATAAGTCGCTCGACTCTCAAGTGGGTCACTATAAGCTGAGAGATAAGTCGCTCGCCTCTCAAGTGGGTCGCTATAAGCTGAGAGGTAGAGCGCTCGCCTCTCAAGTGGGTCCCTATAAGCAGAGAGATAAGTCGCTCGCCTCTCAAGTGGATTGCTATAAGTTGTAGTAAAGCGCTCGCCTCTCAAGTGGGTCTCTAAAAGCTGTAGTAAGGCGCTCGCCTCTCAAGTGGGTCGCTATAAGCTGTAGTAAGGCGTTCGCCTCTCAAGTGGGTCGCTATTAAGTTGAGAGAAACGAACGAACGAAATCTCCCAATTCGGGGTGTCCTAATCTCAGTTGTAAAGCGTTACCTGATCTCGACGGAGGTGAGATCGGCGTCTAATTCTATCGGAGATGGACGATAAATTCGGAATTCCCATGTTCACGATCTGCTCGTAGAACCCTTGACATGAGAAAATCGTAAAGAGCAGAACGTTAGCCATTCTTCTGACAAAAATGATGAAGGTAGCGAAATGCCTACTAAATAGCGGACTGTACGTAGGTTAAAACATGCAACTTCTTCATTATGCAAATACACAGCAGGCCAAAAAACCAATTTGTCTGCAAATCCAATTGAAAGTACTGTATTTAAAACCAAAAAAAAAAAAAAAGAAAAGGATTTCTACACCCACATGAGAGGAAAACACGCGACAAAGATAAGAGAAAATCTCAAAATTAAACTAAGGGAAACACAGGCCGACACCTTCTTTTATTATTTACGGTCATTGAAGAATAATTAGTCTGTCTTTCCAGGAAGAAACAAAAATAGCACCGTAACTTGACAGGCGAGTCGTAAAGGACAACTCTGGAGAATTTGGGAAGGGCCGGCTACCTCACCCTGTAGACCCACTTTATAAGACATAGGAAAATGAAAGCAGACCTCTACGCCTTCATAACACAAGATGATCGACTCAGTCATTCAGAAGAAGAGGTTAATACTAATGTAGTTAAATAATTCTTAATTATCTCTTTCGATAATCGTATGTATACAGTTTGCACTTATCGATTTGTCCCGGCTATTATGAAGCAAGTGCATTAATACAGTAGATTCCTAATTATCTGGGTCAAGTGAGAAATAAATGTCTCCGGATAATCAGGCGAGTAGAATAATCCATAAAGTGATTTATGTCATTTAACAGCAAATTGTGGTTTAGAAACCGAAGAATGCTTTAATAACTGTGCATTTATATGCAATCAGTTGGAATCTGGCTAAAGGTTACGATGAACTGCAATTCTGGTATTATGTAGTCACTTATTTCAGCTAATATTTAATGTGAGAAAGAAGATAAACAGAAATAGGACATTAGTGCAATAGGAAGTCTATAGTAGCATAGCGGTTAGAAAGCATTCTTCACACGACCTAGTTACCTGATTAAATGTCCCTGCCTCGACACGCTCTAGTATACCTATCTGTAAAATGGCACATGTGTTACAGTTAATGAAAACTAGACACCACGGAAGAGAATTGGACACCTGAACTAAAAAAGAGGTAACACAGTGAAGTTTCCAACTTTCATCCGCAACGGTAGTGCCTGCAATGGGATAATATATGTCTTGGCCTTCAGTTTATTATTAGAGGATTTCGTCCGCACCTGCTGATACAGTCGGCTATAGGTCGCTGGCCCTGTGCTAGCAGTCAGCTATGGGTCGCTGTCTCTGATTCTAGCAGTCGGCTATGGGTCGCTGACCCTGACGCTAGCAGTCGGCTATGAGTCGCTGGCCCTGACGCTAGCAGTCAGCTATGGGTCGCTGTCTCTGACTCTAGCAGTCGGCTATGGGTCGCTGACCCTGACGCTAGCAGTCAGCTATGGGTCGCTGGCCATGACGCTAGCAGTCGGCTATGGGTCGCTGACTGCTATAGCTCATGAGCTGCTCAGCGTCTTGATCCCTACAGATAATATTAGATACATTTGTGTGGCCCAAGTGTCAACATATATTAGATTAGAAACTATCTTTGTGCCCACCCCCCCCCCCCCCCTTCCTTCTCCCCATGTCAACATACAAGATTTTATAAGAAGCTATATCTGTGGCTCTTGTGTCGACATATAATACTAGAACTATCTTTGTTGCACATTTGTGAACAGATAATGTTAGTAGAAGTTATCTTTGTTCCACATGTGTCCCCAGATAATATTGTTGATGTTGTTTGCAAATGCACACAATGAGTCTTAGTCTTAGTCTTAGTCGACCTGTACTTCTACATGGGCAGATGCCCCAGTGCAGGTCACAGCTCTGGTTTGAGCTGGATATAGCCGGGAGAAGGATTTCCTGCTTAGCGGACTAGGCTTGAGCAGCTTAATACTCCGCTGCGTTAGGGTGGTTAACCGATGTGCGAGTTCATTTTACTAGACTCAAACACTAGAACAAAGTAGACTCACAGCGTGTTAGGCGCCATCTATGCTGCTCTAAACAGACCACATAACCATGGCCGGTGATATGTCATGTCACACAGTTATTCGCCTCTTACGACATGCTCCCTGTGAGGCAGTGGTGCTATTCTTGTCCTTGTCACACAGTTAGTCGCCTCTTACGACATGCTCCCTGTGAGGCAGTGGTGCTATTCTTGTCCTTGGCCTCTTACGACATGCTCCCTGTGAGGCAGTGGTGCTATTCTTGTCCTTGTCACACAAATAGTCACCTCTTACGACATGCTCCCTGTGAGGCAGCGGTGCTATTCTTGTCCTTGTCACACAGTTAGTCGCCTCTTACGACATGCTCCCTGTGAGGCAGCGGTGCTATTCTTGTTCTTGTCATACACAAAGACCCCGACAGACCACTCGGGATAACATTACTCTTTTGTGCGCCCTAAAAAGGACGTTAAGTGGCGGATTGCAGTAGCTTTCCTCACATCCCGAGCGTGCTGATGAAGGTGGACCGGGGTCCTCCAGGCGGTTGTGCTATGCTTGTCTTCATCTGCGTATCACTCATTGCTACGGCGATCCCTCACCTTGTTAGCCCGTTTCCACGTAGAGCTACTAGGAAACCGAGGTGAGGGTCTTGGCCAGTATATTTTGCCTGACCATGACGAACATGTCTGATCAGTATATTTTGCCTGACCAAACGTTAGTCTTCATCCCCTCCCAGATAATATTAGAAGTCATATATGTGGCCCGTGTGTCAACAGATAATATTAGAAGTCATATATGTGGCCCGTGTGTCAACAGATAATATTAGAAGTCATATATGTGGCTCGCGTGTCAACTGATAATATTAGAAGTCATATATGTGGCACGCGTGTCAACAGATAATATTAGAAGTCATATATGTGGCCCACGTGTCAACAGATAATATTATAAGTCATATATGTGGCTCGCGTGTCAACAGATAATATTAGAAGTCATATATGTGGCTCGCGTGTCAACTGATAATATTAGAAGTCATATATGTGGCCCGCGTGTCAACAGATAATATTAGAAGTCATATATGTGGCTCGCGTGTCAACAGATAATATTAGAAGTCATATATGTGGTACGCGTGTTAACAGATAATATTAGAAGTCATATATGTGGCTCGCGTGTCAACTGATAATATTAGAAGTCATATATGTGGCTCGCGTGTCAACAGATAATATTAGAAGTCATATATATGGCACGCGTGTTAACATATAATATTAGAAGTCATATATGTGGCCCGTGTGTCAACAGATAATATTAGAAGTCATATATGTGGCTCGCGTGTCAACTGATAATATTAGAAGTCATATATGTGGCACGCGTGTCAACAGATAATATTAGAAGTCATATATGTGGCCCGCGTGTCAACAGATAATATTATAAGTCATATATGTGGCTCGCGTGTCAACAGATAATAATAGAAGTCATATATGTGGCTCGCGTGTCAACATATAATATTAGAAGTCATATATGTGGCACGCATGTCAACAGATAATATTAGAAGTCATATATGTGGCTCGCGTGTCAACAGATAATATTAGAAGTCATATATGTGGCACGCGTGTCAACAGATAATATTAGAAGTCATATATGTGGCCCGCGTGTCAACAGAAAATATTAGAATTCATATATGTGGCTCGCGTGTCAACTGATAATGTTATAAGTCATATATGTGGTACGCGTGTCAACAGATAATATTAGAAGTCATATATGTGGCCCGCGTGTCAACAGATAATATTAGAACTCATAAATGTGGCTCGCGTGTCAACAGATAATATTAGAAGATATCTTTGTGAAACACGTGTATAATGCAGTTTTAACTTTTTTGTTTTCCATTAACTTTTTCTGGAAGCTTAAACTAAAAAATATATAAAACGTTGCAAAAGTCCAGAAATATTTATTCAAAAACTCGATTGAAAAGCATACATTATCATGGAAGAATATAACAAAACCAGAAACAGGAATCAAATGAACAAGCTGGAATATGCAAAGGGATAAACAAGGTCAGTTTGCCTTGAAAGCTGCGAACAAAGAATTGTTTCTTGAAGATTACTTTCAACAAAAACCCAAAAAAATCTGCTCCCTAAATTGAATGATGGCGTAATAGCATGGTGACGTTGAAAAATGCGAGCCATTGTGGACATTGTGGGGAGAGGGGGGGAGTTGGTTGGCAGTGTCACACTACTGGTGGTAGTGCTGGAAAAATTTCGATGGAGAATTATGAAGAAAAATTGGAATTTTGAAATGGAGGCATGTCATGGGTGGAAAGGGATCAGTGGAACGGCAAAAATGAGTTGGAGATCGTGAGGGGTGAATGAGGATATAAAAAGAGATGAGGTCACTGGAGTTATGTTAGACCTATTTCCGGTCGATGTGGCCTCACGGAATGTGGGCATTGCACGTGGTCGTGAGAGCTCCTGCGATTGGCCGGACAAAGCATGGAGGCTAACGTGATGATGTTTTCTGTACATTGTCATGCGGCGTTCGACGAGGTGGATGGCATGTGCTGGTCGTTAGTAGAGTTGGGTGTGAACTCACGTGGTCTGTCATCGCCGTGTTAGCTCATCTGCACACTTGTGTCATTAGCAAATGTTGTAGGGATATGCAATTTTCTTGAATATGACATCTGTTCGAGGCTTATACATTCAACTGAGGGCTCTTGCGGTAAACGGAGTTCCATGGCAGGAAATGGTGGCAAAGATTAAGAGTTGCAGACGACATTGTACGAGGTCACAGCTTGTTTATGAGAGGGGTGGACAGTTCCTTTTCTCCCTGTCTATTTTTTTATTTACTGCAAGCCAGGTACCCAATTACAGTTGGGTCGACTCAATCACTCTGGTAACGGAAGTTGAAGACCGTACCTTTTCTGTTGTAAGCGAGTTCTCTACAATTACGCTAATCAGATTATCTGGGGCTCTGTAGAGCTCCTTTAGCACGGTCATTCCATCGTTTGTTTGGTCTTCCTCGTACTCGAAAGCTCTGATGGATTTTGTTATTAGCTCTCGTTATGTGTCGGTTTTGAGACAAACGTATCATATAACAAAACTACTTTATCTATGTTTGGGGATCAAGATGCTGAGCAGCGCATGAGCTGCAGTGGTCAGCGACCCATATCTGACTGCTAGCGTCAGGGCCAGCGAAACAGAGCTGCCAAGACCATTCTATACTTCCACGCGGTGATCCTGGATAACAGGCTGCAGCAGGGCAGACTGGCTAATGAGAATGGATCGAAGAGGGAATGCTAACCCGGTACTCAAAAAATGCGTGCTGAAGTCGGATGTGTTGGACCGAAAGGTGCAAATATCGCAATCAAGCTGTAAACTACGACACAACGCATTCCGTTCTTTGGACTACATTCTGCTACTTACGCCCCTTTAGGGTTTGGTTGCGGGAGATTGAGAACGAGCGAAGTCAAGCCAAGCCATCTGTGTTTGTAAATATATATACGAGGACGTCAGTATATAGGTCCCAAGTGACTGTTAAAAGAACACTAAATGAGATGCAAACTTGAAAACCATTTATTATCGCACTCACATTGCCCCTTTTTTTCCACCAACATTGATACACTTATCCCATCGCATTAACAGTGCACCAAAACCTGCAGCATGGAAGTCTGTGGTCTGCTCTCTCACCAAAACCTGAAGCATGAAAGTCTGTGGTCTGTTCTTTCACCCAAACCTACAGCATGGAAGTCTGTAATCTGCTGTCTCATCCACATTTCCACATCACGCTTCACCTCTTCGCCATTCGTGAAGCGCCGCCCATGGAGCAGGGATTTTAGTGCGCCAACCAGATGGAAATGGCTCAAGGCTGTAAGATGCATGTTAATGTCAGCGTGAATAATCTCCCCTATCTGCCACACAGATGCTTCGGCTGTTACAATCTTAACAGGACGACCAGGTCGGACCTCAACGGCAACTTTTCAGCGTTCTTGAGTGAATATATCGACCCATCAATGTACACTTTTATACGACCAACGCTTCTCAGCGTAAACAGGTAGCATTTCCCTGTGAACATCCATTACAGAAAGTCATTTTTGTAAACGAAACGCCTAACAGAACGCTGCTCTTTGATTACACACTCTATGAGCACGGACGACATTTCACACATTAAGCTGCGCACGCTAATGCCCCACCTAGCGTCTGCTACCAAAAGTAGCGTCTGCTACAAAGCTGGATGTTGCTGCCATGACACATGTTCGAGCCACCAAATAAAATGGCCAGCTACCCCATATGGTTGACTTGCCCTCGATCAAGTACATCGCGCATGATGTGTCTACTTCCTGTCAGATTTACTTCTCACGTCACCAAGTGATGATGGCTGCTATTCACATATTGTATGATCTTTTGTCCATGTGATTTGGTCAAGGTCCATTTCTGACACTGATAATATTAAGATAATGTTCATCAGTTGTGAGACCTTCCTGGTCGAGGGTCATTATGGCTGCTGATCTGGTTCGCTCCTGAATCATGTATGTTTTTTCTGTGATCTTTGGGTCTGCAATTTCATTGTTACATATTCCTCTAGGATAAAGTTTTTTTGGCGTTTTTCCAATTGGACTTGTGCCCGTCAAAGCGACGAGGTGTATTTTAATCTACATATTTTAGGATAAAGTCGAACAGAAAATACACAAGAGCGATTAATAGCAAACGACCAAGATGAAAACGAGGCCGGAAAAAAGATACGGAAAGGCGTGACCTTCAGAGTGAACATGTAACGCCATGCTTGAGAAGACAGTGAGATCATAGAAAAATTCACAATGGAGAGATACACGTTGCCTGGAGAAGGATGGGTTCCGGCGGGTGCAAAACGGCCCAAGACACACCGATATCACAGCAAGCATTGAGAAAAATGTGAAATGCGCCAGCCGTCTCGGTACACACAAATTACAATCATACCACTGAAGAGATCTATCTATCTGTCTGTCTATCTGTCTATCTGTCTGTGTGTCTGTCTGTCTATCTGTGTGTCTGTCTATCTATCTATCTATCTATCTATCTATCTATCTATCTATCTATCTATCTATCTATCTATCTATATATCTATCTATCTATCTATCTATCTATCTATCTATCTATCTATCTGTCTGTCTGTCTGTCTGTCTGTGTGTCTGTCTGTGTGTGTGTGTCTGTCTGTCTGCCTGCCTGCCTGTCTATCTGTCTGTTTGTGTGTCTATCTGTCTGTCTGTATGTATGTCTGTCTGTCTATATATATATATATATGTCTGTCTGTCTGTGTGTCTGTCTGTGTGTCTGCCTGTCTATATATATATCTATCTGTCTGTCTGTGTGTCTGTCTGTCTGCCTGTCTGTCTGTGTTTCTGTCTGTCTGTCTGTGTGTCTGTCTGTCTGCCTGTCTGTCTGTCTGCCTGTTTGTCTGTATGTCTGCAAGTTTGTCTTTCTATCAACCAATCTATTTAATTATTTGTCTTTCTATATGCAAGATCCATACTTTCATCCATGCATCTTTCCAACTATCCATCCATCCATCAATCTGACTATCCATCCATCTATTTGTATATTCATCTATGATCTATCCACCTATCCACTCATTACTACATCCATTCATCCATCTATTCATCAATCAATCTATAGATCCATCAATACATCGATATATCCATCTACTAATCCATTCATACATTAATTCATCCATTTATCCATACATCCAAACATTGTTTAATTTACCTAAAAATCCGTCCGTCTACCAATCCATCTATTCATCCGTATATTCGTCCATCTATCATCTCATCTATCCACCCATCTGTGACATGAGAGAATTCACCTGATCGCTCTCCCATTCAGACAATTCATGTATATAAGGAATCATTTAATGTATAAAGATCATCAACTGGGGAGGAAAGAATGAGCCCACTGCCCATTCATGCATGTTGCAAAATTCGACTATAAAAAGGTGTGCACGGGGCTAGTAACCTCGTCGTGTAAAACAAATTACTACAGCTTTCTGCAAAAAGCACGCAATGTACTTTGACGCAGGCTTATGGGGGAGGCCGAAGATAGTGGTTGTTATATTTTCCACTGGAATGAAATTAGACTATAACAGGTTTTTTTTCAAAATACAACCACCTACAAGAACAAGAGTGAATATCTACAAATTAACTAAAGAGAGATCTAGATTAGATATTAGGAAATATTTTTTTACTCAGAAAGTGGGGAAAGCTTGGAACGCATTGCCACAGGAAGTAGTGGAGGCAGGGATAATTAATGCATTTAAGAATAAATTGGATGTGCATGGCTTTTAGAACAAGGTAATGTAAATGAAACTGGTTGTATACAGACTCTGCAGAGTATTCTAAACCAGTATAAAGACGGTAAGTTAAGAAAGGAGAACAAGAAGACGAAATACCTGGAATACTTGGAATCCTGGTATTCAAACAGACATGTTAATGTCTGCTGCCAGGTAGCCGAAGACCATCGGTTATCCTGCGGCTAACTAGGCCTGGAGGAAGGAACAAATAATGTGTATGAAATCTCTGATACGATTAAATATATATTGGAAGTTTCAACAACAACAACGACAACAACAACAACCCAAATTGATGAACAACTGTAGCAACATCCAAAGTTATCATTGTACTCTGCATCACTATACATTCCTGCACTCTGAAACGGAAGGAATTGGGAAGAAAGAAAGATATTTCCACAGGACAAAGGAAAACGGAGTACAAGAAGGAAAAGTGAGAAAACAATTCCAAGAAGACACTCCAAAATTTCGAGGCCTGGATTATTCAATCTTACGCGTCATCCGGGCCGAATTCGAGCGGTGATTGGTCTCTGCTGAGATGACTCGACCCTCAATCAGCTTTGGTGCTGGTGAAAAGGCGCGAAAGTTCTTGGCAAAGCAAAATTAAGGAAACTCATCTAACTTAATCAATGTTCATTAATATATATATAATGTTCTAATAGATGATCATAGAAGTAGAACATAACAAGTAGAAGTGAAGTAGAACATAACAAGTAGAAGCGAAAAGACAGAGGTGGAAAGGGGGGGGGGGGGGGGTGTGACGGCTGAGATGTGGATTTATATGGAAATTTAACTGGAGAAATGAGCGATGTAAAAGTAAAAGAAAGGTAAAGAGAGTTATCGAAATAGAGAATGCATGGAGATATAAAGACGGATAGAGAAATTATACAGAAACAGAGGAATCAGGGCAATGGGAGAGAGTAATGTAATGATAGCGGTAGAGAAAGATCTAGAGTGGAAGAGATAGAAATACAGAGACGTAATTGGAGTGATAGAGAAAGATCTTGAGTGGAAGAGATAGAAATACAGAGACGTAATTGGAGTGATAGAGAAAGATCTAGAGTGGAAGAGATAGAAATACAGAGACGTAATTGGAGTGATAGAGAAAGATCTAGAGTGGAAGAGATAGAAATACAGAGACGTAATTGGAGTGATAGAGAAAGATCTAGAGTGGAAGAGATAGAAATACAGAGACGTAATTGGAGTGATAGAGAAAGATCTAGAGTGGAAGAGATCGAATACAAAGACGTAATTGGAGTGATAGAGAAAGATCTAGAATGGAAGAGATCGAATTCAAAGACGTAATTGGAGTGATAGACTCACAGCTGGATGTTTGCTTCAGGGTCAGTGACTCATAGCTGGCTGCTTGTGTCAGGGACCGTGACTCATTGCTGGCTGCTTGTGTCAGGGTCAGTGACTCATTGATGGCTGCTTGTGCCCGGGTCAGTGACTCATTGCTGGCTGATTTTGTCAGTTGTCAGGGTCAGTGACTCATTGCTGGCTGCTTGTGTCAGTTGTGTCAGGGTCAGTGACTCATTGCTCGCTGCTTGTGTCAGGGTCAGTGACTCATTTGCTAGCTGATTGTGTCAGTTGTGTCAGGGTCAGTGACTCATTGCTGGCTGCTTGTGTCAGTTGTGTCAGGGTCAGTGACTCATTGCTGGCTGATTGTGTCAGTTGTGTCAGGGTTAGTGACTCATTGCTGGCTGCTTGTGTCAGTTGTGTCAGGGTCAGTGACTCATTGCTGGCTGCTTGTGTCAGTTGTGTCAGGGTCAGTGACTCATTGCTCGCTGCTTGTGTCAGGGTCAGTGACTCATTTGCTGGCTGATTGTGTCAGTTGTGTCAGGGTCAGTGACTCATTGCTGGCTGCTTGTGTCAGTTGTGTCAGGGTCAGTGACTCATTGCTGGCTGATTGTGTCAGTTGTGTCAGGGTTAGTGACTCATTGCTGGCTGCTTGTGTCAGTTGTGTCAGGGTCAGTGACTCATTGCTGGCTGCTTGCGTCAGGGTCAGTGACTCATTGCTGGCTGCTTGTGTCAGTTGTGTCAGGGTCAGTGACTCAATGCTGGCTGCTTGCATCAGGGTCAGTGACTCATTGCTGGCTGCTTGCGTCAGGGTCAGTGACTCATTGCTGGCTGCTTGCGTCAGGAACAGGGAGCCAGAACTGTCCAATACCGTATTCCGCTTTCAAGTGGCGGTCTTGAAAATAGGCTGCACCCATGCAGGCTGGCTGAGAGATTAGGGAACAAAGAAGAAATTCAAACCTGATCTAAAACATGTGCCGCTCTACAACTGGGTGTGTCGAAAGGCTCAAATATTGTAGCCTCGCTGTAAGCTACTACACAACGTAAGAAAACGTCCTCTTCGGGATGAACGAAGAATAAGAGGAAGAAGAAGATGAGAAAGAAGATGACGAAGAAGAGGAAGAAAACGATGAAGAAGAAAAATAAGACAAAAAAGAAGAAGAAAACGCAGAAGAAAAAGAAAAGAAGAAGAAAACGAAGAAGAATAAGAAGAGAAGAAGAAGGAGAAGAAGAAGAAGAAGAAGAAGAAAAAGGAAAGAAGAAAACGAAGAAGAAGAATATGAAGAGAAGAAGAAGAAGAAGAGAAGAAGAAGAAGAAGAAGAAGAAGAAGAAGAAGAAGAAAAGAAGAAAACGAAGAAGAAGAATAAGAAGAGAAGAAGAATAATAATAAGAAGAAGAAGAAGAAGAAGAAGAAGAAGAAAGGAAGAAAACAAAGAAGAAGAAGAAGAAGAAGAAGAAGAAGAAGAAGAAGAAAACAAAGAAGAAGAAGAAGAAGAAGAAGAAAAGAAGAAGAAGAAAAGAAGAAAACGAAGAAGAAGAAGAAGAGAAGAAGAAGAAGAAGAAGAAGAAGAAGAAGAAGAAGAAAGGAAGAAAACAAAGAAGAAGAAGAAGAAAGGAAGAAAACAAAGAAGAAGAAGAAGAAGAAGAAGAAGAAGAAGAAGAAGAAGAAGAAGAAGAAGAAGAAGAAGAAGAAGAAGAAGAAGAAGAAAGGAAGAAAACAAAGAAGAAGAAGAAGAAGAAGAAGAAAGGAAGAAAACAAAGAAGAAGAAGAAGAAGAAGAAGAAGAAGAAGAAGAAGAAGAAGAAGAAGAAGAAAGGAAGAAAACAAAGAAGAAGAAGAAGAAGAAGAAGAAGAAGAAGAAGAAGAACCGATATGCAGGTAATGTTAACACTGTTTATCCAAGACGTAGGCACACACAAACAGAAGCTCACGTTAGACGCGAGACTTGCCTATAGTGAGCGTGATTTTAGCTTCTTGTCATTGAAAAGAAGGTTTGAGTTGCAGTGGTACAGCTGTTACTCCTCACAAGAAAAGTACAGAGTTATATCCTGTCTATCGGCACGTTCCAGTCGATCTAGCTGTAAATATGTGACTGGTTTACTGATATAGAAGGTAAAACAGGCGGGAAGAAAATTGTTTAAGCCCCACCCTAACCATCCCTTGTAAAAAGTTTAGACCTAGTACAATCAGTCTCTTACACTTCATGCCCGTTAACAGTGTTTGCTACTGGACTGCCTTAAGTTTAACATTTAAACCATATACACACACAAGATCACACACGCACGTACGCTCGCAGAGTACAAATATATCACACAGGAGTGAAAGTATTTAAATCTCACGAAATTTCGTGACATCAAATTGTCACAGCACACCAGAAGGTAATCCTTGCTTCAGTCTATGTTGGTTTCCGTTTCTGCTTGCGTGTTCGTACAATTCCCCTAAGAACTCACGCCTTCTTCCTCGAAGGACCTTATCCAGTCTTCTTATCTCGTTTAAAAATGAATCCCCACTATGCCCACGTGTGAAGCCATTCTTTGCGTTGTTCCTCATATAATATGCATGTCCCGTCCACACTTATTGAAGACAAGACATTGGTTTAATTAGTTTTCTTTCTACGTTAACAAAGTTGAATAGAGGAATAGCCAAACAGATCAACTCAAATGGATGGAGCAAGCCAGAAGCGGATAAAATGGACGAAGTCTAAGAAGGAACAAATAGAATTGTGGATGGTGAATTTAATTAGAACATGGTTGTTTAAAAAAAAATTGAATTAAAGATTTGACAAGAGCTCACGACACAGCTCTGTTTTAATTTGCATCTCACTGCTTGGGGCACAGCTGCACGCGCATTAGAGTGAGTTTTTGATAGTCTGTTGGTGGTGGGGAGTAGAGGCGATGGATAAGGAGGAGGTGGCGACCGCGTGATGATGCATTTATGTAGGATCATTAGTGGTGGTGGCAAATGGTTGTTGCGTGCAGGGGGGAGATAAGGACTGAGTCATGTTAGCTTGGTACGTGTCCAGTAATTTCAGCGTTGTTCAATGGCGGTTTCACCTTGTTCGTTCTCTGCTTATTTTTCGTCCTTCGCTCTCAAATAATCACATCTATTTCTCTCATAAAATTGGTGGTATTGTTGTTCCTCTCGTGGAGCTTCCCGATTTGTAGAACATGTTTTACTGTTTGACGGTTGAAATACTCTGTGTTAGCTCACCTTTATGCTCCGAGAGAAACTTAGGGACACCACTAGATCTGGCCACTTGCAGGAAGCTGGTATCTACAGTCTTTATATGATGAGGTTGCCAGTCCCATTCGTAACCCCCTTTATGGAGCTTTAGCATTCTTAAAAGGGTGCAATCTTTTCAACCTAGGTGCTACTTGGTTGTTCTTGTTGGCATTGTTGTTGGTGGTGGTGGTAGGGTTGTTATTGGTAGTGATGTTGTTGTTGATGGTGGTGGGGGTGTTGGTGGTGGTGTTGTTGTTCTTGGTGGTGGTGATGTTGTTGGACGTAGTGGTGTTGTTGGTGGTGGTGATTTTGTTGGTGGTGGTAATGTTGTTGGGGTTGTTGGTGGTGGTGGGGATGTTGTTGGTGATGGGGATGTTGTTGATGGTGGTGGTGTTGTTGGTGGTGGTGATGTTGTTGGTGGTGGTGATGTTGTTGGTGGTGGTGATGTTGTTGGTGGTGTTGGTGGTGGTGATGATAATGTTGGTGTTGTTGTTGTTGTTCAAAGCTACTGGAGATGAGTTAACTATTGCCGACGTTTCTTTGCTAGCGGGTTACAGTGGCTTTTCTTACATCCAGAGGCGTACTTGAAGGGGTGAACCAGGGTCCTCATTGTCGATCCCCATCCTGTTGAGTCCTCCTCTGTGATATAGCCTATTTCCTGAAGCACGAACGGGGAGGACCTGAGGTGAAGGTCTTGATCAGTTTGTTTCGCCTGATTACTCTTCTCTCCTACCTTGATCAGTGTGTTTCACCTGACCCTGATTACTCTCTCACCTTGATCAGTGTGTTTCACATGACCCTGATTACTCTCCCACCTTGATCAGTATGTTTCACCTGACCCTGATTGCTCTCCCACCTTGATCAGTATGTTTCACCTGACCCTGATTACTCTCCCACCATGATCAGTATGTTTCACCTGACCCTGATTACTCTCTTACCTTGATCAGTATGTTTCACCTGACCCTGATTACTCTTCACTCCCACCTTGATCAGTATGTTTCACCTGACCCTGATTACGCGTCTCTCCCACCTTATCAGTATGTTTCACCTGACCCTGATTACTCTTCACTCCAAGCAATGGGGCGTAACGGAGTTACTACATATAGTATTAAAATGCAATGGGCAACTATTCGTAACATGTCTCCAATGGCATGAGTTGTGTTGTGATAAACCACAAGCTGTTCATGACCACCAGATGAGTAATAAAGGACTACACTGCGTGTTCAGAGACAAGTCCATATTTTTTCCCAGCGTTATACAAACATTCGCATGCCTTACTTTTTTTTTTTTTTTTGCTTAGATGTTTGCCTCACTAGTTTCTACTGGCGGAGGCGCGCCATTTTCCACCCCAGACCGTAGTCCATTGGGCGATATCAGGACGCGTAAACCAGTGCTTGGATGCATGTGTGCGTCTGTATGTACCTATGCTAGGTTTGAGCGCCCTCAGAAGCTAGCCCAACCAAAGTGCAATGGAAGGGCTTTACCACGAGGGCGCGTGTGAAAGTTGTGCAAGGGTGTGACTGTAGGACAGAGTCAAATGAAACAGAGTGAGGTGAGAAGAGAGAGTAGGGGAAGAGTGGCCCCCAGGGTGAGATCATATCTCGCATGCCTTACGTGACGATACTGTCCGGCTATTACCGTTATCGTTGCGTAACTTTCTCCACTCGCGTTCATTATAATTATTATGCAATATTTGAATCTCATAATACACAGTTATTGTTCTAAAGTTTCCAGAGTGTTTGTCTTCACATCTGAAGTATTCTAAAATATGTTGTGTGCATATATTGGATCCCTCTGTCTGTACTGCAGCCTTGATCAGGCCAATTTAGTTGTGTTGTATTTACTTTCTTGGCTTCTGTTCCCTGCCTCTTGTTTCTGTCCCCTGCCTCTTGCTTCAGTCCCCTGCCTCTTGCTTCTGTCCCCTGCCTCTTTCTTCTGTTCCCTGCCTCTTGCTTCTGTCCCCTGCCTCTTCCCCTAGTGTATCAATGAACATCTAGCTAAGTAGTAAAGAACAGGCCAATGCACATTAAAATCAGGTAAACGTAGTCCCATAGCAGTGACTGCCGTCTGGGGTGGAGTGTTAAAGGCTTCATTTTTGTAGGCCTCAGCATTTGTATTGCTGGGGTGGCCCGTTCCCTTCCTCTCCGCTTTATCTTCACGAACAGTAAGTAAAGTAATTATTTATAGCTGGATAGGGAACAATGAGGTCTGGTTAGGCAAAACACACTGATCAAACAATGTTAGCCAGGGTCAGGAGAAATTTGCTGGCCAAGACCCTCACCTGACCTCCTTGTTGGTCGTCCTGGAACGGGTTGTTGTCGAGGACAACAGTCTGGCTAACATGGTGAGGTTCGATGTGATCCCTGTAGTAGTGAGTGACACGCAGATGAAGCCAAGCATTGCACAACCGCCTGGACGACCCCGGTTCAATTCATCAGCATTCTCGGGATGTCAGGAAAGCTACTACATTCTGACACAAATTCCGTCCGTTTCAGTTACCAACCCATTGTGGACATTAGAATCCAGCCAGCCAACCAACCGACCAGCCAACGACCCAACCAATCAACCAACCAACCAGCCAGCCAGCCAGCCAACCATCCAACCAACCAGCTAACCAACCAGCTAACCAACCAGCCAACGAGCCAACCAACCAGCCAACGATCCAACCAACCAACCGACCAGCCAACCAACCAACCAACCAGCCAACGAGACAACCAACCAACCAGCCAACCAACCAACCAACCAACCAACCAACCAGCTAACGAGCCAACCAACCAACGAGCCAACCAACCAACCAACGAGCCAACCAACCAACCAGCCAACCAACTAGCCAACCAACCAACCAACCAATCAACCAACCAACCAGCCAACCAACCAACCAATCAATCAACCGACCAGCCAACGAGCCAACCAACCAACCAACCAATTAACCAACCAGCCAACGAGCCAACCAACCAACCAGCCAACGAGTCAACCAACCAGCCAACGAGCCAACCAACCAACCAGCCAACCAACCAACCAGCCAACGAGTCAACCAACCAGCCAACCAACCAACCAGCCAGTTAACCAACCAACCAACCAACCAGCTAACGAGCCAACCAACCAGCCAGCCAACCAACTAACCAACCAGCCAACCAACCAACCAACCAGCCAACCAACCAGCCAACCAACCAGCCAACCAATCAGCCAGCCAACCAACCAGCCAACCAACCAACCAACAGCTGGATAGACTGGGTGTTCCCTGAAAAGGATGTTTAGTGGCAGGTTGTTGTAGCTTTCATCCCATCCCGAGCGTTCTGATGAAAGTGGACCGGGATCCTCCAGTCGGTTGTGGTATGCTTGGCTTCATCTGCACGTCGCTCACTACTACAGGGATCATGTCGATCCCCCACCTCATTAGTGAGCTGCCATGAAAACAGACCGTTTACGGGGAGGATTGCAGGAAAGTCGAGGTGGGGAGTCTTGGCCAGTATATTTTGTCTGACCCTAACTAACATCTCTGACCAGTATGTTTGTGCCTGACCCTGACTAACATGTCTGACCAGTATGTTTGTGCCTGACCCTGACTAACATGTCTGATCAGTATGTTGTGCCTGACCCTGACTAACATGTCTTACCAGTACGTTGTGCCTGACCCTGACTAAAATGTCTGATCAGTATGTTGTGCCTGGCCCTGACTAACATGTCTGACCAGTATGTTGTGTCTGACCCTGACTAACATGTCCGATCAGTATGTTGTGCCTGACCCTGACTAACATGTCTGATCAGTATGGTGTGCTTGACTAACATGTCTGACCAGTATATTGTTTCTGACCCTGATTAACATGTTTGACCAGTACATTGTGTCTGACCCTGACTAACATGTTTGACCAGTATGGTGTCCCTGACCCTGACTAACATGTCTGCCTAGTATGGTGTGCCTGACCTTGACTAACATGTCTGATCAGTATGGTGTGCTTGACTAACATGTCTGACCAGTAAATTGTGTCTGACTACCATGTTTGACCAGTATGGTGTGCCTGACCCTGACTAACATGTCTGACCAGTACGTTGTGCCTGGCCCTGACTAACATGTCTGATCAGTATGGTGTGCTTGACTAACATGTCTGACCAGTATATTGTGTCTGACCCTGACTAACATGTTTGACCAGTATGGTATGCCTGACCCTGACTAACATGTCTGATCAGTACTTTGTGCCTGGCCCTGACTAACATGTCTGACCAGTATGTTGTGTCTGACCCTGACTAACATGTCCGATCAGTATGTTGTGCCTGACCCTGACTAACATGTTTGACCAGTACGGTATGCCTGACCCTGACTAACATGTCTGATCAGTATGGTGTGCTTGACTAACATGTCTGACCAGTATATTGTGTCTGACCCTGACTAACATGTTTGACCAGTATGGTGTGCCTGACCCTGACTAACATGTCTGACCAGTATGGTGTGCCTGACCCTAACTAACATGTCTGACCCTGACTAACATGGCTGACCAGTATGGTATGCCTGACCAGACGTTAGCCTCCCCCCCCCCCCCCCCACAAAACAGTAAACCTGCTCATTGTGGACATTCACAACAACAACAACAACAACAACGACAAGAGTTAGCTCAACTCACCACGGCTAGCTTCGAACACGCATATAAGCACCATGGCGTAGGCGATCATAAGGCCTCCATAACTCTTTCTCTTGGAATACCTGGAATTCTGGCATTCAAACAGGCATGTGAATGTCGGTTGCCAGGTAACCGAATTGCTTCGATACGTAGTAGGTATTTGACAACTTCCTGACGCTTAATAGGCCTGGGGGGAAGATACAAATCATTTGGGTAGATTTTTAACTGGAATTTGTGAATTTTGTCCGAGCAGTGACAGTTAAGCTTACTCTTTTCGATTTGTAACTGCCAAGGGATTTTTAACATGCTTGACACTGAAAGCGGACGTCCGATCTCACTATCCAGAGATCAGGGGTCCGATCTCACTACCCAGAGATCAGGGGTCCGATGTCACTACCCAGAGATCATGAGTCCGATCTCACTACCCAGAGATCAGGGGTCCGATATCACTACTCAGAGATTATGGGTCCGATCTCACTATCTAGTGATCAGGGGTCCGATCTCACTACCCAGAGATCAGGGGTCCGATCTAACTATCCAGAGATCAGGGGTACGATCTCACTACCCAGAGATCATGGGTCTGATCTCACTACCCAGATATCATAGGTCCGATCTCACTACCCAGAGATGAGGGATCCAATCTCACTACCCAGAGATCAGGGATTCGATCTCACTACCCAGAGATCAGGTACATTTTGGCCAGAAGATCCCCACGTTGAAAAAATAGCCCGTGATTCGAACCCGTGACCTTCGTCACTCGAGGCGGACACCTTACCGGGCCACTGAGTCCCCTCGTTCTCTATCGCTGCAAATTAGTTCTGTAGTTGATGCTCTCCCATGCCACGTACTCAGACCGTTCAGTAGTGCATGGCTTTGTCTCCTTCTGTCTCTCCAAGCCGAAACTATGTCTGTTGTAATAAAGTTTGCCATAGCTTCACTGCGCATGATATGCATTCACAGAGGATAAATATTTACCTTAATGTTGTAATTATTTGAAGTGATATGTTCATACCTTTCCAGATGGTCCATAATATACGCATCAAACAAATATCACATTTGCTATCCACTTCCACGTGTCATTCGTTTTCTCCCACAGTGCTGGTAGAACAGTACACGAATTACGAGGTGGCCTTAAGTCATAAGTGGGTCATGCGAGGCAGTACGGCCGTCCTCAGGTGTATTATCAATCCCCTCTACGTCACAGATTATGTCAAGATCATTGCATGGACGAGAGCCGATAGAGAACTGTATTCAGGTAAGACATTGCTAATGCTGTATATCCGTGGTACAAGCGTTGATATTCAAGGATACTTAACTTAACGCCTTTTATACTGGTTTAGAAGACTATAGTCTGTATACCACCAGTTTCTTGGATACCCATTTTTATCAGATTTTATTTAGACTTGACTGTTTTCGTGAACTTCTATTTCTCCTATTTCAACCAACTTCCCTATAACCCATATAGCTGCCATTTTGTACACCGCATAAACTAGTGCAGCCTGTTAATCTATCAAATTATGACGGATCCTGAGCATGTCATTCAAAGGTTGTATCGAAATACGTCTTTGGTTAGAGTCATTTGTTCGAAATCATGCACCGGGCATCTCCCAGACAACCACTGAGGAAGACGTGTGCCTTTGTCCGGGTGGAGGCATTGGGCTGAAGAATTACCAGCTCACAACTAAGGTATTTAATCATCATCTTCACTATCTCAGTGGTACCAAGGTTGGAACAAATTAGTGCACTGTAACCTTTCATGTATGTTGTATAGGGCGATTAAAGAAGGGTATGCATGTGCCTAGCGCCATCTTCGTGTAAAATGTGTTGCCGCAGAAACACAACTGGAAGAGTTCACTCTTGATTAAGTTTATTTTGGTAATGGGTTACATCAGCTTTGATATTTAATGAAGGGTACTCACCTGCCAAGCGTTGTTGTCGGAAGTGGAGTGATTCAGACTATTTTTTAAAAAGTTTGATAGCCAGTTCCTTTCTCTGACAGTACGCCAGGTGTCCATTTACAGCTCGGTCATGTGGAGAGTGTCGATAACGGGTACCAAACAATATGCAGATGGAGTCAGGAATAGCACAACATTATGGATGATCCTGGTCATCAGCACGCTCGTGATGTGAGGAAAGCTACTGCAACCCGCCACTTAACGCCCTTTTCAGAACGCAGAAATGAATAAAGGTAGTCATCGTTAGAGAAAAAAACGTAGTCATCGTTAGAGAATAAACGTAGTCATCGTTAGAGAAAAAACGTAGTCATCATTAGAGAATAAACATAGTCATCGTTAGAGAATAAACGTAGTCATCGTTAGAGAATAAACGTAGTCATCGTAAGAGAATATAATGAAGTCATCGTTAGAGTTCACCAACCATTAGCGAGAGCTCTACCACTGGGGGCTGCTGGGATTGCCTACTGACAGTTAAAAACATTAATCACACGTATAAGGTATACGTTCAAAAATGTTTCTACTCCATGGTTTTCCAAACTCTACCTCTTCTTCCCAAATCCACCCGCCCCCCCCCCCTTTTTCCCCTTCATGTGTTTGGAGATTTTCATCAAGAAATTTAGATCTTGGCTTATTTCCTTTTTATCACCTTTTTTTCACGTTTTTTTCCCCAGAGACTTTGATATTGACAGACGACAACAAATATGTGCTAAATTGACGAACTAGATGTGACCTAAATTATCGGTGACCTAACGCATAGGCTGAATTCTAGAATTCTATATGCATATTTAATTATTTTTTATTGGAATTGTTACTTTGTTAAATAGATTAATAAACACATGTGATTTATATATTGGTATTTTATGGTAATAAAATGGTGAATCTTTAGTAAGACTCGCAGTGAAGTTAGCAATAAGTAGTTTAGTTTCCACGTAGTAATAGCACGGGGACATCACCATGAACAAAGTTAGAGGAAAATATGTATATTTGTATCCATTCAGCTTATTTTTGCTTTCTTAAACGTTCAATCTTGTTTGTTTGTTGATTTATTTAACGCAAAATTTGAAATGGTATCACTCACAGTAAAAAGTAGGACTTGTATCACTTGTGATATGCATTTCGTTTTATTCTAAAGACGATCGAATAAGTATCCTGCAGAGCGGCGTCTTACACATCCGTAACCTGCAAGAAGAAGACACGGGCTTTCTGGCTTTGTACACATGTGTTACCAGAAATGTGCTTACAGGTGAGAACAGGACAAGCAAGGTGGCATCCCTACGCTTGCATGGTAAGGAGGCAACGGTTCTATTCTTGTTATATGTGTAAGCAGTCGGATATTTAGAATGTTAGTTTGTTGAAGGTGTGTCCGTTTTAATAGTATGGGAAAGGCAAAAGCGGGTTGGACATGGGGACTGAGGTAAAATAAAAACCTAGCTCGATTTATGGCTACTGCACGGCAAGTTGCCTTTATTCCTTTGCCTTATAAATCCTCATCAGTGGACACCAAAAGTAGAATAAAGTTATAATTTATGTTTTCTAATTGAACAATTGAATGTTTTTTCAGAGCCTCCTGCTGGCGGTGTCCGGCCAATCATCGATGATAGTCTGATCTCTGTAACAATCAGTCAAGGGGAAACAATCGAGCTGCCCTGTGTCGCAAGCCAGGCGTATCCAACGCCCAAGTTTACCTGGGAGAAAGATGGCGTTCTGTTGACTGTCGATGACTGGAGACTATCGCAGAGAGGAGGGAACCTGTACATAAAGAATTCTACGGTGTTTGACAGTGGAGAGTACATCTGTACAGGTGTCAACAATCATGGGGAGGATTCAACAGCCACGCAGCTCACTGTCACATGTATAGTACTTTATACTTCTCTATTTAAACTATATTTGTACTGACCATCATTCATTGCAGTTTGAGTTGCTAGTTTAGTTGTTTAATTATTATCTAGCTATATTAATTAGCAATTGTCCATCTGTATTCCCCCCGCTTGCGGGAGAGATTTGATTATAACTGATTGAATCATGTGATGTCAACATAAGTGGTGCTTGGTCCGAGGCACTACAACATAAGGCCCTGCACGAGATAATTATGACTTGATGTACCTGGAAAAATGAGACAGTGTAGATAAGTTGCACTGGGAGAAAAAGGGAGGGCTGGACTGTGATCTAATTTGTGTTTAACTGTGTGCTGACATGAGACATTACAATATGAGGGCACTGCACATGATAGTTATTGAAGCCATTAACACAGTTCTTAATCTGAAATAATCATTGAATAAGTTCAGGTGAGATGTGGGTGAGGGATTTGCGATTTGATCAGGGAAGGATAAGAAATTGGTTGGGCTGTGGGTGGTGTGCATGTGGGTGGTGTGCATGTGGAAGAGATGGGCTGGGTGGTGTGCATGTGGAAGAGATGGGGTGGGTGGTGTGCATGTGGAAGAGATGGGCTGGGATGGGGGTGGTGTGCATGTGGAAGAGATGGGCTGGGATGGGGGTGGTGTGCATGTGGAAGAGATGGGCTGGGATGGGGGTGGTGTGCATGTGGAAGAGATGGGCTGGGATGGGGGTGGTGGGCATGTGGAAGAGATGGGCTGGGCTGTGGGTGGTGTGCATGTGGAAGAAATGGGGTGGGTGGTGTGCATGTGAAAGAGATGGGCTGGGATGGGGGTGGTGTGCATGTGGAAGAGATGGGCTGGGCTGGGGGTGGTGTGCATGTGGAAGAGATGGGCTGGACTGTGGGTGGTGTGCATGTGAAAGAAATGGGGTGGGTGGTGTGCATGTGGAAGAGATGGGATATGGGTGGTGTGCATGTGGAAGGGATGGGATGTGGGTGGTGTGCATGTGGAAGGGATGGGATGTGGGTGGTGTGCATGTGGAAGGGATGGGATGTGGGTGGTGTGCATGCGGAAGAAATGGGCAGTTTGGAATAGGGATTGAAGAAACATGAGCTGGGCTGTGGGTGGTGTGCATGTGGAAGAAATGGGCAGTTTAGAATAGGGATTGAAGAAGGATAAGATGGGCTGATTGAAGGTTGAAGGAACAGTGCAGTGGTAATGTAGAGGGCTGTGAGAAGGGGCAGAACTTCTAATTGTTAAACTGCTGTTGTTTCCTTCATATCGTACAGTTCAACTGACTGGCAGACAGATAATCTGCACACGTCTGCTAGTATTTATGTGTCTGGGTATACCATACTAGCTTGATTAGTCACTCCTCTTCTACTATGGAATGTAGAGGTCTTCTTTTATTTTTTTGAAAATAAAAGATCAACAAAACAAAATATGTGTTATTGCCAAAAGGTCCTCTTCAAAGCAAAGAAGAAAACAACTGAAATCACCTAACAAATCATAGCAACCATTTTGAAAATGGTTTGTAGATGTTGCTATCTGACTGCCCTGTTCAATCTGGACTTGTGTTATTACCAACATGTGAAGAACAGAGAAAGCATTTATGACCAGTACCATTTTTGGACAACCTCTATGGAGACTGACTTAGTCGCTCCTCTTCTACCGTGAGGTGTAGAGGTTTCCTCTATGGAGATACCAATAATTTTAGGCTGACCACTGCTTTCTTTAGATATATTCAATTTAACTGAAAGTGTACACAAATGACCAAGAAAATTACAACTAAACAGATTTAGTATGCAAAAAATAAGCCAGTACAAATTCATCATAAAATGTTTACAAGTTGGCAAAATGTAATTAAAATTTGTGCAGTTGTAGTTGCTCCCTTTCTATTTCAATCACCCAGATTTGGTGTAATTTTGTAGGATGTCATAATTAGATCTAGCTGATACAAATTGGTGTTCAATTCACAATAAAAACACTCAGCAAGTTGATTATATTTATATTGCCAACATTTTGGCTACCAAACAGCCCCAACTTAAATTTTGTTGATTGTGCAATGTTCATACTAATGGCTCAAAGCTTGTATCGTTTGAAAGTAAGAGACGTCACTGAGTTAAATTAATGAATTTTGAAAGCTTGGACTGAACTCCATCAAACCACAATCAATGCTGCAATCACCAAAAGGCACAAGCATCTGATAACTTATTAATCTTTCTTGCCTTATTATGGACAACTGTTTGAATTTTCATAAAATTATGTTAACAATAATAATTTTATGTTGAATTTTGTATTGTCTCCTATTTTTCCTACTCACCCTGTATATCAAGCATACGGTCTAATCACCAGCTGTTTGAAAATTTATCATAAATTTGAAATCTCAAAAATGAAATTGTTATTGTCTATGAAGATAGTGTTTAATCAGATTTATAAATGTTATATTTGAATGATACTATCCTCTCTTTCAGCGCCTTTATCCGTACTTATTGACCCTCCAGAGCAGGTCATTGATGCAGGTAACACCGCCCATTTTAACTGTACCACTTATGGTCATCCAATCAGCTCATTCACTTGGTTCAAAAATGGCAGGCCATTGGTTGAAAGCAAGAGAGTGGTTATCCAATCAGATTCTTTGCTTGTGGTTAATGAAGTTGGAAGAGCAGATCAGGGAATGTATCAGTGCTTTGTGAGAAATGATCACGATACAGCTCAAGGTGTGGGACAGCTGTCACTTGGGGGTAAGTTGCTAGTAGTTACATGTGACTCAGAAATATAAACAGTTCAAATGTAGTTTTGTCAGAAAAGAACAAACAAAAGAGAGTCATCATTTTAAATTCTTTAAAAAATGAAAATATTACATATGCGATTATAGATCATTTATTCCTCTACACGTTTGATAATTACATAAAGATATTACCATCCTCATCAAGTGCCGTACCACATAACATCAGCAAACAATTCTTTCAACCACCTGTTATGTGAGCATTTGAGCCCTTCAAATGTTTTGTGTTTCTCAACAAATTTTGTCATGCTATATTTTGCCTGTCTTCATTATTTTTTGTCTTGCCCACAATCTTTCTTAACTTAAACAACCAGTTTCATTTACACCATTTTTGTCATGCTATCCCATATATTTTCATGATTTTTTGTCTTGTCCACAATCTTTCTTAACTTAAACAACCAGTTTCATTTACACCATTTTTGTCATGCTATCCCATATATTTTCATGATTTTTTGTCTTGTCCACAATCTTTCTTAACTTAACATCTGCGTCTGTAAACAGCCAGTTTCATTTACATTTCATTGCCCTAAAAGCTATAGACATCCAATTTATTTTTAAACGCATTAATTGTCCTTGCCTCCACTACTTTCTGTAGCAATGCATTCCAAACATTCAGCAGTCTAAAAAAATACTTTCTAATATCTTACTGTTGCTAGATTCTCTATGTTCTACTTAATGAGTGTGTTGTGTACTAAATTGACCTTGCCTGTTATCTTGCCTCTTAATGTTATGTTTGACTATTACATTTTCCATTATAACTCATCTCTACCTTTATATACTTGAATATTATATTTTCCATTATAACTCATCTCTACCCGTATATGTTATGTTTGACTATTACATTTTCCATTATAACTCATCTCTACCTTTATATACTTGAATTTTACATTTTCCATTATAACTCATCCCTACCTCTATAAGGAGATTGTGTGACCTACGGGTTAAGTGTCCATTTCACAACCCCAATGCACCCAATTCGAATCACACTCCTGTCCAGTTTGGTAGATATGGGTTTGTTTTTTTCGCTCCTCCACATACGGAAAGTAATGGCAACCTACCGTTCTGCACACTTGCCAAGAAACTTTTGACAGCCAAATAGGTTGGCAGTTGCAAGAATCGACGTTCTGCAAAGAATGTACTACTTACTACCTCTGTTCTTCTTCTTCTTCTTCTGCGTTTGTTCTCAATCTCCCACTACCAAGCCCTGAATAGGGCTTTACAAGTAGCAGGATGTAGTCCAGAGAACGGAATGCATTCGTTGTGTCACTAGTTTACAGCTTGACTGCAATATTTGCACCTTTCAGTCTGACACATCCATCTTCGGCTGGACTACCTCTGTATGTGTGGCTATTACATTTTCCATGATAACTCATCTGTATCTAAATGCTTCATTATCCACTTGTTATGTATATGTTCTAACTTATTTTCCTCTGTCCTCGATCAATCAAAATCTTTGAGCTCTCTGTGGAGCATATCTCCTCAACAAATATCTTTCCCTCTATAAGTCTCATTGTTACATATACTATTGTAGCTCTTTCCTTCTTGTAAAAGTTGAATCTGTACACATGTTGTATGTAGTTCAATTATTCTTTTACAATAGTGTGCAGCTGATCTATTCTTTGATATTTTATTACATTACAGCTGCTCAACCACTTCTAGTGGATGGCTTCCAGGAGCAGTTTGTGCAGACGGGTCAGAAGGTCACTATGCATTGCAGATTTTCAGGAAACCCTGTACCTCAGGTTTGTTAAGTGTGGGATGTGGTGTGGGAGGAAGTGTGGCTGAGCAAGTGTTGAAGGAAGTGTGATTGGAGTAGCAGAGAAGTAAGGAAGATTCTTCGTCTGATCCCTATGAAAGAGTTATTTCCTCGTTTATTTCAATATCATCATACGTTGGATAAGGAGACAGCGTGGGCTAGTGGTTTAGTGACACGGCTCACAACCAGAAGGTGCTGGGTTTCATCCCCATCACAGCACCGGCCGTTACTTCGGGCAAGCAAACCCTTAGAAAATGCAGGAGGAAGCAGACCCTTACATAAAATGCATGCTGAAGTCAGATGCATTGGGCCGACAGGCGCAAAATAAAAACCACAGTGCAACGCAACCCGCCTTGGGGATTAGAGAAATAAGGCGAATGGAAAAAGAAAAAAAAAATACGTTGGATAGTTTCTAGGGTTTTCTTTCATACCCTGAAAACTACTTCACACTCAGCTGCTTTTTTGGTCTGTGTGACTAGTGGTGTGTGCCATGCCATCAGGGGTTCATAAAAGGTGGTAAAAGATATTGACATACCTTCTGAAGGTGTTGGCTGGAAATGCCCAATAGAAAGACCTCCCACAATGACATATTGATGGTTACCAGCATGCTAAAGGCAGAGTGCAGACTCTACATTGTTGAGTAAGCCAAATGTCAACTGTGAAAAAAAACTGAGACTGGAAACTCCAAAGTTGCACCTGCCTGGGCCTACTAAGCATCAGAAAGAAACCACCCACAAATTTAATACTAAGAGCCAAGTGAAAGTCCAAAAGGCAAACTATGGAAACATGGGGCACTACCTTCTAAGGACTGACCAGATGGATTTTGCAAATAAAAGGATAGCTTTAGGTTACCTGGCATCAAACACTGATATGTCTGATTGTATACTAGATTTCCAGTATTCCAATTCCAAAGAGAGTTGTGTATAGGCTAGCAACATCATTATGTCAAGTGATTTGCTACAGAAACCATCAATGCCAGAGCGCAAGTAAATAGTTTGATACAGGCTTCCTGTTTTGTAGATGTGACCCTATACTTCATATGGTCATATTGAGTGGAAAAGAGAGGAAGCTTAGAGTTATGTAAGAGACAAGGAAGGGAGGAGGCAAGGGGGATGGAGGATGTGAATTGAGGTCTTTCATGCTGTGCCAATCTCATCTCATCTGTCCATTTTTATCGTTAGATGGCTTTGGTAGGTGCAGTCTTCTTTCATGTACGATCTGTGTACTGCCGAAGACGGATGTGTTGGACTGAAATGTGCAAATATCACAGGCAATCTGTTCTCTGGACTACATCCTGCTACTTATAAAGCCCTGTTCAGGGCTTGGTTACGGGAGATCGAGAACAAAAAGATGAAGAAGAACCATCTGTGGTTATTGCTAATTTCTATCCACACCTCTGTAGTGTAGCTTCAACACCTTCAATCCATTTATTTCTTGGGTTTCTATTGCTCTGTAGCTAACTGTGTGGTGTTACGCACTTGTGTGGCAAGTGAATTTGAAGACATTCTTGTGTATATTCAAACTATTGAATTCTCTGTCTGTCATTATATGCCATACACTGTGTTGTTATTACTGTTGTCAGGTTTCCTCATTTCTTCATTTCTTATCCTACTCTGCCTCTTCTATAGTGCCCCACCCACTTTAGGTAGGTCATTTCAGCCTATCCTATAGAGACTCCACCAACTAGGTAGGTCATTTCAGCCTCTTCTATAGTGACCCCGCCCACTTTACTTTGATAGCTCAATTCAGTCTCTTCTATAGTGACCCCGCCCACTTTACTTAGATAGCTCAATTCAGTCTCTTCTATAGTGACCCCGCCCACTTTACTTAGATAGCTCAATTCAGTCTCTTCTATAGTGACCCTGCCAACTTTACTTAGATAGCTCAATTCAGCCTCTTCTACAGTGACCCTGCCAACTTTACTTAGATAGCTCAATTCAGCCTCTTCTATAGTCTCTTAATTATATAGCTCATTTCACATGTTGTGATCTTTCGTTCTTGGGCCTTGGTCAACGTCTATGTCCGACACTAACATCAGAATTAATATGAATGTGCTGTTGATCATTTGCCTTTTTTTGTTTCCATTGGAATGTTTGCTCACCTTAGTAAAGTATTATGCTTTGTCACTGCATTTTCTTTTATATAGTGATCTGTGAAAGAACTTGATAAAACTCTGTGTTTCTGATCTGAATATTGAATGACCTTTCCATTCTACTGTACTGGACTTGCTGCTCCGATAACCTTCGACCTTTATACCAATTATTTTAGGTGAGCTGGTCACTGGATGGAGCAGACCTCCCACTGGATCCATCCGTTGCCTGGAACAGCTTCATGACCTCAGAAGGAGACATTATGAGCTATGTCAATATCACAAGAATAGAAGTGGCTCTAGGGGGCGAGTATACATGCTATGCTGCCAGCAAAGTTGGGGAGGCTAAACATATCAATAGACTGAATGTTTATGGTAAGAGTTCAGATTTTATATTTGCTACATAGCTTATATATTGAATCAATTTCTTTACTAATAGATATTTGTTCTTTAGTTTATGCTGGAAGGGGAGGCAATAACCATGTGACAAATTCTATTTATAACTATTTATTAGAATCAAGAGGGCGTCTTCTTCTTTGTCATTGTTCGTTCTCAAACTCCTGCTACCAATCCCTGACCGTTCTCTCACTCCCGCTACCAAGACCTGACTGTTCTCTCACTCCCGCTTCCAAGCCCTGACTGTTCTCTCACTCCCGCTTCCAAGCCCTGACCGTTCTCTCACTCCCGCTTCCAAGCCCTGACTGTTCTCTCACTCCCGCTTCCAAGCCCTGACCGTTCTCTCACTCCCGCTTCCAAGCCCTGACCGTTCTCTCACTCCCGCTTCCAAGCCCTGACCGTTCTCTCACTCCCACTACCAAGGCCTGACCATTCTCAAACTCCTGCTACCAAGCCTTCACCGTTCTCAAACTCCTGCTACCAAGCCCTGATTGTTCTCTCACTCCCGCTACCAAGCCCTGATTGTTCTCTCACTCCCACTACCAAGCCCTGATTGTTCTCTCACTCCCGCTACCAAGCCCTGATTGTTCTCTCACTCCCGCTACCAAGCCCTGATTGTTCTCTCACTCTTACTACCAAGCCTTCACCGTTCTCAAACTCCTGCTACCAAGCCTTCACCCTTCTCAAACTCCTGCTACCAAGCCTTCACCGTTCTCAAACTCCTGCTACCAAGCCCTGACTGTTCTCAAACTCCTGCTACCAAGCCTTGACCATTCTCAAACTCCTGCTACCAAGCCCAAAAACGACTTTGCAAATAGCAGGATTTTGTTTGAAGAACAGAATGCGTTATATCATAGTTTACAGCTTGACTGCTATATTTGCACCTTCGGTCCGACACATCAACTTCAGCGTGGCATTTTTGGGTACTGGGTTAACTTTCCCACTTTGATCCCTTCTCCTTAGCCAGTCTGTGTTCTTGCAGCCTGTTATCCAGGGTCACCACATGGAGGAGAAGAAGGGTCTTGGCAGCTCTGGGTCTCTGAACCTGGCACTAGCAGTCATCTTTGGGTCTCTGGCCATGGCTCTAGCAGTCATCTTTGGGTCTCTGGCCCTGGCACTAGCAGTCATCTTTGGGTCTCTGGCCCTGGTGCTAGCAGTCATCTTTGGGTTGCTGACTGCTACAGCTAATGCACTGCTTAGCATCTTGATCCTAGGAGGGTTTCAAGAAATGAATGACTGAAAATGAAGAACAGTGTTACTTTGAATCTTGCAAGTTTGAAATGTTGCCTGATCTCAAAAGAGGTGGGACATGTGTCTAGTCCCTAGTCCTATCGGAGATGGATGCTGAACACAAAGGTCTCGTGTACATGCTGTGTCTGTTAAAGAACCTTTGGTAGTTGACAATCAATAAAAATAGGTTGTTTATTCACTATCAGGGCAACAAATCTACAGGTAATGGAATTCCTACCCAATTGTGGCCTGTATGAAGGCCGAAAGGAAGACCATCCATCATGCCAAGACACAACAAGCCAATCATCTGACTGTCTAAATACTTGATAGCAGTCACCATTTGACTTCTGTTTTCTCAGGCTAGAGGAGGAGAGATTACATCAAGTCAGAAGCAATCAAGCACATGACTGTGAAATGAGAGGTAAGGAGAACACTCTTGCATTGAAGAGGACACACATCGGAGATGAGAATTAAGACATTCTTAACACTTGGAAATAAAATGTGGAGAGAGCTGGAAAGGATGGCTCGGAAGACTTGACATAAATAAAACAGCAAGGTCACGCAACTTTTAAAAGTAAAAGTCATTTTTAAAATACGTTCTGAAGTTGGATGTACTGAGCTGTTGGGTAGAAAACACAGTACATTGCACTCTTCCTAAAGAAACAAAGTAAACGTGAAAAAAAAAATGTTTGTTTAAATGCCCAAATTATTTAATTCACTATCTGGACGTGTACCCAAGGCATCCAATGTTTGGATACCAGGTACAGAGCACAAGACTCAAATCCAAACATAGCTTCCGAAAATCAACACAGCCCATAAAGACGAACCCTGAAATTTGCTGTATCGAGAGATGGCATGAATTGATGCAGACCCCAAGATGGAACTTCAGGATGAACCTACCAATCATCATCTACCATACACAACATCAAAGTCGCTGAACAGACTCCGAACTGGTGTATCACGAGGCAAAAGGAATATGAAACAAAGGGGAATACACAGAAGATGACACATGTGGTTGTGGCACAATACAGGACCAAGAGCACCTGATGACCTGCTCCAACCTCCAGGAAACATGCAATAGGGGTGACATTGTGGAGGCAAATGACAAGGCAATCCATGTCACTGAATACTGGATTCATGCTGTGTAACGTAGTGGTTGGACACGGAAAGTAAGTACTATCTGTCTGTCAGTGTTGCATAATGTACAAATTATAGAGGAGTGGCCAAATGGTTTTGATACCTTGGGGGGGGGGGGGGGGGGGGGGGAGTAAACAAACATAGCCAACACACAATGTGTCAACAGCAGTGGAAAAGGGACCAATAGTCCTCAGCCTAAAAAACCCTCGACTATCCCAGTAATGGGAATAAAGTCATATGTTTTTTTAATGTTTTTTTAATAGCCAAATAACTGACATAGTAACTTGACACTTGTTACAGGGACTCCATTCATCAAACCAATGCCAAATGTGACAGCTACAGCAAGTAAAGACCTCTCTCTCAGGTGTTATGTATCAGGGTACCCTCTAGACTCAATACATTGGACCAGAGGTAAGGATATCGTGCAAAATAAATGCACCTCCCTGCAACAAGCATGTGAGTTAGGGGATTCTGTCTTTTTCAGTTCAGTTCATTCCGTAACCCATCAGGTCGTTGGGGCACACTTGAAGACACTACCACAATCCCACATCATCTCTCTCTGTCCACTGCCCCCAGTCGTGTCTCACCAGAACGAATGGTTAATGAGATAAAACATTCGTCTCTTAGTTTCATTTTTTCAACAGTTTTATAGAACTCTCTTGGAGATTCTTTGCATAAGTTTGTTAACATTTCACCATATTTTTGCCAGGAACTCTCTTTTGCCTTCTTTATAATTCTGCTTGTATCTCTTCATGCTGTTTTGTAATGTACATAATCGTCTTCTGTTTTTGATTGCACCCATATTTCATAGAGTTCTTTTCTATTTTTCACAGCTTTTTTCGTCTCTTCATTCCACCACAGTTTTCTTTTTGCATTTTCTTGTTTTTTTAAGACAACAGTTCTTCTTTGAGCTATCAGTAATTGTATTTGTGAAATATACACTTTCAGTTTCTATGTCGTGTACTTCATCTGGCATGTTTTGGTATGCACTGTCAATCTCGTAGCAAAACTAACTCTTTCTTGACTAGTTCAATGTGTAGTCTCGTTATGTTTATTACTCTTGAGTCTTTTATTCTTGTACGCCTGCTGTGCGTGTTGTTGGTAGTGTGACATAACCACTGGTCTGTGATCTGTGTCAATATCTATGTTGGGTATTGCTTTGGAGTCTGTGACATGTTGTCTAGTTCTCCGCCTGTTTAGTATGCAGTCACTCTGCGACTGCGATGCAGTCACTCTTGTGTGATCACAAGTTCTTATTCTGCACACAGGTCCAACAGTTTCACCATTACTATTACACTCTGTGGGGTTGTCGCTGTAAGGTCCAAGATAGTTCTCCCAAGGCTTTCTCCTTCTTCCTACTCTCCCGTTGAAGTCACCCATTACAATTAGTTTGTCTTTGTGGTTGACTTTATATATAATTTCTGACAAGTTATCAAAACATTCCATTCTTTCTTCCTCATTGTGGCTATCATTACAAGGCATGTACACTTGTATTAGTGTCGTTGTTTCTCTTCCTTCTGCCATTTTTATTTGTGTGATTCTTTCTTATATGTACTTCTGTGCCTGTGATACTTTTTGCGGTCTATGGATGCACTATAAACCCAACCCTGTGTTTTGTCCTTTCTTGTGTTGTAATACCACTTCATATTAATATATAGTTTAGGTGTATTTCCTTCATGCTGGATCTTTTCCACGTCACGTCTGATACCCCCATGATATCAATCTTCTTCCTTTCCATAAATTCAACTATTCTAGACTGTTTATTGGTTAATCCACAGACGTTCCAAGTGCCCATATTCCTTGCTATTTTGGCTGGTCTTCTTTTGACATTTCTGGTCCCATTTTGGTTGAGATCCTTGGTACTGTCGACGAACGGGTCATCAGTCACAATTAATGTTTGTCCTGGACCCCATGTGTTATCCCGTTGAGCGCTACTTACAGCGTTAACTGGTTGCTGTCGTGCATTTGATGAGATAAACACATGGAAAAAAATCACAATGGTCACAATTGGCCTGCCCAAGTGTCCGCAATGTTCATAAGTTAACACATTATGAGCACAACTGTATTCTGCCAACTAGCGCAAACTGTATTCCGAAACTGAGGTCAAAATAAATCACAATTTACACAAACATCGATCCAAAAAATGTGCGCAGCCATTTCCGTTCAAATATTGTATTGTATCAAATACTCCATATTGTATTGTCATCATAAATCATATTTTGTTTTTTGTTGTCATTTGTCAGTTGTTTTTGTGTGTTCTTTGCCCCTTTTGGTCGTGACATAGGTTTCATGTTGTTTTTGTCCTCAAGCAGTTACCGAGGCATAACCTGTATATGTTCTATTGATTACCAACCTTCAGAACCACCAAAACTTTGAGTGATTTATTTCTGTTTGATAAATATGTTTTTAGAGTGTTTAAAATATACTTACCTTTGCAATCATAATCATTCTATAGTATTCTGACATTTTTGCAGTCAGTTTCCTTCTTCTTCTTCTTCGTTCATTCTCAATCTCCCGCTACCAAACCCTGAATGGGCTTAAGTAGCAGAATGTAGTCCAGAGAACGGAATTCGTTGTGTCATAGTTTACAGCTTGACTGCGATATTTGCACCTTTCAGTCCAACACATCCGACTTCAACAAAGTCAGTTTCCTAAATGACCAATGCTTATTTCCCACAAGTGTTCAATTCTTGATCTAACATTGTATGTTTTTTTGTCATCAAGGTGCAGCGCAGCTTCCGATAAACCACAGGCAGAGTTTAATGGATAATGGCACACTAATTATTCGGCATGTGCAGCGAGAAGATTCAGGACAGTACACTTGTGTAGCCCGTAACAGGGAGAAGCAGGGAATGGAGCGCAGCATGCACATTGCAGTTGTTGGTGAGTATATTTTCAATTAAATTAGAAAAATATTTTTTTTTAACAAATCACATAACATGGAAAGATTTGAATAATTTATATAATTTTTGTTTGCTTTTTATTTAATGAACTTTTCTACCTTGCAGCCGAAGATACAAGACAGTGAATTATAATACTCTTGGAGTATTATACTTTTGTGGTGTAATACTCCAATTATAATACTTTTGTGGTGTAATACTCCAATTATAATACTTTTGTGGTGTAATACTCCAATTATAATACTTTTGTGGTGTAATACTCCAATTATAATACTTTTCTGGTGTAATACTCCAATTATAATACTTTTCTGGTGTAATACTCCAATTACTTTTGTAACTTATTATCTACTGAATGAGAATGGGCACCCTTGAGTCTGTCTGGAGTGTAATGATGTTAATTTTGCTTACATAATAAAACATTATTTATTTTTGTATTAATTTAAGTGGGCTTTGCAAATGTTATAAATTTGTTTGTGTATTAATGTATATCGGCTTTGATAATGATATAAATTTATTTTTGTTCTAGAACCTCCGGTTATTGATCCTTTTCACTTTCGACAACGTAAACAAGGGGACCGAATTCTTGTAACATGTGCAATCATCAGTGGTGACCTTCCCATTACCATTCAGTGGGAAAAAGATGGACGATCTATTGCCCAGGACCTGGGTATTCGAATACAGGTGAGTGTTCATGTGTCAGTGTGAGCAGCAGCGGCAACAAACAAACATGTCATTTGCTATGATTAAGCAGAAAGAGTACTTGATGTATTACTATTAAACAGAGGGAGTACTTGATGTATTACTATAAAAAACAGAGGGAGTACTTGATGTATTACTATTAAACAGAGGGAGTGCTTGATGTATTACTATTAAACAGATAGAGTACTTGATGTATTACTATTAAACATAAAGAGTACTTGGTATATTAATATTAAACAGAAAGAATATTTGATGTATTACTATTAAACAGAAAGAGTCCTTGATGTATTACTATTAAACATAAAGAGTACTTGAAGTATTAATATTAAACAGAAAGAGTGCTTTATGTATTTTCTGAAGAGAATGCTAAGCACACCATTGACAGCTAAAAAAATCAAATGAGAACATATGACATGAAACAATGAAAATAATATCTCTGTGGCTACAATGAAGAGCCAACAGGCAAAATTCAATGAACACACACATAGGAAAGTTGTCTTGACAACCTAATGAAAAGGTCAAGGTTAAGAGCAGACCATAGAGGAAAGTTGTTCAATGGCATGTCACGATGAATGAACAAAATTTAAAAAACATCTCTTCTTCCTCGTTCGTCTTCAGACCTCAACTTCAATGACTCTAACAAAGACAGCAGTTGACTCAAGGCTCTGGATGCGTTCGTACAGCTTCTCATGGAAGGTCACTGGCTGTTGCCAAATGCTTCTTCTTTTGTCGGTATACAGCGGACAGGACTGCAGAATATGTTCTGCCTTCATGGGGGCTGTATCGCAGGCACAAAGGTCCATAGTGCCAATCTTGAACTAGTAAAAAAAAAAAAAATATAAAATGTAGTCTTAACATTGTCACTTTCCTGTCACTCCACAGATACTTTTTTATGTTGATTATGTAATTGTCATTGTAGCAACTTGGTGACTACTCCATCTTGTCTATCAATGGAGCAACACCAAAGCATGATGGGAACTACACATGTTATGTCAGCAATGCTGCTGCTTCTGTCAACTACACCGCTACTCTGCACATTGATGGTATGATATTCTGTTGTTTTCACCTTTCTTAAGTAGTGCTACATTTTTTGGATGAAAGTAGTAACCTCTTCAATACTCTGTCTTGGCATGCTACAGTCTACCAAGTTGGGAATTGGTAGTGATTTACTTTAGGGAAGCAAAATTGCAAGGAAGGGAACTGGTCACAACTCCTTAAAAAACATTGAGACCTAGTACAGTTAAGTCTCTAACACTTGTTCCCTGATAGCAGTATATGCCATGGAACCCCCCCCCCCCCCCCACCCCCCCCTTAAGTGTTACATCCCTTTAAGCCATACACATATTCACTTTTGGTAATATCAGGACAGGGTACAATGATTGAACTGAGAACAGCGAGTGATAGCTGGTTGCCTACATCGGTGTTGTGTAACAACAGCTGCCCAAGACCCTGTTCCACCTCCAAATGGCAACCCAGAAAATCGGCTATACTAGTGTAGTCTGGCTACTAAGAAAATAGGAATCACTGAGGAGAGTTAAACTCAGTCCCAAAAATGCTGTAAATTTGCAACACATCGTCACGTCTTTTTCAGAGCGAAAACCGAGAGGAGTATCAGAGCATGTGATTTATAACTTAAATTAACTTCTTTATACTGGTTTAGAAGGCTACATAGTCTGTATGCAGCCAGTTTCATCTGCAACACTTGATCTAAAAATAAATATATACATCCTCTCACCTTTTGTTTTCTTATTGTGAAATTTTGATATACTGCTGTCAGAGAGTAAGCACTAAAGACTTCATTGTTATCGGTCTCACCTTATTTTTTCAAGGTGCTGTGACCAGTTTGCTTCCTTGCTGGCTTTCCTCTCCTAAAAGTAAATTGTCATCATAATTTATCCATCTGGTTACCCTTGGAGCATAGGGCCACAACATCTGCTCCTATTATGTGCCATCTTCTTGAATTCCACACATGAGACCCCGACTAAACTGGCTTCTTAATTTAAGGTCATTATACTAGTTTAGAAGACTCTGCAGAGTATGTATACAACCGGTCTCTTTTATATTCACTTGATCTAAAAATACCTATGTACATCCAATCTATTCTTAAATGCATTAACAGATGCTGCCTCCACTATTTTCTGTGGCAATGCATTCCAAGAATTCACTCTCTAACTAAAAAAATATTTCCTGGTATCTAATCTGGACTTTTCTCTAATAAATTTGAAGCTATACCCTCTTGTTCGTGTAGGTGATTGTACTTTTAAAAACTTGTTATAGTCAAATTTATCCTTTCATTTGATTATCTTATAAATCACCTCAAATTCTAATCTTTTTTTAGACGCTGTAGGCCGGTTTTTCTGAGTCTTTCCTCATAATTGTAATTCTGGAATCCGACTATCAGTTTTGTCACTCTTCTTTGTATCCTTTGCTACCGTCTCCAGCCACCCCCTCCAGCCATTCTCTCCAGCCACTCTCTCCAGCCAACCTCTTCAGCCACCCCGTTCAGCCACCCTCTCCAGCCATCTAACAGGAAGTAAGCAATGAAGACACTTGCTGGGGAAAGTCAGCAGTCTGGATGTGATACCATTAGTCACACACAATGACTCAGATCCATATAGCAGGACTGACATTACATTCGTGTTAAACAGCCATATCTTATTTTCCATGGAAAATGCTGCAGAGTTCCATGTTGGGCAAAAAGAGATAAAAGCAAATCTGGCCTTGTTAATCTTGGTGTTAATTAACTTCTTTGTAAGTTAAGTACCCATTGACAGCATAGTAGACTGGAGTGTGTCGAAACCATGGATTGAACCTTTTATTTTGCCTTGAGAAAACAGCACTGCAACCATTCTAAAACTCTAAAACTTGTCACCCACTAACACAAACATTCACATTATCTTACCCACTATTTTACTTTCATTTTACTTTTCCAGTTCCACCGAGATGGGTCATGGAACCCGAGGACTCTTTTGTTATTTTGCATGAATCAGTGCAGCTCTACTGTCAGGCAGATGGAACCCCCGATCCACAGGTAGTGTGGAAGAAAGCTGAAGGTGGGTGGGTGCAGTATGTGTTGTTTTTTGTGTGCATGTCCCTTTTCTTATACATGTCTGTCTTGTCTTTCAGTGCGCAATTTAAGTTTCCTCAATATAAACTGTCCTATTTATTTCTATTTGTTTTTTATTCTCTCTCAATCACCCTCTCCCCTTTTTATTCTCAAAACTAGCAGGTCATTCCTCTACAGAGCATACACTGGTTAGATATATACATGTATAATTATTTAAATATATATTTTGTTATGCATTAAAATAAATCTTTTAAAAATAAATGTGCGTGTGTATGTATATATATATATATATATATACACACACAAACACACATCCATCCATGGACCAAAGGCAGCAATACAAAGTCATCATTAAATGGTTATTAGTCTATGAAGTTTAATGGAAATTCATACAGTATTAGCTAGCTAATAGATGTAGATGTAGAGCAGTGCATGAGTAGTTGTGGTCAGTCACCCAAATCTAGCTGCTAGCATTAGGGTCAGCAATCAAGATCTGCCAAGACCCTTCTCCACCTCTATGTAATGATCCTGGATAACAGGCTACAATAGAGCAGACCAGCTAAGAAGAAGGAATCAAAGAGCGAAGGCAAACCCAGTACCCAAAAAAGCCATGCTGAAGTTGGATGTGTTGGACTAAAAGGTGCAAATATTGCAGTCAATCTGTAAAAAATGACACAACGTATTCTGTTCTCCAGACAACATCCTGCTACTTGCAAAGTCCTTTTCACAATCAAAGTTCACAGATCCTGTGAAACTGATCCCCAGACCCATTGGCTGCCTGTTAAAATTAACTTTTTAACCTTACTTTATTATACTAGTTTAGAAGGTTCTATATAATTTGTATACAACCAGTTTATTCCACTCAACCTAAACTGATACCTGGTTAATAACCCCCAATCTATACTTTTATGATACAAACATAATACAAATTGATCTGAGAAAGATAATGTTGCAGATTTCATGAACAGATTTCATGAAAACAGCCAAACAGTAGGACAGGTTATCTAGACCTGTTAACTCTGTAGGAGGAGCAAAGTGACAGCATGTTACTCTCCAGCCCTGCTGAGGGATGAGTTGTATAGTGACAAGTAAAGCCTCAGACAGGCAGTAAAATGTATAGGGAAAATATATGTGATTATTTAAGAGCAAATATTGAAGAAGAAGAAGAGTGCACATAATTCAGAAGCTTAGATTCTTTCATTTAAAACTCTCATTAATAAAGTGTATTTTCTATCTCTCACAGGGCAATCACCAGCGAACTATCAACAACTGACCTTTGCCGCATCAGAGGATCACCGGGAACTCTTCCATAATGGAACACTCCTCATCAACAACGCAAAAGAAGAGGACCATGGATATTACTTGTGTCATGCTAGCAACGGAGTTGGCTTCGACATCAGCAAAGTTATTCACCTTAATGTCCACAGTAAGTTTTTATTTCTCATAAGATTACCAACCATCGACGTTGGCAACCCTCCAAGTAGGGATGATGGCAAACGGACATTAGCAAGACTTGATACAATTGAAGCTTTTCAGTTTCCAGGACCGCAGAAGGACACAGTGCAAACCCTACACTTATCTTAGTCTTAGTCAACCTGTACTTCTGTCTGGAGGGGCAGGTGCCATCTCATGAACTGGATATAGCCGATAAGAGAATTTCCTGCTTAGCGGGCTAGGCTCGAGCAGTTTATTACTACAGTGTGTTGGGACAAGTGCTGCAAAGGGTGGTTAACCGATGTGCAAGTCCATCTTAATAGACTCAAACACTAGAGCAAATTAGACCCACAGCCAGTTAGAAGCCATCTATACTGCTATTAGCAAACCAGCAAGCAATGGCTGGTGGTATGTCATGTCACACAGTTAGTCACCTCTTACAACATGCTCTCTGTTGGGGTAAAATTAAAATAAGGCTAGGCTGCAGCGGTTCTGTGGATGTGTATAATGAGAAAAAAACATGAAAAAACTAGTAAAAGTTGATTAAGGTTGAGCTTAATCAAAATTTTAAAATGGGTATGGTCAGATACCGCACCGAGACGAGAACACAAACAAAACCTACGTTACGACCAATAGGCCTTCATCAGGGACAACAACACTGAACTAACAAATCAACATATAAGAAAAAATGGTCAACTCATCTGTTTCAGGTAGTGGACAACCGGTCGCTTAGACAGAAAGCGTCCACTACCTGAAACAGATGAGTTGACCATTTTTTCTTATATGTTGATTTGTTAGTTCAGTGTTGTTGTCCCTGATGAAGGCCTATTGGTCGTAACGTAGGTTTTGTTTGTGTTCTCGTCTCGGTGCGGTATCTGACCATACCCATTTTAAAATTTTGATTAAGCTCAACCTTAATCAACTTTTACTAGTTTTTTCATGTTTTTTTCTCTGTGGGGTAGTGGCGCTATTCTTGTCCTTATCATACACAAATACCCCGGTCGACCACTCAGGTAGGGTAAATCCTAACAGGGAAATTCCCATGGTTCTAGACATCCTAGAGCTGCACCTTGCCCAGCCAAGTAAGTCGCAGGAGGGAAACCACCAACTACCCTACTATGAATAGTCCAATGAGAAAATGAAAAGTTCACCAAAGTAGACACATGTTGAAACATTCCAAGAGCTGACTTGATAGATCAGAATAAAATAGCTTTGCCTACCTGACACCGGGCACAAGCTATCTCTCTGACTAAATACTATAATTCCAGTATGACTGATAAAGTAACAACAGCAATCACAACTTCAGTGTTTAAAATATACTCGCCTTTTCAATTGTTACTGTTATTTAATAGTCTGTGAAGTTCTGTTTTCTTTGTAACTTATCTAGTAAATTTGTCAAGTATCCTAGTGCTTTGTCAAGTTTCATAGTGCTTTTTTAGATTCTGAAAGTAACAAGTTCCTTGTCTATCACAGCAGCCTGTCATTCTAAAACTGACAGGTTCACCTTACTCATTAAAATGTGAATTCCATTCTGGCCCATGTCATTTTGAAAGAGTTGATATCAAGCTTTAAATGAAAATATGTGAGACATGGGTATCGACCCCTTTCTTATAGTAAGGAATCTGCAAAGTGGCCAGCATTATGAAATTGATCAAGGTTAATGTGAGAAATATGTAGTTTACCAGCATGTGGTCATTTTGTTTGTTTCTTTTTCCTCTCATACAGTCCCTGCACGGTTCAATGAACCAAGACATAACTATACCGTTATGAAAGGACAGGGCATAACTATGGAATGTCAGGCAGTTGGTGATAAGCCTCTTTCAATTTCATGGAGTTTTCATGGAGCTCCTATCAGCTCTCACAGTAATGACAGGTAAGAGGGAAGAATAAGTGACAGGTTGTTGTTGTTTGCCCACATTGAGTAGGATTACTCTTTTGTGCGCCCTAAAAAGGATGTTAAATGGCGTGTTGTCGTAACTTTCCTCACATCCCGATGGTGGACCGGGGTTCTCCAGGTGGTTGTGCTATGCTTTGCTTCATCTGCCTGTCGTTCACTACTGCTGGGATCATGTCGATCCATCACCTTGTTAGCCAGGCTGCCATGAAAATAGCCTGTTTTCAGGAAGGTTTACAAGGAAGCCGAGGTGAGGGTCTGAACCTGGCTAACATGTCTAATCAGTATATTTTGCCTGACCAGATGTTAATCTTTCTCCCCAAGTGGCAGGTAAGATGAACAAACAAATGAGAAGTGAGAGTAATAGATAAATGACAGGTATGAATAATAAATATATTAGAGGTAAGGGTGTTAAATAAATGACAGATAAAAAAGTGAGGAAATGAGAGTGGTAAATAAATGACACATAAGAAGATTGAATAAATGACACATAAGAAGATTGAATAAATGACACATTAGAAGAATGAATAAATGACACATTAGAAGAATGAATAAATGACACATTAGAAGAATGAATAAATAACACATTAGAAGATTGAATAAATGACACATTAGAAGAATGAATAAATGACACATTAGAAGAATGAATAAATGACACATTAGAAGATTGAATAAATGACACATTAGAAGATTGAATAAATGACACATTAGAAGAATGAATAAATGACACATTAGAAGAATGAATAAATGTGAGAAGGAGTGGTAATAAATACATGTTAGGTGAGAGGAAAAAACAAATATGAGATGATAGAAAACATCTAGTGATGTTGAAAAAATTAGCATACCTATAAATAAAAACGAGAAAAGTTATACTAAAAATATACATTAATATTTTCTCATTATTTATAGTAATTAGCACACATTATTTATAGACCTTTGTGAAAGTTTGTTCTCTTTTTATTGTATCAAAATATTGATTTATTTTCCATTATTCCTCAGAACATCTTCCTCTTTTTTTAACCATGTTGTACCCAACATCCTCTAAGTTTTATGTTCTCTACTTTTAACACTTTACATCACATTAATGTTTGAAAATATTTATGGAATAATCTTTTTTTTTTGGTCATGAAAATCATAGTTATTTCAATGATTTATCAATTTTAATTAACAGTTTCTGTTGTTTTATTCTACTTTTATTTGACTTGGCTTGGCTTCGTTCGTTTTCAATCTCCCAATACCAAACCCTGAAAGGGCTTGAGTAGCAGAATGTAGTCCAGAGAACGCAATGCGTTGTGTCGTAGTTTACAGCTTGACTGCGATATTTGTATCTTTCAGTCCAACACATCCGATTTGAGCAACCATTTTTTTAGTACCGGGTTAGCATTCCCTCTATGATCCCTTCTCTGTAGCCAGTTTTCCCTGCTGCAGCCTGTTATCCAGGATCACCGCGTGGAGGTGTAGAAGGGTCTTGGCAGCTCTGGTTCGCTAGCCCTGATGCTAGCAGTCAGCTATGGGTCGCTGACCACTGCAGCTCATGCGCTGCTCAGCATCTTGATCCTCTACTTTTATTTGACTTACAATTAAGTAGAGTGAAGAAGGGAATTTGTCACCCTGTCTTATAAAAACTTCAGCGGGGTACAAATGAAGTCTCAAATTAATCCTCAACAACAGTGCATGCTATGGGACTTCCATTACATATTGTTTTTCTCACCATAATATAACAAGTTTCACGGTGCATGAAATGGAAGTAAAAGGTGACTAAGGAGGGTTGAACATGAGGCTGACCTATTCCATCCTGTTGAGACATTAAACCACAAAAACTTCACAAATATAGACAGGTCAACATTTTATAACTTGGTGTGTATTTGTAAGGATCATCTATCCACAGGGAGCTGAAAAGATTTCAAAACATATCAAGGCAGATTTTTTTTCGCCCTATTCCTCAGGGCGGTGTGCATTGCACTATGTTTTTATTTCGCGCCGGCGGTCCAGTGTATCTGACTTCAGCATGCATTTTATGTTAGGTTCTGCTTCCTCCTGCATTTTCTAAGGGTTTGCTTCCCCGGGGTAACAGCCGGTGTTGTGATTAGGGAATTTTTTTTTTTTTTATTTTTTTTTTTTTATTTTATTTTTTTTTGCGTTCGCCTTATTTCTCTAATCCCCAAGGCGGGTGTGCGTTGCACTGTGGTTTTTATTTTGCGCCTGTTGGCCCAATGCATCCGACTTCAGCATGCATTTTATGTAAGGGTCTGCTTCCTCCTGCATTTTCTAAGGGTTTGCTTCCCCGGGGTAACGGCCGGTGCTGTGACGGGGATCGAACCCAGCACCTTCGGATTGTGAGCCGTGCCACTTATCCACTAAGCCACGCCATCCTCAAGACAGAAATAACACTAAATGAAATTGTTCATAACTGCCATTACTTTATCATTTATATGAATTGTGTTCTTCGTTACTATTGTTGCCTCGATGTACGTTTTATTATTATCATAATCATTGTTGTCATTATTTTACCCAGAGCTGATGTTGTATCTCAGTCCACTCCTAGAGGAAAACTGTCCCAGCTGACCTTGAACCCAACCACTCGCACAGACTCTGGTTTCTACACATGCAATGCTAAAAATAAGTTTGGCAATGCGGTGCTGGTTAACTATCTTGTGATTCACGGTAAGACTACAATTGTTATTTCTTTTGTTTCAGTCCTGTGGTAGACACTGTTATCAGGGATGAAGTGTTAGAAAATTCATTGTTTAAGACCTCAACTTTTTATGAAGTAGTGTAGCCAATTCTATTTCTCAACACCTTGCCTACCCTCACAGTAAACACAGTACCCATTTGATTAGCTAGGTCAACTGGAGTGTGTAGATAACAAATATTGAACCTGTTACTTTTGCTTTTAAAAGCGAGTTCTCTACCCCTCTGCCGTCAGATGCTCATTGTGAATTATACAAATGGATTTCCTCTCTAATTGCTGCAGGTTAAGTGTTAATGTACTAACACGTTATTGAAATATTACTTGTTTGAGTGTGAGCCACACACAATTTTTATAGGAGAATAAAGGTTAGGCGTTTATTTCACAGCTAATAGAAAAAAAACCTTGATCCTTCTGAATAGATGCTGCTGCGCTAGCCACTCAGCCACTGACTCCTTCTTAAATGAAATACTTCAGAAATATTTGTGTCAGTTTTGAGACATATTGAGACATATTTTATACTTATTATTATTATTACAAGTATTGTTCTCAAGTTATCTATTTTAAATTTTGTTTTCAAATCACAATGACATTCATATGTCCCCATGTCTTTTATAATTTTTGTAACTGTTGGATAGTGGATTGGCTGTATAGCATTACATATTTTTATATTGATAAACTTGTGAAGTATTTCCATGTGTTGTTGATTCTGTTTCTCAGAACCACCCGAACCTCCAGGCAAGGTTGAGGTCATGAATGTGACGAGTCGAGGCATCTTTATATCCTGGCAGATGCCATTTGACGGCAACAGTCCAATCATTGGTTATACAGTCCAGTACAAAAATGACACAGGTCAGTATTTGATCTTTTATTTTCAGGTGATGTTTCTGCTCTATAGACTTCTTCCTGCTGCAAACTGTGAAAGAGATATTTGAGAGAAACAAATTTGTTAGAGAAAGAGACTGAAACAGAGATGGACAGAATAAAGACAAATAGACTTGGAAAAGTATGTAAGCACATCCAAGTGGTATACAGAGAAGAAACAAAGAAGTCCATTAGCAAACAAAAATTTATTAGAGGTTAGTGTTCTTATCATGTGCAAAAAACAACAGCCACTGAGGTAGTGTCATCAAGGCAAAAGACAAAGAATGTTTGAGATTCATTGCAGCCGACCTTTGATCTGGAGATGTCACTTGAACTGAAGCCAATAAAAGAATCAGTAATACACAAGTTGCATATTTTAGGATTAAATGTCCTTGTTTGCGCACCTGGAAACATTCTGTGTCCCAGCAGTATGGCCAACGAGGTGGGGGATCAGCATTGTGATCCCCATAGTCATGAGCATGCCGAGAAGCCTCACATTGCACTACAACCAGGAGGACCCCACTATACCAGGTATACCACATACGTGAGAAAAGAGCCACTGTAACCAACTATCAATAAAGCATTAAGAGTACCTAACTACAAGGGGCGTTAGTCATCATCATCATGAAGCATGTCCTTGGCAGAACGTCGATCTCATCACAGCCATTCGGTAGAAATCTCAATCAGCAGTCAGTCTACCCGCCTGCTCGATGTTCATGTTTAGGGTACGCTTGATGTCTTGTGTCCATTTAGGCCTTGGTCAAACCCTGCCACATCTTCCAGGAACAATGCCAGTGGCATTAGTAACCACAAGAATCACGCAAAGACACAACATCTATATGTCTGCTTACCTAACTGCAAGTATATATAAATAAAGGATCTCTACACCCCTAAAGGGTAGAAGAGGAGCAACTATGAAAAGGAATAATATCTGAGACTGGAGAATGACTAAATAGTTAGTGTGTATGGCTGTGTTTTTGCCCCCGACCTATTCTGTTGGGCCGTCGACTGGCCTTTTGACCACCTCAGCGCACACCAAGTGGGCATCACTATCGACAAGTTAATCTTCGCTGATCTCATTTACAGGTGACATTGTTCTGTTCAGTACAGACAACTCTGCGCTGCAGCGTTATCTAGAATTTATAGACAGAAAAACACCCTTCCTAGGCCTGTCTATATCCTAAACCAAGAGCAAAGTTCAGAACCTCATTTCTGACACAGCGCCCCTGGGTATTGAAACTCAATGCCACACTGCAGAGGGCTACAAAGAATCCATCTACCTCCTCGGCAGCATGATATCATTGGGCGCAGCGATCCTAATATGGCAATGCGGATCAGACTAGCTGTGTCTGCTATGCACAACCTGCAAGGTGTATGGAGCGATGGCAAGATCTTCCTTGAAACAAAAATCCACATCTACCAGTCCTGCTTGGTCCCAGTTCTTTACGGTTCTGAAACCTGGACATTACTGTAACTGACATGTCAAGACTGAAGGCCTTACACATACACAACCAGCGGCATATCCTGGGCATCTGATGGTGTTGCTACATCTGCAATGTGGAGGTCTCTGCTAAAACAGGCGTCCACACAATCTCAGAAACAGTTGACCACTGCCGAGTTTCTGTATTCGGTTATGTTGTATAACCAAGAAACCCCAGCACACATGACACTCCACATGTCGTTCCTCTGCTGCAAAAGTCTTCCCTGGCCCATTGAAGGTGCAGAAGAGGTCACTTCCGCACAGTATGGCTCCAGAAAATAGCAACCTCCACCTCCGCTCTGGACACGGTCTAAAACCATGCCACAGCAGTGGGTCATGGATGTGGTCGACCGACGCAACGGGCCTCAGATGCCTAAGCGAACTTATTATTATTATTATGACTATTGTGTCGTTGTTATAGACTGATGTGTAAAGTTACCATATCTCTATCTTCCCCAGATGTCTGGCAAGGAGTGCTTCCGAACATTACTGTCAACCGATCACAGCAGCAGACTTTGCTCTCCAACCTCCTTCCATCCTTCATGTACCACATCCGAGTTCTAGCCAACAACTCTGTGGGGTACAGCGATCCCAGCGAGATCGTGCAGGCCCAGACTGAAGAGGAGGGTATGAAATTGATATTTGAATTAATCTATCAGTTTATCCTGTAAACGGCAGAGTGATAGACAGCTTGATTGTCACCGCAAAGCTACAGAGGTCAATCCCTGTTATTGACATGCTTCAGTCAACCTACATGTTATTGGGTTTCTGAATTCCTGTTAGGGAAGGCAAGGCAGCAAAGAAAGAAACTTGTCAACAATATCGAATAACAGCTGAGGCCTAGTACAATCTACCTTAATTGATCTTCAAATGTTTTTCAGGTGTTTTTTCGGCATTTGGGGGGGAGATTTGATTGGATGATCGAATCATGGGATGTCATCAAAAGTGGGTCAAAGTTGCCCTTGCCACAAGGCACTACAACATGAGGCCTTGTGCTGGATAATTATGGAATGATGTCACAGGGAAAATAAGACAGTTCTGAATTTGAATGAAGCATAGATTGGGGGGGGGGGGGGGGGGGGGGGCTCCTTAATTTGTGTTTAACTCGACACTTAGTGCAAGACACTACAATATTATCACTGCATGGGATAATTATGAAAGTCATTAGCACAGTTCTGAATCTGAAATGGGGTTGTAGATGTAGCAATGAATGAGCTGACAGCAGACAGCAACTTATAGCCGGCTACCCACTTTCATCAGAGTCTGTGACTCATAACTGATCAAGACCCTATTCCACCTCTAAGGGGTGGCTCTGGAAACAGACTGCAAGCAGGCAGCCTTACAAAGAAATTAGGATTGAAGAAGGAAGGCAAACCAAGTTTTTTAAATGCCATGCTGAAATGAAATGTGTCGGGCTGAAAAGCACAGACATCACAGCCTAAGTGTACACTATGACACAACATCCTATTCAGGACAAATGCCAAAGAACAAGAAGAATCTCAAAGAAACATGGATGAGTTGAAATTAAGACGGGAGGGGCAAGAGAGACGGGCAATTTGAGGAGTATGGAGACGGGCCTTTTTGGAGGAATGGGCAGTTTGGAATATAGATACTGAGTGAGGAAAAGATGGGTGTGTTGGAGAGTGAGGGAAAAGTGCAATGGGGAGGTTTGAAGGAAGGGGAACAATCTTTGTTGTTGTTACTTTCATATTGTACAGTTTGACTGATGGACAGATAATCTGCTATTGTAGTCTCTAACACTTCATCCCCAATGGCAGTGTTTGCTATAGAAATACCATACCTGTTTTTTTTACCCTATCTCCACAGCCCCAACTGGGCCACCTGACAGAGTGACAGTTCAAGCTGTTGGCTCTCAAGCCCTGAAAGTCATGTGGGAGGTATGTATGTACTAGAATGGTTTAGCACTCTGTAGATCATGTTAGACATGGGTTCGTATCCATTATTGAAAAGAGGCATACATAACCAAACCTGCACAGTTTTGAAACACAGCACTTATGGTTGTATTTATTATTGGCATGTTTTTTTTCTTTTCTTCTCTCATTTTTGGTTGTAGCGTAAGTCTTTCTGACTATTACTAGTTTCTGTCATTATCAACATACCATTTCAGTTCCACTGCAGCTGCTATGATTTATTCTTCTAAATTATTGTCTGATGAAGGGGTAAAGGTTGCATGATGCTCATTAGTCTTGATAAGACTTTGATTCTTTGATAGGTTGGTACATAGGCTTATGTGTATTCTCATAAAAATCATTTTCATTATATTTTTTCCTCTGATTTGTTGAGCTCTGTATATTTCTCTACTTTAATTTTAGAACGAGACTGCTGTTTACTTATTATTTTATTTCTTTAATTGTTTTGTTGTTTAGCATATTCTTTGCTTTCTACTTAAAAATTACATTTTACCTGATTATTGCTGGTGCTTTTTTTAATCAATAATAAACATCAAATTTATTTCAAATTTCCAAGGCAAATTTAGTTTAAGAAAATCTAACACCATGCTGGTGCCAAACAAATACATAATGCTTATCATAAAAACAAATGTATTTAAGTTTTTGCTTCTTTTGAAAATATTTAATTTTGGTTAAATTATCTCACATTTCAGTGATATTTAATTTTATAACTATATTTGCAAGTTGGTGTGTAGCATATCTGAAATAATTTATTATCATTTTTATTAAAACCAGTTTATCTGTTAGTTTTTATTTTGTCTATTGAAACTATTGGTTTCTGTTGAATGTGGAATTTTGTCTTTCATGTTTAACAAATACATAAAACAAATTTATTCTTGTCTGCTTGTTTTTGCTCTGACATTTTTTGTTAAACAATTCAGTTAACTTTGTATGTTGATCTATTGACAGCCTCCAGTGATTGGGTTTCAAAATGGTAAAATTCTTGGATATTACATTGGCTATAAGGAAACACAGAGCCCTGCACAGTTCATTTACGAAACACATGAGGTGCAGTCTAGTGTGGAGCGGAGAGTCACCACGACAGAACACACCATTAGCAAACTGAAGAAGTTTACACAGTACACTGTTCATGTCAAAGCATACAACATTAAAGGAATCAGTCCAGCCTCAGCAAATATAAATGTGTTTACACTGGAAGATGGTGAGTCTTTTATTGACAGCTCAGTAAGGAGCCATAAAATGGAAAGCAAATGCATAATTTGTTTCAGAGGCAGAAAAGTAATTATTCTGAAGTTATTCATTTTAATTTTTTTTAATATGATTTAAAGAAAGTGTAAATTTTGTAAATGTATCATCAATGAATCAAAATATTTTCATGTATCATCAATGAATCAAAATATGTTCATGTATCATCAATGAATCAAAATATTTTCATGTATCATCAATGAATCAAAATTATTTTCAACTCCCTGTGGAGCATAGGTCTGCAACAAATACATATCAAGCCATCAAACATTGATCTGTCTATATCTGTTGACCTTGTTGAGGCTGAAATATTCTACAAGATGAAGCAGCCAGTTCCATACGCAATCCTCCTTAGTTGCCTATTGTGACATTGACACATGGTGGCTGTTTTCATGTATTTTTGCAGCAGTCAGTTGACCTTTAATTTGGTGGATATTCTTATGGATCGAATTGCGTACGATACGATATCAAATACAATTCTTGTACATAATTCCAAAGATCTGTCTGAAACATATCATCTCCATTGCTGGATTTTTTTTGTTTACAGCATTTAATGTCAATTTTCCACACACATACAGCCATGTAAACTAAATAAATCATAAGCTATAATCTGTATTGAACATTTTTCTGTGCCCAGTTCCGAGTCAACCACCTGAAGGTGTGCAGGCCACAGCTCTGAGTTCTGAAAGCATCAAGGTTGCTTGGTCTCCCCCGCCTCTTTTCACACTCCATGGTATCCTGCAAGGCTATAAGATACTGTATAAGCCTGTCCGACTTGATGAAGGTAAGTGCCTAAGACTATCTTTTCATCTGAAGACAGTGAAGTTGATATAGATAAAAGAAACCATTAAATATGCTTGTTTGAATCCAGTTCTCTGTTATCAATGTCAGACATGTACCCTGGTCAAAGCACAAGAATGAAAGATCAAAACTTTGTTTCCATCCCTTTTATGATGAGACTACAATATCTGCGTCTATCAATCTGACACATCTGGCTTAAGCCTTAGAATCAGGTTTGCCTTCCCTATTTGATACCCATTCTTTCAGCTTGGCTGCATCCAAGCAGCCGATTCTCAGAAATTTTAGGGTGACCACTACTTTTCTTTAGATAGCTTCAAGTTTTGAACTGAAAACACAAAGAAATATCAGAATTAGTTTTGTTCCGATTTGCCCAGTCTATGATAAAGATCTATTTAAGTGGTAAGGTCTATACAAATCTGCTATCATTCTCATGTAAAACTGCATTTTAACATTTCTTATCTTATCTGACAATAAATTCTGCTCCCAATTTCAGATGAAAGTGATGCAAACTTTCAAACCTCGTCCCAGCTAGAGATTGTCTTATTTGGGCTTGAGAAGTTTACCAACTACAGCCTCCAGGTTCTGGCGTACACACGGAAAGGGGAAGGAGTGCGAAGTCCTCCAGTATATGTCAGGACAAGAGAAGATGGTAAGTATCATGTTCAGGGACGGGTGCTGACAATTTCAGCTCTAAATGAAATAACTAATTTAGTAATAATATCCCAGATATTCAAATCTGGGATTAATATCTGGAATCTACCTTCAATAATTCTGGTGTCTGAAATCAAATGAAGACTTAAGGGGACGGCGTGGTTAAGTGGCACGGCTCACGTCCCGAAGGTCCTGGGTTCGATCCCCATCACAGCACCGGCCGTTACCCCGGGGAAGCAAACCCTTAGAAAATGCAGGAGGAAGCAGACCCTTACATAAAATGCGTGCTGAAGTCGGATACACTGGGCCGACAGGCGCAAAATAAAAACACAGTGCAACGCACACCGCCTTGGGGATTAGAGAAAATAAGGCGAACGCAAAAAAAAAACCAAAAAAAATGAAGACTTACAATTGCTACACACAAACTGATAAGATGAAAGATTTGTCGCAGACACATGCAAGCAGACGAAGATACAACTCACCGCTTGACGTCCTTTTCAGTGCACACAAAAGAGTAAACTTACTCATTGTAGGCATTAAACAACAATAGCCAGGACATGCATTTTCCCAGTGGTGATATGGTTGTGAGACATGGACATTAATCAACTCAATTGAAAAAAAAGATCATAGCTTTTAAAATGAAGTGTACAGAAAGATGTTGAAATTATCATGAACAAAATAAACACACAAAAAACAACAAATAGAGAAATTTTGCAATGACTACAAATTACAGAAAATTTGCTTCTAGGCAACATCACAAGAAAAAAGCTTAGATATTTTGGTTTTGTAGATAGACATAATGGTCTAGAGAGAGTGATAATGGAGAGCATGGTTCCTGGAAGGAGGAAAAAAGGATGACCTCAACGAAGATGGCATCAGGACATCACGGATAGTCTGGGGATGTCTGTGTACGACGCTAGCTGTCTCACCCTAAACCGAGTTGCATACAAAGCTGCCGTGGTGGAGACTGCGTTCTAGAAAGAATATTTCACATGATGATGATGAGTAATAAGAAAAACTGAAAGTGTAATAAATACAGAGATATCCAAAAAAAATGATAGATAAAAGATATAACGTGATGAATTTTGATTAAAACATTGAGAAACTGGAATAATGTTGATCAATTATTGATAATCAATAACGTAAATAAGTATGAAATATCATCATCATCGTGTAGTATGTCCTTAGCAGAACATTGCTCTCATAACATCCGATTTGCAAGACTTTGGATCTTTGGCCAGCTTTCCCCTCTCTGTCACCATCATCCTCAGAATCTCTTTAATGCCCTGTGCCCATCCTCTCCTCAGTCTTGCTTGCCAGGTATCATGCCCTTCAGTATAGTTTTTTTCTAGAACATTGTTGCATTTAATGTGGTCAATGATAAAGTATGGTCATGTTGTTTTTTTCCAACCATCCTCAATATACAACGTGGGATCAAGATGCTGAGCAGCGCATGAGCTGCAGTGGTCAGCGACCCATAGCTGACTGCTAGCGTCAGGGACAGCGAACCATAGCTGCCAAGACCCTTCTACACCTCCACGCGATGATCGTGGATAACAGGCTGCAACAGAGCAGACTGGCTAAGGAGAAGGGATCGAAGAGGGAATGCTAACCCGGTACTAAAAAAATGCTTGCTGAAGTCGGATGTGTTGGACCAAAAGGTGCAAATATCACAGTCAAGCTGTAAACTATGACACAATGCATTCCGTTCTCTGGACTACATTCTGCAACTTAAGCCCTTTCAGGGTTTGGTAGCGGGAGATTGAGAACGAATGAAGCCAAGCCAATATACAACATAATGCCAACATTTAAAGAGCATCTTTATTTAGTGAAAACATACAAGGAGAGGGTGGATGAGCAGTTGCTATACCAGTCTCTTAGTCTGGAACACAGGTTCAAAACTCAGTACAGCTTAAGGTACACTCTAATATAACCAAAAAGACTGGTTTAAAGCAGAATACTTTTACCAAAAGAAGTAAAAGACCTAGTGTTGTTTTTCCTGAAGGGGGCGAAACAAAAATCTAGCCTGCAAATGTTGTATGACTGCTGAGTTAAACAGCCTTTATTCCTTAGCTCTATAAACTTCACATCACATCTCTCACGCGCTTTTCTTTAGAGTAAAAATTACTGTAATGTGAAATTTCTATATTAGTTCATTTCTCAACATTTTAGCAAAATAATTTGATAAATTATAAACATTTGTTAAAATATTTGGAATAGTCTGTTAACAAATAAACTTTCATATGTTATCTATTTTTATATCAATATTGCAACAAATAAACTTTCATAAGCTATCTATTTTTATATCAATATTGCAACAAATAAACTTTCATAAGCTATCTATTTTTATATCAATATTGCAACAAATAAACTTTCATAAGCTATCTATTTTTATATCAATATTGCAACAAATAAACTTTCATAAGCTATCTATTTTTATATAAATATTGCAACAAATAAACTTTCATAAGCTATCTATTTTTATATAAATATTGCAACAAATAAACTTTCAAAAGCTATCTATTTTTATATAAATATTGCAACAAATAAACTTTCAAAAGCTATCTATTTTTATATCAATATTGCAACAAATAAACTTTCATAAGCTATCTATTTTTATATCAATATTGCAACAAATAAACTTTCATAAGCTATCTATTTTTCTATCAATATTGCCTGATGCCAAGAAATGCTTTAAAAAAGATATTTGAAATGAGCACAATAAGAGATAAAACCTGCATTTTGGCTTACAAAGTGACCTGCTTCTGTAACTATGCTTTCTTTATCTTCTGCAGAATTGTTGCAAAATACTCACAATGTTTTTCCCTCCAATTACAACAGTGCCCGATGCCCCCGCAAATATCAAGGCCCTTGCTACAAATGATAGTGCCATCATGGTGTCATGGACATCTCCACCAAAGCCTAATGGTGTCCTCACCAAATACTATTTGTACTTTAACAACCAGAGCTCACCAGAAGTAAGACAGTTTCTTCTTTCCTTATTTAAAAAAAAATAATAATGTTTGTACGCTGTGTGGCATATTGGGGATATGGTGTTAGGCTTATATTTTTTTTATCAACGGTACAGTTGAGGGGGAGGGGGGTGGTCAGCATCACGTTAGCTGTCTTTACTTCCCAGGCTTGCTCTGGTACCCAATTTTTTAGATTGTTTTGACCCTGGGAGCCGTTTGTGATTTAAAACATATCCCACAGCACTTGGGCATTGAACATAGATCACTTGGATGAGAAACCGGTGCACTAACCACTGGACTACCTTGGCTTCCTTATTTTCTGATTAGATTATATGCAATAAGTTCATTTTTTAAGCTTGCAGAGTATTCGATTCTATTTTCCTGTGGCTTATAGTTGCAATATAACGGTACAGCTGACCCCATGCCTAAACTTTCTTATTTGTCTCTTACATGACTAACAGGTTACAGTGTTGGTAATCTCTGTTCTCCTCCCCATAATCATCAAGACATGAAAGCTGTATTATATCAGTACCTTTAAATAGATTGCACACATATACTAATTCTTTAGCACTTATAATTTGCTTTCCTTCAAAGAATTGTAAATTTTTGTTCATTACAGTCACTTGAACATTTTGTATTCTTATCATCATTTTTATATTCATTTCCGTCTTGATCATCCGATGTTCGAGTACTTGATAACATTGATTGTTGCAATGCTAGGTAGTACATAATACTCTGGGTGAATTTCAGGGACACTGGTAAATTCTACTTTAACTATACAGATGAGATTTGAACACTTCTGGGATCAAGATGCTGAGTAGCGCATGAGCTGCAGTGGTCAGCGACCCATAGCTTACTGCTAGCGTCAGGGACAGCGAACCAGAGCTGCCAAGACCCTTCTACACCTCCATGCGGTGATCCTGGATAACAGGCTGCAGCAGGGCAGACTGGCTAAGGATGAAGGGATCGAAGAGGGAATGCTAACCCGGTACTCAAAAAATGCTTGCTGAAGTCGGATGTGTTGGACCGAAAGGTGCAAATATCATAGCCAAGCTGTAAACTACAACACAATGCATTCCGTTCTCTGGACTACATTCTGCTACTTAAGCCCTTTCAGGGTTTGGTAGTGGGAGATTGAGAACGAACGAAGAAGAAGAAGAAGAAGAAGAAGAAGAAGAACACTTCTAATTCTATCTGTCATGGTAGTCATTGTCACAGATGTACTTTATGTACTGCAAGCTCGCGGGGGGGGGGGGGGGGGGCTAAGAAAGGTAGCTGCCAGAAAGTAACCATGCTTTAGTGGCTTGCAGGAATACCAATTAGGGCGGAAGATTGTAACAAAGAATGCATTGAAATTACATACTTTGACAAAAAGTGAGCTATCCAGGCTGTCAGAAGAGAAGAGAACCAACCAGCAGGGATAGGTCACCATTCTTAATCTCAGACCAGGCCACAAGAGACTGAACAGACACATGTTTATTTCAGGACGATCACAGAAGAAGAAAAACTACTTGCTTTGGGCTCTTGCATTTCTAGCTTCTTTGATCATTCTTTGATTATTCTTCTTCTTCTTCTTCTTCGTTCGCTCTCAATCTCCTGCTACCAAACCCTGACAGGGCTTAAGTAGCAGAATGTAGTCCAGAGAACGGAATGCGTTGTGTCACAGTTTACAGCTTGACTGCGATATTTGCACCTTTCGGTCCAACACATCTGACTTCAGCAAGCATTTTTTGAGTACCGGGTTAGCATTCCCTCTTCGATCCCTTCTCCTTAGCCAGTCTGCCCTGCTGCAGCCTGTTATCCAGGATCACCGCGTGGAGGTGTAGAAGGGTCTTGGCAGCTCTGGTTCGCTGGCCCTGATGCTAGCAGTCAGCTATCGGTTGCTGACCACTGCAGCTCATGGGCTGCTCAGCATCTTAATCCCATTCTTTGATTGATTTGCCTTTTCAATAAACTCAGTGAAACTTATGACAGCCTTACAGGAAGCCTGTACCTGAGCATTTTCAGTGGTTTTACTTGATGAGGTTGATACCCCCATGCACAACCCTTTTTAATCACCTTTTATGATGTGCTTGAAAGGTTACTGTGGTACAATTATATTGAACCCAGGTACCACTTGGAAGCATGTGACCTAGGGACAGAGAGCTTGGCTTACAATCCCATCGTAAAAGGTTCGAATCAAGTCGCGCTCAGAATGTCAGATTGGGCATCTCGTGAGTTTTTTAATTGGTATGACTGCTTCTCCCAGTTAACCCAGCTATAAATGGAAGGCCCTGGCTACCTCACCTCATGAGCAAACTGTGGCCTCATACAATAAAGTTTCTTAACACTTCATCCCTGACAGCAGTGTCTGCTACAGGACTACTTTTACCTTTTCCCCCTGGGACAATGAGGCTAACATCTGGTCAGGCAAAACACACTGATCAGAGAATATTAGCAAAGGTCAGGAGAAATATACTGGCCAAGACCCTCACCTGATCTCCTCGTTAGTCATCCTGGAAATGGGCTGTTGTCACTTAACGCACTTTTCAGGGCGCACATAATAGTAACCTACTCATTGTGGGCATTCGAAACAACAACAACCTTTTTCCCCTCGGTAGAGTGATCATTCTTTAATTGAAGCTTATTGAGGTCAAAGGTAGATAAGAAAATTATTTTCGATTTTTCAGGTTGAGGATGTAGTAATTGACTTGCTTCCAAGCGTAACTAACTATGTGATGGGAGGTCTGTCCCGTGGAGTAGATTATGCATTCCGAGCCTCAGCATCAACTGCCATGGGAGAGGGGCGGAGCACAAAGTATATTAGTACTAGCACTTTGATAGTCGGTAAGTGTGTTTAATAGGGTGTTAACCATTTTTGTAATCCTTAATAAGTCATAGTCGACCTGTAGTTCTACAGAGGTGGATGACCGTGTGCAGGTTTTAGATCTTGCATCTTAGCTGAATGTAGCGGGAAGGAGGATTTCCTGCTTAGCGGGCTAGACTCAAGCAGCTTATCACTCTACTGCGTTGGAACAAGTGTCACGGAGGGTGGTTAAAAAATGTGCGAGTCCTTTTTAATAGTCTCAAACACTTGAGTGAAGTAGACCGGCAGCTCACCTAACCTTGGCCAATGTTATTCCATGTTATACAGTCACCTCTTAAGACATGCTGTCTGTGGGCCAGTGGGGCTATTCTTGGCATACACAAAGACCCCAGCAGCCCACTCATGACCATTCGGTGATCTTCAGTAAAGTGACAGTTATTGAAATAGTGGCCAAACGGAATGGAGCTGCAGAGCTACTGAAGGTTACAAGTCTATAAAAACAGATATAGATAATGGCTCAGTGACTGTGCAGGACAAATGCAAAACATTACCTTCATTACAACCACAAGGCCTTCATTAGGGACAAAAATGAACACAGACAACAAACAAATTACAACAAAAAATAAGAAGTGATGTAAGGTGTGGTAGGAAAAAAAAAATTATGAAACAAAGGACAGACAAGATGATGAGGTAAGGAGACAGTAATTAATAGCAGTGGCAAAATGGGTTATGGAGAAATAAATGGATTGATATTCTTCTTTTGTTTCATTATTCATCTTTTTTTTCTACCAAGCGTTACATCATGTCTTGTTTTTTTTAAATTGTGATTTGTTAGTTGTTTTTATATTTTTCCCTGGTGAAGACCTTGTGGCCGTTACATAGGTATCATTTTGTTTTTGTCCTGTTGTGGCCACTGAGCCATTACCTATGTGTGTTTTTATCAAACAGAATTGATATGATATCAAGATAAGGCAATCAGATCTGAATAAGTAGAAGCAGAACTGTGTATTACTGGAACCTGAAGGGGGATGAGCAGGGACAAAGAACAATAACACTGTAACCAACCAGGCAACTAAGGATGGTTTGGACTTCCTCATCCTGTAGAAACTATAAGCCCAAATGAAGAGGAGCAATCAAGTTAAGTCAGACTAATGTGGGTTAAGCATTAGAATGGTTACTCTGTCCTGTAGAAATGAGCCACAAGAAATAACGACGACGTTTTCGACACCTCTTTATACAAAGAAAACTACTATGTCAAACCATTAGTAAGACAAAATGTTTTTAAAAAAAGAAGGGGAGAAGGGAAAAAGAGCTTACCTTCTAGGTGTTAATATTAGGGGATCAAGACGCTGAGCAGTGCATGAGCTGCAGGGGTCAGCGACCCATAGCTGACTGCTAGCATCAGGGCCAGCGAACCAGAGCTGACAAGACCCTTCTACACCTTCACGTGGTGATCCTGGATAACAATCTGCAACAGGGCAGACTGACTAAGGAGAAGGGATCAAAGAGGGAATGCTAACCCGGTACTCAGACTGGCTAAGGAGAAGGGATCAAAGAGGGAAGGCTAACCCGGTACTCAGACTGGCTAAGGAGAAGGGATCAAAGAGGGAAGGCTAACCTAGTACTCAGACTAGCTAAGGAGAAGGGATCAAAGAGGGAAGGCTAACCCAGTACTCAGACTGGCTAAGGAGAAGGGATCAAAGAGAGAAGGCTAACCCGGTACTCAGACTGGCTAAGGAGAAGGGATCGAAGGGGGAAGGCTATCCCGGTACTCAAAAATGCCATGCTGAAGTCGGATATGTTGGACCAGAAGGTGCAAATATCGCGGTCAAGCTGTAAACTACAACACAACAAAATCCGTTCTCCGAACAACATCCTGCTACTTGCAAAGCCCTTTTCAGAGCTTGGTAGTGGGAGATTGAGAACAAACAAAGAAGGTGCTCATTTTCTTTTTTTTTCCATTGCCTTGTAGATTTTTTTAAAATTATTGTTATTTGCATGCCTCTTCTTTCCTAAGGCGGAATGTGTTGTACTGTGTTTTGTACCTTTTGGACCAGTGCATCTGACTTCAATATGCATTTTTAATGAGTTTATTTCCCATAATGGCACTGTCTTACTGAATCTAAACATATTTGTTTCAGCTCCTGCAAGAATTGCCAGTTTCTCTGACATCTTGACCGTGCTGTGGCACGAAGATGTTGTGCTGCCATGTGTCGCAGTAGGTCAACCAAAACCAACAATACAGTGGAGACTAAAGTATGGGATATCAATTCTGGTTTTTTAAACTATTGCTATAAGTTCTGAATGATGGTTTTTTAAACTATTGCTATAAGTTCTGAATGATGGTTTTTTAAACTATTGCTATAAGTTCTGAATGATGGTTTTTTAAACTATTGCTATAAGTTCTGAATGATGGTTTTTTAAACTATTGCTATAAGTTCTGAATGATGGTTTTTTTTTCCTTAGCTCTGAAAAAAAGTTAATGTTCAGTCAATTTGTAAAGGTCAAGGTAGTCCCACAGCTGACACTGCTACTGGGGATGAATGTACAACTCTATTCTATGAGGTTACAGCTTGTTTATGAGGTGGGCTGGCCAATTCTCTTCCATTATGCCTTTCCTTCCCTAACTTCTTCTTTGTTCTCAATATCCTTCTACCAAATCCTGAAAAGGGCTTTGCAAGTAGCAGGATGTTGTTCGGAGAACGGAATTCATTGTTTCGTAGTTTACAGCTTGACTGTGATATTTGCACTTTTCTGTCCAACACATCCAACTTCAGCAACCGTTTTTGAGTACTGGGTTAGCCTTCCCTCTTCGATCTCTTTTTCTTAGCCAGTCTACTCTGTTGCAGCCTGCTACCCAGGATCACTGCGTGGAGGTGTAGAAGAGTATTGGCAGCTCGAGGTTGCTGGCCCTGATACTAGCAGTCAGCTATGGGTCGCTGACCACTGCAGTTCATGCACTGCTCAGCATCTTGATCCCCTTTCCCTAAGAGTACCCATTTGCTGGTTTGACTGAAGTGTGGTGGTAACGAGAGTTGATACCCGTACTGTTGTCGTGAAAAGTGAGTGCTCTATCCTTACAGACATCATTGGCAATTTAGTTCTTATTTTATACAGAATTGTCATTGCTGCACTTCAGACAGGCACATAGCTGCTCAGTCTATTCTAGCAGATGGGAAAGGGTGTGGAAACTGATGGTTTCTGTAGCTCACTGGTTGTACACACTAGACCTCCATCTTTTCAGAAGTCTCTACCTGCTTGACCCATGTTCAATTTCAATCTCTTGCATCCTGGGGATAAGGGGAAGGGGGGGTGTTTTGTTTGCTTTAGCTGAGAGGTAAGACACTCGTCTCTCAAGAAACTAACGAAAACGAGTCATTTGATTTTTGAATCCTGCATGTTTCAATCGTCCCCTGGTCTCAAGGGAAGTGAGATCTGCACCTAGTCATATCTTATATAGGCAATAAACTCAGATCCTATGTACAAGCTGTGCATGCAAAAGAACCCTTTTGACAGATGAAATTTGAAACACCAGGCAGTTAACTGGTGTCCAAACAAAAAAATTAAAGTAATTAAATTCCGACTTAATAGTGACCTGCATGATAGCCAAAAAAATAAGGCAGCCCCCTCCATCATGCAAAAGACACAACAATCATCTGTTTGTCTGCATACTTGATTCCAAATATATACAAAAAAGAACCTGTACACCATTAATGGTAGAAGAGGAGCAACTAAGGAGAAGAAACATCTTGTGCATGACTGATTTATAGATGACTGATATCAACTATGACACGATTCAGATACCATATGTATACATGTCTCTGATATCAGTTTTATAAATGGTTCAGATAGTGATGTATATATTTGTTTAAACTGTCCGACTTCATTCCCATTGCTGGGGTAGTTGATGGGTTTTTAGACTGAGGACTAAAGGCCACTTTGCAGCTGCTGTCGCCATGTCGTGTACTAGCTATGTTTGTTTATTTCACCCCTAACAGTAAAACAACATATGCCTTAACAGGGATTTGATACACTGCCCTCCTTGTCAGCAGGCAGGCATCAAAACCATTCAGCCATGCACGCCTCACGTATATGTGGTTCCGATATCAAATTTATACTGTACATGGTTCTGAAATTTCTACATATAACTCTAATATAATATGTGTATAAGATTCTGGGATCATATGTATACACGATTCTTTATACAAGATATTTATATTAAGTACTTACATGATTTTGATCCCTTTAATGAATAAGATCACTGTAACCTCCCAATTATGTCGTCGCAAAGTTGTGCATGAGACTAGCAACCTCATCCTGTAAAATTAATCACGAAAGAAACAACCACACCATAAGCTTATATAATCTCTTTGATACAGACTTCCTGTACGGAGGCCAACTGCAATGAGTGCTCTATGCTTCCTGTAGAGCATACAAGAGACAAGACAATATGCTCTCGTGATATCACTTACATATATGATTCTGTCACATACATATGTGATTCTGATATCTTGTATCATTCTGATAGCACATAGGTTGCAGTCTGTGACTTCTGCCTGCATTAATTCTCAGGGACAAAAACCAAGAGAATTATGTTCATAGATTGTTTTCTTTCATTATGCACTGACTGTTTTTTAGAAACCAGCCAATCAGCACCTCAGAGAGGATTCATGTAACCAATGATGGCTCACTACACATCTTATCTGTAACTGGACCTGACGCAGCCAACTATACATGCAATGCCGAGAACCCACACGGGACAAGTCAGATTGTTTATACACTCCGCGTGCAAGGTATGTATTTTTATTGTGTATACAGTTAGTGTATATGGAATGACTGACAGAGTGTTAGAATACTGGTCACTGAGTCTGGAGACGTGGGGTCTTCTTCTTCTTCTCTCGTTCACTTTAAAATATTGTCTACATCTGCAATGTTGTCTCTTGTGTTTATTGGGTTTATTTTTATTGTCATGTATAGCTTGCACACTGCACTAACAATGCAGAAGAAGATGTCATTATTTCTGAATTTCCTGGAAGATTTCAGCAATGGGTGTGCATGTGACAGAGATAAGAATAGTTACACTGTGGCACTGGGAGCATATCATACCTTCACTGACACTGCTGTCTAACCTTTCTAGAGTGGAAGACATATGGCATAGATATTATATCATACCTCGACTAACAGTGCTGTCTAACCTTTCTAGAGTGGAAGACATATGGCATAGATATTATATCATACCTTCACTGACACTGCTGTCTAACCTTTCTAGAGTGGAAGACATATGGCATAGATATTATATCATACCTCGACTAACAGTGCTGTCTAACCTTTCTAGAGTGGAAGACATATGGCATAGATATTATATCATACCTTCACTGACACTGCTGTCTAACCTTTCTAGAGTGGAAGACATATGGCATAGATATTATATCATACCTTCACTGACACTGCTGTCTAACCTTTCTAGAGTGGAAGACATATGGCATAGATATTATATCATACCTTCACTGACACTGCTGTCTAACCTTTCTAGAGTGGAAGACATATGGCATAGATATTATATCATACCTCGACTAACAGTGCTGTCTAACCTTTCTAGAGTGGAAGACATATGGCATAGATATTATATCATACCTTCACTGACACTGCTGTCTAACCTTTCTAGAGTGGAAGACATATGGCATAGATATTATATCATACCTTCACTGACACTGCTGTCTAACCTTTCTAGAGTGGAAGACATATGGCATAGATATTATATCATACCTCGACTAACAGTGCTGTCTAACCTTTCTAGAGTGGAAGACATATGGCATAGATATTATATCATACCTCGACTAACAGTGCTGTCTAACCTTTCTAGAGTGGAAGACATATGGCATAGATATTATATCATACCTCGACTAACAGTGCTGTCTAACCTTTCTAGAGTGGAAGACATATGGCATAGATATTATATCATACCTCGACTAACAGTGCTGTCTAACCTTTCTAGAGTGGAAGACATATGGCATAGATATTATATCATACCTTCACTGACACTGCTGTCTAACCTTTCTAGAGTGGAAGACATATGGCATAGATATTATATCATACCTCGACTAACAGTGCTGTCTAACCTTTCTAGAGTGGAAGACATATGGCATAGATATTATATCATACCTTCACTGACACTGCTGTCTAACCTTTCTAGAGTGGAAGACATATGGCATAGATATTATTTCATACCTTCACTGACACTGCTGTCTAACCTTTCTAGAGTGGAAGACATATGGCATAGATATTATATCATACCTCGACTAACAGTGCTGTCTAACCTTTCTAGAGTGGAAGACATATGGCATAGATATTATATCATACCTCGACTAACAGTGCTGTCTAACCTTTCTAGAGGGAAAAACATATGGCATAGATAAGAATTATATTGTTGAATACTACTTCAAATATGAGTTATATTACTCTATTATCATACTTTTAATATGAGTTATATCATTCTATCATACTTTAGATATGAATTATATTACTTTATCATACATTAGATATGAGTTATATTACTGTATTATACTTTAGATATGAGTTATATTACTCTATTATACTTTTGATATAATTTTTATATATTTTACTTTGCATTCGCCTTAATTCTCTATTCCCCAAGGCGGTGTGCGTTGCACTATGTTTTTATTTTGCGCCTGTCGGCCTAGTGCATCCTACTTTGGTATGCATTTTATGTAAGGGTCTGCTTTCTCCTGCATTTTCTATGGGTTTTGCTTCCCCGGGGTAACGGCCAGTGCTGTGTTGGGGATCGAACCCAGCACTTTCGGATTGTAAGCTGTGCCACTTAACCACTAGGCCACGCCGTCCCACACTTACGATATGAGTTATGTTACTTTATCATACAATAGATATTAGTTATATTACCTTAGCATACTTTAGATATGGGTTATATTACTCTATCATTCTTTAGATATGAGTTATATTACTCTATAATGTCATATATTTGAATTATATTATTTTACTGTGACATAGATATGAGTTATAGTACTCTATCGTACCATATATATGAGTTATATTACTCCATCATACCATAGATATGAGTTATAATACTCTATTGTGCCATAGATATGAGTTATATTGGACGTTGAATATTAGTATTTAACTTTACTATGTCTGCTTCCCTTGTTTCAGTTGGCGATCCTAAAGGAAGTAAGTACTGCACATTTTTTTCAAGTAACATTGTTGTGTTCTTATGGAATAACCTAGAGCTACTCAAATCCTGGTCCATCGACCATCTGCTGCAGGTCCCTGGGGATTTACCAATATAAAATTTAAAAGGAACATGCATGATTAAAATACAAACGGGTAAGTGTCCTGGAGGCCCAAAATAGTATTTCCAAGTTTATGTATTCGATTTTTATATTTTCAATAAAACCATACTTACTGTAAAATAATATTTTTTTAAATATCTCTTTAGTTACCAACCTTCCATTACCTAAACTATACTCAATAAATATTACCATTAACTATGAACAAAAACCATACAAGCCAATAATTTCTTGGCCGTGTGGTTACAACGGAAGAGCAGTTAGACTACTATACTCATGGGCCAATGTTTTTAAAATTAAACAATGTACTTGACTACTTTACTGGCAATTCAGATTTTGTAAATTGTATTTAAAACAAAAACGCTGCGGAAGACAGATGTGTCGAACTCAAAAGGGGAAAATATCGCAGTTAAACTGTAAGCTAGCAACACAATACATTCTGTTCTCCGCTCCGACTACATCATGATACTTGCAAAGCCCTGTTCAGAGCTTGGTAGCTGAAAATTGAGAAAAAACATAGAAGAAGAAGAAGATAAAAACAAAATGCTCACTAGCCCCTGTCTAATCTTTGAACCAAAGCAGATGTAAGGGTGGACCTATGTTTCATATAGAACGAAATGGTTAACTCAAATGAAATTTATTCTAGCATTGCTGATAAAATTCTGCATTGCCTTGAATGGTTTATTGTAGCACGAGTTGTAGCACTTTGTGGTTTCCATTTACAGCTCCACCGCTTCCACCACATCTGTATCTAGTACTGACAACTACCACAACTATCCAGGTCAACTGGTTATCTGGGAGCAATGGAGGTAGTCCCATACTGGGTAAGTAACAGACACCTGGTTTATACTACAGAAGATTCAGAAAGGATGCCATGATATGAGTAGATAGCGGTCATAGAGGCTTCTATTTTGTTTCTGTTTCTAAGAATCGATGTCACTGCACTCCGGGCATACCCATAGGTGCTCAGTCTCTCTCATCAAATGGCGTAAGGTATGGATGCTGATGGTCCCTGTAGCTCGCTGGTTGTACACTCTCTTGCACCATCCTCTCATGCCCCCACTTCGCTCGAACCTCGTTTAATGTCGAAACTTTGCAGTCTGTGGATTGCTGCTTCATCTATTGCGGTGTCCTCATCCAGCAGGCGGTCATTGATTGATTTCAAAATGTCACTTCTGTCCATCACCAATGTGCCCATGATGAGAGCCCGTGAAGCCAAGATGTCAGCTCTTTCATTGCCCTGAACCCCGGCATGAGCAGGACAGTAGATCCAGGTCAGCGCCTGGAAGTTTGAGGCCTCAACAGCAGCTATCCACTCGTACCTAAGCCATCCTTTCTGTACTTTCTGAAGTACGGCTTGCGCGTCTGTCACAATGACTGCCTTTGTTATAGAAGTCTCAGATATCAGAGAATTGTGTGGATCTTTTGGTCTGATCTTGGGGTTCACGAAAATGAAGCTTCTAAAGCGCCAATAAGGAGAACATTAGATACATTATAAAGGGTGGGGATACTGGTAGCTCCAATAGTCCTCTCAGTCTGTCCTCTCAGGCATCCTTCTGGACCCACACCTGATTTAAAAACTATGTGGCTTGTTGGCTGCAGTGTCATCATCTATAAATGGTTGGTGGAAACATACCTAAATCAGGGAAGAGAAATAGACCATCTTGTTCTTTTTTTACTCCAGCTTGAGTATAGGGCCAAATTACAGTTGGAAACCTTCACAAAAGTATTTTTCATGCTTCTATAATAGTGGTTTCTGTAGAAATTTGATTTATTTACATGATGAGGCTGCTAGCACCATGCACCTCTTTAGTCAAATTTTACAACATGCAAAGGAAGAGTGAGAACATCTATTTAAGATTTTGTGGGCAAAAAGTGTTCAGTAGGTATTGGTTTTCTTTACATTAATTTATAGACCTACTATTTTGCTTGCTTTTTTTAGTGTATTTAGATATTGCTCAGCGTCTCTCACACTATGACTGATAATGTCTATGCCATTAGCGAACCTTAAGTGGGTGAGCATTTCTTTCCCTATGTTGATGCTTGATCTTCCCAATTTAGTTTTCTAAAATCCTCCTCAAGGACTCCTGTGAAAAGTTTTGCGGCGATTGTGTTGCTCTGTCGAACACTCCCCTAAACCCAGAATTCTCTATGTAGATGAAGCCCTTAAATCATAAGTAGTAATTCATCTAGGAGAAGGAAATCTCTGACCTAAAACCACCTGATGTCTTTCTGGCAGTCTGAGGACAACCAAAGGCTAGGGAAAGTTAGCCCCAAAAAAGACTTGCTGAGACCTGATGTGCTAGGCCAAAAGACCCAAATGTAGAAATCCATCTGCAAAATGCAGCACAATGTATCTTGCTCTTAAAAAAATTAAACCAACCAAAAGAAGTTCCCATCCATGTTTCCCTGAAGTGCAGCTGTGTAAATATACATTAATTAACAATTATGTCATTCTTCAGGTTTTTTACTGAACTACAAGAAAGAACATAACGGCTGGAAGTCATTGGCTCTCGGGCCTCAGAATCGTACATTCATCGCCAACAACCTGATGTGTGGCACCCAGTACAAGTTTAACATACACGCCTTTAACAAGTTGGGGGATAGCTTGGACTCAGAAACAGTCACTGCACGAACAAATGGCTCTGGTATGTTTCTCATATTTAGGTGTACACATCCATATATTCATATATACACACAACACACCATTGATGTTGACATACCTCCTAGTGGTGATGGTGGGAAATACGCTGAGACAATACTTCACACAATGACAAGTTAACAGTTACTAGCACTTTCAAAGACAAAATGCAGATCTTTTACAACTGGATAGGCTAAATATTAACAGGGAAAAGCTTGTAGTCTGAGCACCTTAGGGCTGTATCTTCCTCAACACTAGTAGACCACAAGAAGAAAACCACCCACAAACTTACTACCAATTGTCAAATGTGAGTCCGAAAGATGAATCAGGGAACACAAAACGTCACATGCTAAAGGCTGGCCAGATAGATTTGTAGAATAGAAGGATAGCTTTTGGCTGTCTGGCATAAGATAACAATCTGTCTGATTGAATCCCAAGAGGGATCAAGATGCTGCAGCGGTCAGCGACCCATAGCTGACTGCTAGCGTCAGGGCCAGCGAACCATAGCTGCCAAGATCCTTCTACACCTCCACGTGGTGATCCTGGATAACAGGCTGCAGCAGGGCAGACTGGCTAAGGAGAAGGGATCGAAGAGGGAATGCTAACCCGGTACTCAAAAAATGCTTGCTGAAGTCGAATGTGTTGGACCGAAAGGTGCAAATATCGCAGCCAAGCTGTAAACTGTGACACAACGCATTCCGTTCTCTGGACTACATTCTGCTACTTAAGCCCTTTCAGGGTTTGGTAGTGGGAGATTGAGAACGAACGAAGAAGAAGAAGAAGAAGAATCCCAAGATCCCAATAGTATATTACAAATGTATATGTATACATCCACAATTTGTGTGCCTAAAACTGTGAATCAACCACTGCAGACTCGGATAGCATCTGTTCAACAATTCAAATATCAGACTCACAGACATATGCTTATATGGGGAGGACAGACAAACAGTAGAACATGCTCTACAAGTCTGCCCGCTCTATGAAAGCAACAGAGTGATAGCATGACTTCTCCAACCCAGATAGGGGTCAAACTGTACTGGGAGGACAGATGCTTGAGATAGATTGCTTTACTGTATATATATAAATATATGTAATTATTTGAGAGTGAACAAAGCAGACATGTTGTTCTGTCTGTCATGTTCTCCTTAAAATGTTCCAAGTATTTTCTTCTTTTTTTGTTTCTGCCCTCCAATAGTGCTTGACCAAACTTGTTTCGTGAGATTAACTAATGATTTTTTAAAGAATTATTGCTTCAGGTTTATGTGCAAACATAATGTATATTGTGATGTGCCCTCAGACACAATTCCAGACTAGTGAAAGTATGTGTATGATCAAAACTTTCATGTATTCAGAAAATGGAGATTGAATGTGTGTGTTAGGCCCTTTGACACACTTCCACAGACTAGATTCAGTGTATGTGTTAGGCCTTTTGACATTCTTCCACAAGCTAGATTAAATGTGTGTGCTAGGCCCTTTGACATACTTCCACAGGCTATAATGTATGTGTATGTTGAACACTGACATTTAGAGAATGGAGATTGAATATCTATACTTTACAGTTTCCCTACACATAGCCTTTGTGTTTCAGCTCCCATAAGCCCACCACAGAGTATGCTGTTAGCAGCTGTGAATGCGACATCTGTGACCATTGATCTGACCTCCTGGCAGACATCTGGCTGTCCAATCAGTTCATTCTCTGTCCGGTACCACGTGTGGGGAGATGAGGTCTGGCAGCTAGTCAATAACTACATCTTGCCAAACACAGTGAGTGACTTCCCTCTATTTGTTACTCAAATATTCTGTTGTTGTTGTTGTTGTTGAATGCCGGGATCAAGACACTGAGCAGTGCATGAGCTGCAGTGGTCAGCGACCCATAGCTGACTGCTAGCATCAGGGCCTGCGAACCAGAGCTGCCAAGACCCTTCTACACATCCACGCGGTGATCCTGGATAACAGGCTGCAGCAGGGCAGACTGGCTAAGGAGAAGGGATCGAAGAGGGAATGCTAACCCGGTACTCAAAAAATGCTTGCTGAAGTCAGATGTGTTGGACCGAAAGGTGCAAGTATCGCAGTCAAGCTGTAAACTACAACACAACGCATTCCATTCTCTGGACTACATTTTGCTACTTAAGCCCTTTCAGGATTTGGTTGCAGGAGATTGAGAACGAACGCAGAAGAAGAAGAAGAAGAAGAATGCCCACAATGAGTAGGATAACTCTTTTGTGCGCCCTAAAAATAACATCAAGTGGCGGGTTGTTGTAGCTTTCCTTACATCTTGAGCATGCTAATGAAGGTGGACCTCCACCGGTTATGCTATGCTTGGCTTCATCTGCGTGTCGCTCACTACTATGGGGATCACGTCGATCCCTCACCTTGTTAGCCAGGCTGTCATGAAAACAGCCCGTTTCCAGGAAGATCTGCATGGAAGCCGAGGTGAGGGTCTTGGTCAGTATGTTTTGACTGACCCTGACTAACTTGTCTGATCAGTATATTTTGCCTGACCAGACATTAGTCTTCCTTCCCTCCTAAATATCCTATCGCTTGAGTTCATCAATCAATCAATCAAAACCTTCTCAGCTTTCTATACAGCAGAGGTCATCAACAAATACTTGCCAAGTCATAACATGTATGTTGACTTGTCTAGATCCGTTGAAGCTGCTTGTGGCTTAAAGTTTCTACAGGATGGGGAAGCCAGCCCTATGACCAACTCTCATTTGGCGCCTCTCTTGACATGGCTGGCAGATTACAGTGTTAATTATCTTTGCTCCCATTTTGGTCCCCAGTCAAACTCTGATGGTCTCTTTATGAGTTGCAAAGGCAAAGGCCGCCATCCATCGTAGACGATGATGGCATAATTAATTTTGCTAGCGCTATTTTTAGTAAGGATTAACTGCGCTACTTTTTATCCTCACTCTCTCGTCTCGAGTCGCTCGACCCCAGTGGCAAGTCAAGGACAAGACGACTAGGGAGCGACTACGAGATGCAGGGGACTTCGCATCAAGCACCCATGAAAAAGACGGCGTAGTTCGGAGTCGAACCCACACCACCTGATCACGAGGGCGACGGCTTAAACACTTCGCCACGCTTTATGAGTTATTCACTCTTTTATTCCAGTATCATGATAGGATTTTTGTTTCTATAGCATTCTTTCAAACAGATAAACCTAGGCCACACCCAGCAGGTCTTTGGCCTGTGTACAGGATAGAGTGGACAGTGCCATGAATTATGAAGTTTTACAACCTAGAGGGTATCTGTGTGATCTATATCTGTTTGGGATATAAGTCTATATATGTATATGTGTGTGTGTAAGTGTGTGTGCATAAGAGAGAGAGAGAAAGCGGCACTCAGGACAAAGAGAATAGAACCACTATCAACACCTTTCTAGCATGTTATAAAAGGCTACTAAAGAGGATTGTGCATTGGGCTAGCAACCTCATCATGTAAAAATCATTGCTTCAAAACCACCACAACAGGTGTCCTTAAAAGAGATTTGTGTACAAGGCTAAATGCAGTGTAGGACCTTTGATTCAATAACTTGAATGAAAAGCTTCAGGAGTAAACCCTGAGGAAAAATCTGCATCCCACGTTACCTCCAGTCGTCTTGACTACGTCTTGCCACTGGATTACGGGGACAGGAGAGTGGGGATGATGCAGCGCAAGTTTTTCAAGTACAAGTTACAGCATCAGACAAACCACACAAAAATAATATTCGAGAAAATGAAGACATCTCACAAGTCTGATGCTGTCACGTCTTCGTTTGCAATGGATAACTATTATTATATACGTGTATCCTGCCGAAGACGGATGTGTCGGAACGAAAGGTGCAAATATCGCGGTCAAGCTGTAAACTAGCAACACAACAGATTCCGTTTGCTGGACTACATCATGCTACTTGCAAAGCTCCATTCAGGACTTGGTAGCGGGAGATTAAGGATGAACGTAGAAGAATAAGGATATACGTGTGTCTGTGAGAGTGTGTGTCTATATGTGTATGTAGGAAAGAGAAAGAGAGAGTCGATGAGTTAAAATATTCACTGAGTAAAGTCTGTTTCCAATGTTCCAATTTTCTAGACTCTGTTGGTGGTCCAAGACTTCTCTCCTGCTACCTGGTACATAATGGACATTGTAGCACACAGTGATGCTGGCTCCACCTCGACTCAGCTCAAGTTTGCTACTTTAACATTTGCTGGAAGTATGTCTACCAATTTTATTTTATCCTTATCCATATCCTTATTTGTTGGATGGTATCTTTCAATCAGAAAAAAAGTTACTACGGCGGTTTAATGTTAGGGATTTGAATGTGAGATGTAACTTGAAACCAGAAAAGATATATTTGTGATTTTTTGTTAGTGTTGTAATTCGTCAGGAGGACATGGGTTAAAAAGCTGGTAAGGATCTAAGTTGTTTTTTTCTGTCAAAGGATAAATAATAATCCTAACCTGTATACTCTGAACTGTGACTGTTGGGTTAAGCAGCCTTTATTACTTAGCCTAGTAAATCCCTGGCGGACCTCAGAAAGTGGGAAAAAAACCATCAGAAATATCGGTTTTTGTTGTTGTTGTTGATAGATGTTTATATGTTAAGCTGTCCATCATCTTATGTCTCTGCCATAATTTTGTATCCATGTCCAACTATTTGTCCTGTTGGCAGAGTGCAAACTAACCTTACTCTTCTCATAATATGCACCAGAAAAGAGGTTTGCTTCTTTGTGATCAAGTGGGTTTCAGCAAGGTCTCTGTGTTTGTATATATGTGCGACACAGACAAGAAAATGACCCCTGCCACACTGAAGTCTTGCTTTAAGGGGTGATTAACAGTGCAGTTTTCCCCAGTAGGGTGTTTGTTGTTTTGTTTTGAATGCCCACAATGAGTAGGTTTACTCTTTTGTCTGCCCTGAAAAGGACGTTGTGGCGAGTTGCAGTAGATTTCCTCACATCTCAAGCGTGCTGGGGTCCTTCAGGCAATTGTGCTATTCTTGGCTTCATCTGCGCATCACTCACTACTATGGGGATCATGTCAATTCCTCACTTTGTTAGCCAGGCTTCCATGAAAGCAGCCCGTTTCCAGGGAGGACTACTAGGAAGCCAAGGTGAGGGTATTGGTCAGTATATTTTGGCCTGACCCTGACTAACATGTCTGATCAGTATGTTGTGCCTCACCAGACGTTAGTAGTCCTCCCCTCCCTAGTAGGGTAGTATACTGTCAAAATCAAGGATAGGCAAACACTGCCATCCGCACGAGCCATAATCCTGCTAAGTGTACAGTAGACTTTTGAAATACAAAAATAGCTCTAAAATCGATACATCCATATATGATACAGTAATAAAAAAAAAGAGAAGACTAGTTTTTTTCCATAGACCAGAAAAAGCTTTGATGTGAAAATAGGTTTAGTGCATGTCTAGCTATAGCCGTAGTAATATATTATTGGAAAATTGACTTTAATTTTCGAGTCTTTCAACTCAGGTACGATCAAGCCTCTCAAGGTTCTGCACAAGCAAGAGGCAGAGTTTTATGAGAAAGCTTATCTGATGGTGCCAATTTGTGCTGCAGTTGTATTTCTCTTCTCCCTTCTGGTGGCTGTGCTTTTGTTCTGTCGGCGTCGCAAGGACAGGCTTAGATACAAAGGTAAATTCATTTTGTGATCTAACTTTCAGTAAAAGTTATTGTTAGTATGCTGAAAAAGCTGATACAGTTGCTCTTGTTAGTTGGTACAGTTAGTCAGTATAACCAGACATGTGCTGGGTTGATGCCCACAGGAGTAAGGAATGAGTGGGGTGGCTGAAGATTTGCATTTTGATTTGCTGAAAGATTTTAATTGAACACATCTTAATTTGTACACTCACCTCACGGTAAAATAAGTTGAATAAAAATCAATCTTTTGCTACAGAATATATTTTAATTCAGTACTTGATTTTCTAATAATTTCTACAAACTTATCAGAACATGCTGCTAACCTGCGGAGAGACATTACTGCCGAGACCTCTCTAATGAATGACCTAGATAAGAGATTGAACACAGAACTTGACAGCAGTAGCAGCAGCACGATACCTGACCACATCAGCAAGCAGAGGAATGCCAACCTGCTTATCTCCTTACAGAGTGATGACAACCTGCCAGGAAACAGCAGTGCATGGTTGATAGATGGAAGCAATAAAACTACCAGTGACAACGGTAGCTTCGGTCGCTCAGGTTAATATTCGTTTTGTTTATCAGTCAAATCTATTTCAGTTTACCAAAAAAAATTGTTTAATCAAACATTTGCATTTCTGTAGAGATACTTTGAATATTTTGTTGTGAATATTGTCATTATCAAGTGTCATGGCTGGTGGCATTTAAAATTAATTCTCTCCACATCTGTTTACTTTTTGGAGCCTTTCAACACTTCAGATTCTCTTTTGTTTTCCAGTTTGTCATGTCATCCTAGATACATTTTTTTCTGTCTTCTTCTGCTTCTCTTGTCCTTGATCATTCCTATTTTCACGAAGTTTTCCGAGCTCTCCTTTTGAACTACGTACCCAATGAATTATGTGTGCCTTCTTTATACTTTAGTTAGCAGTGATCTTTCAATTTCATTTCTTGTAATATATGTTTATTGACTTTCCTAGCTGTAGATATCAATCAATCCTTCAATCAAAACCTTTTCATCTGTACCTGGAGCTAAGGTCTTCTACAAATACACACATGCTCATATCTATTGAAGTTTTTGTGGCTTCAAATTTCTATGGGTTGGGGTAGGCAGCCCCTGCCCAGCCCTCCTTAGTCACCTGGTAGCTTACTGTTACTTTGCTCCCCTTTTGAGCTGCGGAACATGTGGGACAAGGGCTGTAGATATGCCAACTATTAATCTTGTGTAAAATAGTTAAATTGTTTGAAAAAGTATCAATTGTTAAATTTGTCTAAAAGCAATTGGTGCTGACGGTAGTGGAAGTGCTGACTTCAATAACATGTGTAACTGAAACAGTGGTTATTATTACATATTCTCTCATTAATCAACAAAGAACCAATCCCGCAGGAGGGAGAGCCATTGGAAGAGATGGAGGCCTTTACCTTATTTGGGCATTACAATTGGTACCTCAGGGAGTATAGATGCAGATGTAAAGACATGAATTGGAAAGGAAATAGTGGTATTCCTGACTCTTATAGATATTCAGAGAAATCAACATTCATATCAAAGTTATAATAATCAAAGTCAGTATCAAGTCAATGCTGCTGTATAAAGAGAAAATATAGAAAACAACCAAGACAATTCAACAAAAACTCCAATCTTTCATTAACAGATGCCTACGAAGGATACTGGGCATAACATGGCTGGACATGGTGAGGAAGGAAGACTTATGGGAATGGAGCCAACAACAGCTACTGGAACAACAAATTAAGAGAAGAAAATGGGACTGCATAAGACATACAATGAGGAAGGCACCATCCAACATAACTAGACAGGCTCTCACATAAAAGTCTTCAGGGAAAGAAAAAAGGAGTATACCTAAAAATACATGGAGAAGAGAATGGGACTGAAACTATGATTAAATGATTACGTCTGGAGAGGGGCAGTGAATGCTGGAGAGATGCGGTTAATGCGCATAGCACCGAGAGGAGTGACGGACTTTGATTTATTGATTGATTCTCTCATTAAACTCTGTTTACAAGCATAGTACACTATACTGTACAATCTGAAGGAGAAGTTACTGTTATAGTACACTATACTGTACAATCTGAGGGAGAAGTTACTGTTATAGTACACTATACTGTACAATCTGAGGGAGAAGTTACTGTTATAGTACACTATACTGTACAATCTGAGGGAGAAGTTACTGTTATAGTACACTATACTGTACAATCTGAGGGAGACGTTACTGTTATAGTACACTATACTGTACAATCTGAGGGAGAAGTTACTGTTATAGAACACTATACTGTACAATCTGAGGGAGAAGTTACTGTTATAGTACACTATACTGTACAATCTGAGGGAGAAGTTACTGTTATAGTACACTATACTGTACAATCTGAGGGAGAAGTTACTGTTATAGTACACTATACTGTACAATCTGAAGGAGAAGTTACTGTTATAGTACACTATACTGTACAATCTGAGGGAGAAGTTACTGTTATAGTACACTATACTGTACAATCTGAAGGAGAAGTTACTGTTATAGTACACTATACTGTACAATCTGAAGGAGAAGTTACTGTTCTAGTACACTATACTGTACAATCTGAAGGAGAAGTTACTGTTCTAGTACACTATACTGTACAATCTGAAGGAGAAGTTACTGTTACAGTACACTATACTGTACAATCTGAGGGAGAAGTTACTGTTCTAGTACACTATACTGTACAATCTGAAGGAGAAGTTACTGTTCTAGTACACTATACTGTACAATCTGAAGGAGAAGTTACTGTTCTAGTACACTATACTGTACAATCTGAGGGAGAAGTTACTGTTATAGTACACTATACTGTACAATCTGAAGGAGAAGTTACTGTTATAGTACACTATACTGTACAATCTGCAGGAGAAGTTACTGTTATAGTACACTATACTGTACAATCTGAAGGAGAAGTTACTGTTATAGTACACTATACTGTACAATCTGAGGGAGAAGTTACTGTTATAGTACACTATACTGTACAATCTGAAGGAGAAGTTACTGTTATAGTACACTATACTGTACAATCTGAAGGAGAAGTTACTGTTCTAGTACACTATACTGTACAATCTGAAGGAGAAGTTACTGTTATAGTACACTATACTGTACAATCTGAAGGAGAAGTTACTGTTATAGTACACTATACTGTACAATCTGAAGGAGAAGTTACTGTTCTAGTACACTATACTGTACAATCTGAAGGAGAAGTTACTGTTCTAGTACACTATACTGTACAATCTGAGGGAGAAGTTACTGTTATAGTACACTATACTGTACAATCTGAAGGAGAAGTTACTGTTATAGTACACTATACTGTACAATCTGAAGGAGAAGTTACTGTTCTAGTACACTATACTGTACAATATGAAGGAGAAGTTACTGTTCTAGTACACTATACTGTACAATCTGAAGGAGAAGTTACTGTTACAGTACACTATACTGTACAATCTGAAGGAGAAGTTACTGTTATAGTACACTATACTGTACAATCTGAAGGAGAAGTTACTGTTCTAGTACACTATACTGTACAATCTGAAGGAGAAGTTACTGTTATAGTACACTATACTGTACAATCTGAAGGAGAAGTTACTGTTCTAGTACACTATACTGTACAATCTGAAGGAGAAGTTACTGTTCTATATCATCATTTTCTTTGCAATTATCATCATCATTATTGCTGGTGGTGTTGATAATCAACTCCTTGCATATCCACCTGACCTTTGAGCATTTCAACACTTGAGATGTTCTTTGTTCTTCCATCAGTTCTTGTATTCCATGTTAGATTTGTCTGTCTTCCTTTACTAATTTCACCCTACAGCTTTTCTTGTGTCATGAATTGTTTTTGGTTTTTTTTCAGACCATGCTTTCTGAGTATTTACTCAATACATTTTACCTATCTTCTTTTAATGTTACAAAGCAACAATCTTCTGTATTGATTTTATTATGTCCTCATTTGATTTATTAACTGTCCATGGCAAATATAGAAGTCTCCTTACAAAGATTTATGCTGCTGCAATTGATTTTTCATTTTTAAAATTCATTGACCAAGATGCTCATTTATAAAGTAGTTTTAACTTAACTTAACATCTTTATACTGGTTTAGAAGACTCTGCAGTCTGTATACAATGTTTCATTTACATTTTCTTGATATAAAAGCTATGTGCATCCAATTTATTCTTAAATGCACTAACTGTCCCTGCCTCAACTACTTCCTGTGGCAATGCATTCTAAGCATTCACTACTCTTTGACTAAAAAAATATTTCCTAATATCTAATCTTGACCTTTCTTTAGTTAATTTGTAACTTTGTTATTTTGAATCAGTATAACATTAAACAGACTTTCTTGTGTATGTTTTGTTTTATTTTGTCTAAAAGTATCTTTTAATGTGTAACATTATTCTTTATTTCTATTGTTTATCGTCCTTTTTCTATTTTGTGAGTTCGTTACAGCCATAATCATTATTGTTGCCACTGTCATCAGAAAATCATTGAGTTTGACTTTGCTTTTCCCCCCAGAAGATGAAGGAAACATTAACCCTTATGCCACTTTCAATGAGATAAAACAAACCATGAACCCAGAGGTTCGAACCACAATCCCACTCAAGGGCTCAGCCATTCCAAAATCTTCTTCAGAAGAGGATGACATTGCAATGCAGAAGGCGGCAGCAAGAAGAGAGGTAACTGTTGCAGAATAAATAAATCTTTTAAATAAATGGAAACTATCAGCTACATGGGAGAACTGAGATGCTAGTCCAGTCTAGTACAACATACTGACCAGTACGTCACGGTCAGGCACAATTCACTGACCAAGACCACAATCTCTATTCCATGTAGCACTCCCTGGAAACAGGCTGTTTTCAAGGCAGCCTGGATTCGGGACGATGAAGCTAACGTTTGGTCAGGCAAAACACACTGATCAGAGAATGTTAGCCAGGATCAGGAGAAATTTACTGGCCAAGACCCTCCCCTGACCTCTTCGTTGGTCTTTCTGGAAACGGATTGTTGTCGAGGACAACAGTCTGGCTAACAAGGTGAGGTTCGACATTATCTCCGTAGTAGTGAGCGACACGCAAATCAAGCCAAGCATAGCACAACCTTCATCAGTATACTCGAGATGTGAGGAAAGTTACTGCAACCTGTCACTTAACGCCCTTTTTAGGGTGCACATAAGAGTAACCTACTCATTGTGGGCATTCGAAACAATAAGGCAGTCTGGCTGACAAGATGTGGATCAATATGATCCCAGTAGTAGTGAGCGACACACAGATGAAGACAAGCATAGCACAACCACCTGGAGGACCACAGTTCACCTTCATCAGCATCCTCGGGATGCGAGGAAAGCTACTACAACCCTCCACTTAACATCTTTTTCAGGGCACACAAAAGGGTCAACTTACTCATTGTAGGTATTCAACAACAATCATCAGCTACATATTTTTGTTAATTCTTTTCTGTTTGTGTTCCAAAGTGAACTGTATATTAAATATATCTAAAGAAAGCAGTGCTAAGCTTGAGGATGTTTTCATTTCCATAGAGCTTATCCAGAAATGGTACTGGTTATCTCAATATGTTCCACCTATGTTCCTCTTATGTACTTTAGCTGCAAAAGATAAGTGGTTATTCCGTCAGCGTCACAGCTATACTCATCTGTAGCTCCATTATTCAGTTTTTTGTTGTTGATAAGATTACATCTGAATCTGTTGTTGCATGTGCCAAGCTTGAAGATTGAAAAACACATTTTTGCTTTTGTTGAACTGTTAACTTGGAATTTTTATTTTCAAACAGGCATGTTAAGGGCTGTTGCCAGGTAGCTAAAGGTTTCGGCTATATGTAATAGGTATTTTTAAACTTCCTGCGGCTTACTAGGAGTAGTAGTTGAACTGTTAATATGTATAAATATGTTTTTGGGGCCTGGATATTCTGCATCCTACTTGTTTCTGTATTGACTCCTACGACTTATTTTGTTCCCCTTCACCCCATCTGGTGGAGCATGAGTCCAGTACTACATTTGGTTCAACCTGAACATGGAAGCCATTATCCAGTTATTTCCAGTGCAGTTTCAGTAGCAATTGCTTTTTCATGATGAAGTTATCAACCCCATCTAGCCCCTTGGGAGAAAGCAGGAGCTTTACTCAGTTTGCCATGGAAACCACTCAGACAAATTCCTTGGACTAAGAAAAGTTAATGCATTTAAGAATAAACTGGATGCGCATAGATTTTAGAGCAAGGTGATGTAAATGTAACTGGTTGTATACAGACTCTGCAGGGTCTTCTAAACCAGTATAAAGATGTTAAGTTAAGTTAAATAAGAAAGATTTGCTGAAATAAATGTATCGAACTGAAAGGATCAGATGTTAAATATAGTCCAGCTGTAAAATGTAACACAACTTATCTTACACTCTTAGAAAAAAGGTGAACAAAATCTAAAGAGGATATCACCTATCCATCTGCATATTGTCTTCCTCATCCGTGCATGTTGATTATAAAATAGGGTCATTGACCACAATTTGAGAAACCCTGACTTAAAACATTCCATTGTTATTCCATATGATCGATTATAACATATACAGAGATACCTCAGTTACTTCATCAGGATAAAGACAAAATAAATTCCGCATTACAGCCACAAAAATGTAACATTTGTTTTGTTTTGTTTCTGTTCTGGTGCAGTAACTGAGCCATGCTTGTCTATGTTTTTGTCAACTTTTGACCTTCAGTACCACTGTAGCTTTGCTTTATTTTTACATTTCATATCATATGGTCTGAGAGCATTATATTTGGAAGGTCTATAGTCCTCTACAAACTTAATTTATTTCTTCTGATTTTTAGATGGAGGACTACCAATCGAAGCAATCAACTCAGTCCACCCCATCTGAACCGTATGTTCCATTCTTTCACTCCAAGAGGGAAAAACAGGCAAGATATGCTAAGAAACAACCTCCACCACCTCTGCCTGCTCCAAGAAGATCACAGAAAGATGCAGTTACTAAAGAGGGTTATGATAATCATGGTATGAATTATTTTATTTTTTTTGCTTTCGCCTTATTTATTATTCCCTAAAGTGGTGTGCGTTGCACTATGTTTTTTAATTTTGCGCCTGTCAGCCCAGTGCATCCACCTTCGGCATATATTTTATGGAAGGGTCTGCTTCCGCTTGCATTTTCTAAGGGTTTGCTTCCCCGGGGTGGTGGCCGGTGCTGTGATTGGGGAGTGAACCCAGCTATTTCAGGTTGGGAGCCGTGTCACTTGACCACTAACCCACGCTGTCCCAGTGTGAATTTTATTTATGTTCGGACAGTAGCTCTTTCAGTAAAGTACATTAACTAATAAATTATGCCCAAGAGTTACTGGGACTGGAAAGGGTAGCAAAGAATAGTAGCACTGTAACCTGCCAGGCATGCTGTAAGAAAAGACCAAGATGGGTTGGGCATGGGGCTGGCTACACCATTCTATAGAAGCCACAAAAACTTAAATCGATACAGGCAGGTCAACATTTCTTGACTTGATGTGTACTTGTTGAAGACCTATGCTCCACATGGAGCTTAAATTATTTTGATTGATTGGTTGGTTGATTGATTGATTGATTTTTTTGTGTTCGCCTTATTTTCTCTAATCCCCAAGGCGTTGCACTGGGGTTTTTATTTTGCATCTTTCGGCCTAGTGCATCCGACTTCAGCATGCATTTTATGTAAGGGTCTGCTTCCTCCTGCATTTTCTAAGAGTTTGCTTCCCCGGGTTAACGGCCTGTGCTGTGATGGGGATTTAACCCAGCACCTTCGGATTGTGAGTCGTGCCACTTAACCACTAGGCCAAACCATCCCCTTTTTGTCGAGTTTAAAAGCTAAAATATAGAGTGAGGCAGTAACTTCAGCTCTGAGTTGACATGCAGGGACCTCTTTAATCAAGTTTCAAAGCTAAAATATAGCTGAGTAGAAATATATGACAGACTTTAAGAACAAATTCTGTGAACATTTCTTAATAACAGCTTGTCAATACTTTCAGGTGTTATCTTGAGCCCAAGACGTTATGCCAGTGCTGACCAGATCCATGCTCTATTCTCCCAGCCATCCCGGCCGCACAGCAGCATGAAGTCTGGCTCAGAGTCCACTGACAAGGGTAAGTATGAGATAAGTAGATCTAGGCAAATATCTCATTCTTAACCTTACGCACTCCACATTATTTTTGAAAAAAATTTGACCTAATTAATTTTCTTACTTAGTCGCTGTGGTAGTCGTCTTTCAAAATTTGTAACTTTTATGTTTGTTTGTCAATAAATATGATTTTCTGGTGTGTAGATACACAATAGCATAACGAACATGTGGGTGTTATTGTTTTTGTTGTATGTTTGTTAGTTTTTGAGATTTAAAAAGATGAAGTTGAAAATTTATGAAAATCTCGGGAAAAATTTGGACTCGACCACTAGGCCTAGTCGCTCCGATAGAAAACCATAGAAACCACAACAACGTATCGATACTGTGTTTACAATATCGCCACAACTGTTAGTTTCCAATTCAAACGTAGTTCTTTCATTTAAACAAACAAAATAAACAGATCTACGCGATAAAAATCTTTCTCAACAACCTACTTCCCCTTTCGCAAAAAGTCGGCTTGCTCCAAACGGCGTATATGATAGTTTAACCGGCAAAATATCGTGTATATATGGAGGACGTACTCAGCAGTAAAAAATGGCTGTCAGGAGTGACTCCGTTCAAAAAAAAAAAAAATTTTTCCGCACACCGTTTTTGCAGGCCGAGCTGGTCCAAAGAGAACGGACAAGGGCGTGCTTAAGGTTAAACCTACCCTTGTCCCTGGTGGTTATCCTCTGGCCTCTTACTGGAGATAAAAGAACAGGAACATTGGGCCCTGATAGTTATGAACGATAGTTATATAGTAACCAATATATTTTATTAACAGAATAACAAAAATTTAAGATTAACTTTGCACTTATTGTATGTTGTAAAAGAGACTAAGGAGGGTTTTGCATATATTTTACAGTATCATCTCAACCAAAGTGTTTCAAAAACTAAATCTGCATAAGGACAATTATGCTTTGATACAGGCTTTGTGAAAGGAGGTTGACTGCTGTGGTCCGCCTATGTTCACATTGAACTAAAATAATAGACCCTCTGCTTTTGGAGAGTGTACACACAATTAGCAGATTAATTGGTTCATGGTCTAGTGAGGTTTAAATTGGAAGGTGTATAAACAATTAATTGGTTCATGGTCTAGTGAGGTTTAAATTGGAAGGTGTATAAACAATTAATGGATTAATTGGTTCATGGTCTAGTGAGGTTTAAATTGGAAGGTGTATAAACAATTAATGGATTAATTGGTTCATGGTCTAGTGAGGTTTAAATTGGAAGGTGTATAAACAATTAATGGATTAATTGGTTCATGGTCTAGTGAGGTTTAAATTGGAAGGTGTATAAACAATTAATGGATTAATTGGTTCATGGTCTAGTGAGGTTTAAATTGGAAGGTGTATAAACAATTAATGGATTAATTGGTTCATGGTCTAGTGAGGTTTAAATTGGAAGGTGTATAAACAATTAATGGATTAATTGGTTCATGGTCTAGTGAGGTTTAAATTGGAAGGTGTATAAACAATTAATGGATTAATTGGTTCATGGTCTAGTGAGGTTTAAATTGGAAGGTGTATAAACAATTAATGGATTAATTGGTTCATGGTCTAGTGAGGTTAAAATTGGAAGGTGTATAAACAATTAATGGATTAATTGGTTCATGGTCTAGTGAGGTTTAAATTGGAAGGTGTATAAACAATTAGCAGATTACTAGATTCATGTTTCAGTAATCTTTAAATTAAAGAGTGTTCACAGAATTAGCACAATACTTGGTTCCTGACCTAGTGAGGTTTAAATTGGAGATTGTACACATGATTCTTTCATGTCAAAATGTTACAGAAAGAGCCTCATAATACCATGAGCAGAGATAATGAAAAATATAGACATTCAGCAAGAGTTGAACATAGAGCAGAATTGGTTTATCAATTCCATTTTTACCAGAAAATTTAAATACTTTGGTCACATCAAGAGACACAACGGTCTTGAGAAAACAGTGATGGAAGTTATAGTGCCAGGCAAAAGAGGCAAGGGTAGACCAAAAAGACAGTGGCACCGATATCCATGAATGCCTGAGTATGACTGTGGCGGAGGCTGGAGTTTTGGCAAGGGAAAGAGTTTCTTTCAGACAGACTGTGATGGGAGCGTCATTCTATAAAGGACATACTACACATGATGATGATGATACATGATTAGTAAATGACTTGGTTCTTGACCTAATGAGCTTTAAATGCAAACCTGAGCATGAGATGAGCCATGAATGACAAGGTATGAAAGAAAGGAACCAGTAACCAATCTCATAGACCCGAAGATGAAGCATAATGATAATATCATAACATGTGATGCTTTGAAAAGTATCTACAATCAAATTTTCATCTTTCTTCTTATTCTCTCCTTTCCTACCCTGAGGATTAAAGACCCTCAGTAAATACTTGCAATCAATTTTGTGGAGTATAAACAGGGACCTAGGGGTTATAATAGGTCATACAGGTAAGGTGAGTGAGCAAGTTCAGGTAGCAGTGAAAAGGGCAAATGCAATGTTAGGTATGATAAAAAGAAATATTAAACATAAGAGCAAGGAAGGGATAGTCAAACTGTATAAAGCATTAGTTAGACCTAGATTGGAGTACTGTGTACAGGTGGGGAGTCCATATCATAGAGGGGATATAAACATACTGGAAAGAATACAAAAAAGAGTGACAGAGTTGATAGTGTGATTCCAGAATTATAGTTATGAGGAAAGACTCGGAAAAACCGGCCTACAGCGTCTAGAAAATTAGAAGAATTTGAGGTGATTTAATACAGGTTTATAAGATGATCAGAGGAATGGATAAATTAGACTATAACAAGTTTTTCAAAATACAACCACCCACAAGAACAAGAGGGCAAAGCTACAAATTAACTAAAGAGAGGTCCAGATTAGATATTAGGAAATATTCTTTTAGTCAGAAAGTGGTGAATGCTTGGAATGCATTGCCACAGGAAGTAGTGGAGGCAGGGACAATTTATGCATTTAAGAATAAATTGGATGCGCTTAGCTGTTAGAGCAAGGTAATGTAAATGAAACTGATTGTGTACAGACTCTGTAGAGTCTTCTAAACCAGTATAAAGATGTTAAGTTAAGGTGATTGAACTGATGTGTCCAATAAAACTAGCTTACCATTTGTGTGTGTATTGTTTATCTGATGATAGAAACTCTATGATGATGTGTATTATTTGTCCACAATTTAATGATGCCATCTGTGTCCTTGTCAGGTTCCCAGCGTCACAGCCTTATTTCCAGTGTAACAACAGTGTCTTCCAGTCGGGATGAGCTGTTAGAGGCTTTAGAAAATGCCAAAAGGAACCCTCCACCCCCAGTTTTGTATGAGAGTGAGAATGATCCTCATCAAGATGGTGGAACAGAGGGTGACCTTGATCCAGATTCCAGTTCACAGCCAACAGACAGTTCTGTAAGTTTATTTTCTGCAGAATGTCACTGACTTGCTAAAGTCTTGAATCATGTGCTTGAAAATACTTGTCTGCACCTTGTGTGTGTATATATATATATATATATATATAGTATAAAAATAGTATATATTATATATATATATATATATATATATATATATATTTATATATATATAAAATTGTGTGTGTATATATATATATATATTTATACAATTTTTAAAAAGTAAAGGCCACCGTTCATAGCAGACGATGATGGCAAAATTTATTTGCTAACGCTATTTTTAATAAGGATTAACTGTACTACTTTTTGTACTCACTCTCTCGTCTCGAGTCACTATAGCTGAGGAGTAAAGGGCTTGCATCTCATGAAATAAACAAACAAAAACTGGAAGTAATGGGTGTTCAAATCCCACAAATTTCAAGCATTCCCTGATCAAACATTGTCCTATTGGAGGTAGGCGATAAACTCTCTGGTCCCCCGTGCACGTAAAATAACATGTGGTAATTGAAAATCAAAAACAGCTGGCTGTTGGCCACTGTTCAGGCAATAATTCTAAAGGTAATGAAATATATATTTAATAGTAGCCTGCATGAAGTCCAAAAAGAGATGGCCCCTTCATCGTGCAAAGATACAAGAGGTCAAGATTGCAAGTAGATACAAAAAGGATCTTTACACCCATAGATGTAGAAGAGAAGCGAATAGGAAAAGAAGAGAGTGAGTGGTTGATTGTAAATTGTCAGACATTGGAAAGCCTTCTACCTTGGCGAGGTAGTTTTAGTAGCCTATAAATAAACATTGACTGAGTTGGCTGGGTCACAATATGAGACATGTCAGTCTTCTACAGAAGATACTAGAAAACAAGATTCAAGGGAAGAGATGACTGGGGGGATCAAGACTCCCCTTTACATCTCAGGCATGCAGGGACAATAAAGTTCAAACATAAGCTGAATGAAGAGAACTGCAGAGGATAGAGTTAAATGGAGAGACATAATCAGACGACCTTACAACCAGTCTTAGGACTGATCAACCAGATGACGATGATATAAATATTAATTAATTATTCTTCTTCTTCTGCGTTCATTCTCAATCTCCAGCTACCAAGCCTTGAACAGGGCTTTGCAAGTAGCAGGAATATAGCCAGGAGAACGGAATGTGTTGTGTCGCTAGTTTACAGCTTGACTGCGATATTTGTACCTTTCGATCTGACACATCCGCCTTCAGCAGTATTAATTATTCTAATGTGGTATGGTCAGCAATATTACCAAGTGCATGGTAAAAGGAGTCAAACCTCAAAACAATATTAAGGATATATTGTACTATAAAGGTCATTTTGATGATGCTGTCAAATTTATTGATTTTTAGGTGACAACAGAACCTGGTATCCGAATGTTCACACAGTCTCCACCAAAACCAAATGAACAGAGACAGGCGTCCTGTGAGGTGCCACCATACGAGCAACAACGTAAGCTATATTCATGTTTCTGTGTACATTTCCTCTATTTTGCAGACCTTATTTGCCAATTTTAATTTGCTCTGTGTGTGTGTGTGTGTGCGTGCGTGCGCGCGCGTTTTTATTTTTTTTTTGCTCACATAGAAAATCCAAATTCACAGAACTAGTCCAATCCATGCTAGGTCTATCACAGAGTGCCCTTAATACATTTCCATTAAAGAAAAGAACACAAGATGGACACCTTACCTCGAAACCACTGAGTTCCCCCTAAAGAACAACAAATGGTGGAACATGTTCTACGGGTCTGCCAGATCCAAGATAGATAACTAGATGTAATAATGGATACAGGAAACAAGTAAATGTAATTGAGAAGTGATATGTTTCAAAACCCACAAGCTTAAAGCATCACCTTGTCTCAAGGTTGTTCTTGTTTGTGAATCTCCACAATGAGTAGGTTACTCTTTTGTACGCCCTGAAAAGGACATTAAGTGGCGAGGTGCAGTAGCTTTCCTCACATTCCAAGCATGCTAATGAAGGTGGACTGGGATCCTCCAGGCGGTTGTGCTATGCTTGGCTTCATCTGCATGTCACTCATTACAACGGGGATCATGTTGATCCTTCACCCCGTTAGCCAGGCTGCCATGAAAACAGCCAAAAAAGGACTACTAGGAAGCCAAAGTGAGGGTCTTATCCAGTATGTTTTGCCTGACCCTGACTAACATGTCTGATCAGTAAATTTTGCCTGACCAGACGTTAATCTTCCTTCTTGGCAAAAATTATAGATTTTATGAAATTACTACCCAATAATAGCTTGCATGAAAGCCAAAATAAATGGACGCAGCCTTTTTATCATACAAAGCCACAACAGACTAATCACCTGTTTTTCGACACACTCAATTGCAAGTATATTTTTTTTAAAGGAAGCTGTACATCACAGCGAGTAGAAGAGAAGTGACTAAGAAGAGCAATAAACACAAATCTGTATGGAAGGACATGACCAACAACCAAAACAGCTGAAGAATGGGAAAAGCGTGTTGAGATAGATAGGACACAGCCTCAACAATAAATATGACCAAACATTCACTTAATTGAAACCCATAGGGTAAAGAAGAATAGAGAGGCTAAAGAAGAGTGGAAGAGGTGACCAGAATAACTGAAGTGCCCATCCTCATAGTAGTTAGCTTACTGAGGGAGGTATCACATTGAACTACATCCAGGAGGATCACAGGTCACCTTTTCAAGTGTGCCTCAAGATGTAAAAGGAGCCACTTTGACCTGCTACCAAAGAAGTATAAAGAACTAACTCACCTCAGCAAAAGTAACTTTAAGCAACAAGAACAGCTTGAGTGTCAAGGATGGGGCTTGAGTGTCAAGGATGGAGCTTGAGTGTCAAGGATGGGGCTTGAGTGTCAAGGATGGAGCTTGAGTGTCAAGGATGGGGCTTGAGTGTCAAGGATGGGGCTTGAGTGTCAAGGATGGGGCTTGAGTGTCAAGGATGGGGCTTGAGTGTCAAGGATGGGGCTTGAGTGTCAAGGATGGGGCTTGAGTGTCAAGGATGGGGCTTGAGTGTCAAGGATGGAGCTTGAGTGTCAAGGATGGGGATTGAGTGTCAAGGATGGAGCTTGAGTGTCAAGGATGGAGCTTGAGTGTCAAGGATGGAGCTTGAGTGTCAAGGATGGGGCTTGAGTCTCAAGGATGGGGCTTGAGTGTCAAGGATGGGGCTTAAGTGTCAAGGATGGGGCTTGAGTGTCAAGGATGTAGCTTGAGTGTCAAGGATGGGGCTTGAGTGTCAAGAATGGGGCTTGAGTGTCAAGGATGGGGCTTGAGTGTCAAGGATGGGGCTTGAGTGTCAAGGATGGGGCTTGAGTGTCAAGGATTGAGCTTGAGTGTCAAGGATGGGGCTTAAGTGTCAAGGATGGGGCTTGAGTGTCAAGGATGGAGCTTGAGTGTCAAGGATGGGGCTTGAGTGTCAAGGATGGGGCTTGAGTGTCAAGGATGGGGCTTGAGTGTCAAGGATGGGGCTTGAGTGTCAAGGATGGGGCTTGAGTGTCAAGGATTGAGCTTGAGTGTCAAGGATGGGGCTTGAGTGTCAAGGATGGGGCTTGAGTGTCAAGGATGGAGCTTGAGTGTCAAGGATGGGGCTTGAGTGTCAAGGATGGAGCTCAAGATGTCAGTCCAAATTTGGAATTGTTGGAAGTCATCTACAGCGGTCAGCAACCCAAAGCTGACTGCTAGCATCAGCACAAGCAAACCAGAGCTGACTGCTAGCATTAGCACAAGCAAACCAGAGCTGACTGCTAGCATCAGCACAAGCAAACCAGAGCTGACTGCTAGCATCAGCACAAGCAAACCAGAGCTGACTGCCAGCATTAGCACAAGCAAACCAGAGCTGACTGCTAGCATCAGCACAAGCAAACCAGAGCTGACTGCTAGCATTAGCACAAGCAAACCAGAGCTGACTGCTAGCATCAGCACAAGCAAACCAGAGCTGACTGCTAGTATTAGCACAAGCAAACCAGAGCTGACTGCTAGCATTAGCACAAGCAAACCAGAGCTGACTGCTAGCATTTGCACAAGGAAACCAGAGCTGACTGCTAGCATCAGCACAAGCAAACCAGAGCTGACTGCTAGCATTAGCACAAGCAAACCAGAGCTGCCAAGACCATTCTACGACTCCATAAATGCCTGCTGAAGTCGGATGTGTTGGACCAAAAGGTGCAAATATCGCAGATAAGCTGTAAACTACAATACAGCACATTTCGTTCTCCGGACAACAACCTGCTACTTGCAAAGCCCTTTTCAGCGCTTACTAAACAGAAGTTTAAGAACAAGCAATGGAGAAGAAGAAGAAAATCAATAGGGAACCAGAAGAATTGAGTCAGGTCAAGGTTTGACAGCCAGAAAAATAGATATAGGAAATCATTTAATTTATTAATGGCTCTAGTTACATCTGAAAAACAAATTTGATATAAATTTATACATGCCTTCACAGAAAAACGTCGACGAGCACAGAGAATGGAGGTTGAAAGTGACACAAATGAGTGTGAAGCTCCCGCCACTGCTCTGCGTCGACCACTGCCTCCACGAAAAGTGCGACCACGTCATCGGGGAAAACAGAGAGGTCAAGTCACTGGAAAGAGACCATTAGGAACATTTATGCCCAGGTGAGATGAATGCTATATTGTTCATACTTTGCAAGACCTTCTTGTTAAAACTCTAAGACCATATGTGATTAAATATATATACATACAGAGACTCCTGTAAATGATGGAGATTGGTTCGTCAGAGATTGCGCTCTATGTCAATTATCCTTATAAATTGAGGACAGGCACTATAATTTTATGACATTATATAAATAAGTAACTGCTAACTAGGGTTATTTATGGGGCTGGCAACCTCATTAAATAAAACACAATTTTACAGCTACAACAGCACATAAATGCTTTGCCGCAGGCTTTCTGAAAGGTACCAACAGTAGTTGTGACACCATGCCCTGCTGGAGTGAGAACGACCTTACAATGATGATTATCTTGGTAGCAATATAGACAAAGCATGAAGTAATGACAAAGATTTTTAAATAAGAATATGCCTTGGCTTTGTTTGTTCTCAATCTTCTGATACCAAGCCCTGAAAAGGCTTTGCAAGAAGCAGAATGTAGTCCAGAGTACGGCATGTGCTGTGTCATAGTTTGCAGCTTGAATGCGATATTTGCATCTTTCAGTCCGACACATCCGGCAGGCATATTGTTAACCTTCCATCTTCAATCCCTTCTCCTTAGCCAGTCCGCTCTGTTGCAGCTTGTTATCCAGGATCACTGCATGGAGGTGTAGAAGGGTCTTGGCAGCTCTAGTTCACTGACCCTGACACTAGCAGTCAGCTATGGGTTGCTGACCTCTGCAGCTCATGCGTTGTTCAGCATCTTGATCCCAATAAGAATTTAAATGGCAAGAGAAGCTTTTGTTGCATTGTGGAATTTATGAAAATCAAAAGACATTAAGTCCAAAACAAATATCAGCTCCAATGTAAGTTTAATTCTTTTATTTGAGCGCATGAACTGCAGCGGTCGGCGACCCATAGCTGACTGCTACCTTCAGGGCCAGCGAACCAGAGCTACCAAGACCTTTCTACCTCTTCACGCTGTGATCATGGATAACAGGCTGGCTAAAGGGAAGGGATAAAAAAGGGAAGGCTAACCCAGTACTCAAAACATGTCTGCTGAAGACGGATGTCTTGGACTGAAAGGTGCAAATATCACAGTCAAGCTGTAAACTACGACACAACACATTCCGTTATCTGTACTTCATTCTGCTACTTGCAAAGCATTTTTCAAGGCTTGGTAGCGGGAGATTGAGAATGAACCAAGCCAAGCCAATTTATTTGTTTGACTCTGAAACATTGAGACCAACAAAAACAACCACCAAAAAGGTACAGTCTATCATAAATGGATGCCTACACAGAATAGAGGAATTGAAATGGTATGATAGTATTACTAATATTGAAGGCCGGTGCTCCCAAGGGGGCAGTAAGGATTTGATTGAATGATGATAGTGAGGACTTCTAGGCTTTGCATTTTGTGGAATTGGAGTTGTAATGTTCAACCAGCAGTCTTGTTTTCAAGTCCTTACTTGCACAAGACGTCCAAGTAGCCTAAAATCATTTTTAATTAACAAGATTTCAGTCAAGTTTTCAGTTATCATGTTTAGTTAAAAGCAACTTTAAATATCTAGGAGTGGTAATAGACAGCAGGGGAGGAATCAAAGAGGAGTTAACTGCACGAAGGGCAGCAGCAGGTAGACTGTTCCATGCAATAAACAGAGGTTTCCTCAGTAGAAGAGAAATAAGCAGGAAAACAAAGATGGATGTATGCCGCTCGACCTATGTGCCTGTCCTGACATATGGATGTGAGTCATGAGCAATGACTACAGCCCAAGAAAGGCAATTACAAACTTCAGAAATGAGGGACCTAAGAATGGCGGTTCAGGTGACGAAAAGGGACAAGATCCGTAACCAGACAATACGTAGCAATCTTGAAGTTCAACCCCTGCAGACACGAGGGGAGCAGTCCCAACTACAGTGGTTTGGCCATGTCTGTAGAATGGAAGAAGATCGGATACCAAAGCGGTCATGGGAGATCAAAAGTCAAGGACGCAGACCCCGAGGATGTCCCAAAGTACGTTGGGAAGACAACATACGACAATCTCTAAGTGATAGAGGGCTGGATTGGAAAAAGGTCAGGAAAAAGACGGCGAATAGAGCAGTGTGGCGTTCTCTTTGGCAAACCTCTACACCTCACGGTAGAAGAGGAGCGACTAAGTAAGTAAGTAAGTATGTTTAGTTAAATACCTTCAAAGTCATCCCAAGTTAGCACAACGATAAAATTGTTTAATGATCCTATAGAACCTCATTCAGTAAATACTCAATGACTAATCATTTCATTAACCTACTTTGGCTATTTCTGATAATCAAATGAAAAAAAGGTCGTAAAACCAACTTCATTGAACCCCATACGAACTCATTGATGAAATTGCAGACTACAGAGTACAAACCTCATAGCAACCATGGCAGCTCTTAAACTTGCACTTTGTCAGGTACCAATTTACAGCTGGATGTATTGAGAGAAGTGGTCATACCATGAAAAAATCTGTGACATGCCCAGTCTGTCAAACTGAACGCGACTTGCTTTGAACCTAGCATATCGAGATTGTAAACCAAGCTCACAATCCCTTTGCCACATGCTCTGATAGTCAATTAATTATTAATGTATAAATGTATTAACCGTTGGTTAGTGCTATGGTTTCAGCAAGTCAGTGCAACTCACCTCACCTAATTATTGTCCAAAACGCAAGCTGTTGATTGGAAATATTCTAACTGATCTGAAGTCAGTACCAATGTTCAGTTCAGTTCAGTTCATCCCGTAACCCATCAGGTCGTTGAGGCACACATGAAGACATGAAAATCCCACGCCAGCTCTCTCTGTCTGTCACTGCCTGACGTATCTCACCGGGACGAAGGCCTGACCACTCAGTGATGTTGTCCACCCATCTCTTCCTTGGACGTCCTCGCCCTCTCTGTTCCGGTACAGATCCAAAGAGTATCGAGTTGGGAATTCCGTTGGACCTCGCGACGTGCCCGCACCAGGCCATCTTTCGTCTTTTGACAGTTGTGACTTAATATTTTGAACCCACCCCATAAAATCAAATTTCCCTGTATTCCTGAGGAAATACGCACAAGATTGATATTTGAGGAAAGCTATTTACTATGACAAAACTATGCTATCATTTAATTATTCTATCTCAAATTGATTGATCATCTCCAATGTTTATGTCAGTAAATTGTGGAATATATTTATTAAAGACCATCCTGTATCAAAATGACTTGATAACATTATGTGGGATAACCCCCCCCCCCCCCCCCCCCCCCCCTCCGACTGTAGTCTGAGGGACAGGAACAGTTCTAGCTTGATCATAATCAGAATCACACATCTCATCATTCTTCTTCTTCTTCGTACGCTGTCAGACGTCAACTTGTATTTATTCGAAGAAAGCAGCTGTCATCCTGAGGCTGTCGACACTGCCATAGAGCTTGTTTAGTGTTGCCACTGGTGATGGCCACATGTGCTTTCTCTGGTCCTCGTATGTCAGGCAATTTTTCAGCAGATGTTCAGCGGTCATTTTCCCTGTACCACAGGTGCATTCGTCAATGCCGCCTATCTTCAGTTTATTGAATAGGTGGTACCTCAGTCTGTTGTGGCCTGTGCGGAGTCTGAAGACCACAACCTGCTCTCTTCTGTTCAACTGGTAATAGGCATCATTTTTTGTGTAGCCAGTATGTTCTGTTTCCCATTTGGCCATGTATCTGGCCCTAATAAACCTTTTGGACTCTTCATAGGTCACACTAGAATCTGGTACACATGTCATCATTCAAATAATCACTTGTCCTTTTCAGAATAATCACCATCTAAATCCAATTTATTGACCTCCAAATCCTTGAGAATATTTTCAATGGCGTGTTCTATTGTTAGTCTTTCAGAACGGTCATTTCCCAAATTTTCAAAACTATTTTCCATCACAAAAATCATCAAAACATGATGGTGAAAATGCCAAGTTTGTGGATGCCACCATATTTGTTATCTCCAGAAATATGTGCACTGTGTAGACTTAATGATATATGTGGCTAAAATCTAAGCAATGCATTCCCAAAATACACTTTAAAATAGTGGTCCACCCATCACACTGAATTATGGGTGACTCACTCTCAGGGAATGTAGTATTTACACACACCGGAATATGGGTGTCATGGATTCAAAGTGTTAAACTCAAATCAAGTTCGAGATGATCAACCCTGTAAACTAGGACTAGAATTTGATTGATGTGTGATGTGCAAATTGATATTAGAATCCAACATGTTTCATATTGTCCAGGACACAAAGCGGTACAAGCACGACAAGCACAAACAGCGAGGAAGTGACCTATACATTCGGAGAGCGTTCCCAAACCCCACGATCAAACAGTCCTGGCAAGAGCTATCCTCCTTATTCAACCAAAGCCAGTGCAGGTCAAGAAGGCTTTGTTGAGTTCCGCAGTTCAGAGACAACAAGAACTAGAAGAGGTACAGAAATGATTTATTTGTACACATTCATTCTTAATTTTGCTTGAAGTCAAATAGTATTAGGTTCTTTCCAAGAATGTGTCCCATCCATCTTCACTTTCTTTTCTCAATTTCCATCTGTATTGGTTGTTGTCATGTTCTTTGCCACAGATCTGTGTTTGTTTACACATCTGACCATCTAACACGAAGTTTGCGACAGAGACATCTGTAGGTGATGGTTTGCATTCTAGATGAGATAATCTTAATTCATGTTTAGTGAAGGTCTACATTCTAGATGAGATAATCTTAGTTCATGGTTAGTGAGGGTCTACATTCTAGATGAGATAATCTTAGTTCATGTTTAGTGAAGGTCTACATTCTAAATGAGACAATCTTAGTTCATGTTTAGTGAAGGTCTACATTCTGGATGTGATAATCTTAGTTCATGTTTAGTGAAGGTCTACATTCTGGATGTGATAATGTTAGTTCATGCTTAGTGAAGGTTTACATTCTGCATGTGATAACCTTAGTTCATGCTTAGTGAAGGTCTACATTCTGCATGTGATAACCTTAGTTCATGTTTAGTGAAGGTCTACATTCTGGATGTGATAACCTTAGTTCATGTTTAGTGAAAGTCTACATTCTGGATGTGATAATCTTAGTTTATGACATGATTAATAAAGGTCAACATTTTGGATGTTAATAATTAATATATCCTGGTTACTCAAGGTTAGATATATCAAATTAAGAATACAATTAATCAGAGGAGGGTTTTTTTTTGTTTTAGGGAATTTGTGGAAATCAAAATAAATTAAGTCCACCACAAAAATATAGATCTTCAACTCCAATTTCAAGTTCATCCTATTGTATGGCTTTGTGACATGGGAAACAAAGTAAAGTACAGCTAAAAAGATCCAAGCTTTCATCAATGGATGCTTGCACAAAATAGAAGGAATTAAATAGTATAATAGTCACTAATGTAGAACTATGTGAAAGATCCAGACAGATGTCAGTGGGACTAGACATAAAGAGAAGGCATTGTCGATGGATAAGACACACATTACAAAAACCAGCTGATTGAATTATAAGGCAGACGCTGTTCTGAAATCATGAAGGCAAGAGAGGTAGCGGCAGATCTAAACACTAATGGAGAAGGGAGGTTGAGACAAACCTAAAAGTGGCAGAAAGAAATGAGAGGAGCTTGGAGTTATGGATTAAGTCAGGAAGACTTGACAAGTATTTGTTACGAACCTTTGCTCCCTAGGGAGTTTAAGGGTTTTGATTAATTGATGCTGTCATAGTGTCTATCTTTTCACCCTGTCATTCTGTCTAAAATGGTGGAAAAAAACATGAAAAAAAAAACTTGCAAAAGTTGATTAAGGTTGAGTTTGCCTGACATACGAGGATCAGAGAAAGCAGATGTGGCCATCACCAGTGGCAACACTAGACAAGCTCTATGGCAGTGTCGACAGCCTCAGGATGACCGCTGCTTTTTTTCGAAAAAATACAGGTTGACGTCTGATAGCGTACAACGAAGAAGAAGAAGATTAAGGTTGACTTTAATCAAAATTTAAAAATGGGTATGGTCAGATACCGCACCGAGACGAGAACACAAACAAAACCTACGTTACGACCAATAGGCCTTCATCAGGGACAACAATACTGAACTAACAAATCAACATATACGAAAAAATGGTAGATTTATTTGTTTCTGATAGTAGACCCAGTCTGTGTAAGCGACCGGTAGGGCCAGATGCTGACTAAAATTGAATCGGAGGGGTCAAACACAAAGTGGCCAGGAGAGCGCCAGCAATGTGGGGGAATGTGCCGGATAAGCCAATGGTGGCTAATTAGTGGTCCAAATGGGAGAACAAAGAAGGCAATATCAGCCGGGAGGGCGTGAGATTGATATAGGGGGGGGGGGGGGGGGGAGAACTGATAGACGAATTGGGGGGGGGGGGGGCAAAGGAAGACAAATAGATGGAGGCCAGTGTGAGGGTTTAAGAAAAAGTATGGAAGATATTAATGCCATGTGGTTGGAGACAGCCCATACTAGAGATAAGTCTATTCTTAAGGGTGAATCGATGACGATCGTCAGAGAAGCACAAAACTAGACCAGTGACACTAAAATGGTACAATATGTTACATGCTGACAAGATAAAAACATATCCCTAAAAATTGCCTACACATACTTTTAGCACACTAGAAGGCCACCGTCAGTGTTTACTGTAATCATTTGGCTACTAGAAAGCCAGCATTTGCTGTAATTATTTGGCTACACACTCTTAGCACGCTAGAATGCCAGCACCAGTGTTTACTGTAAGCTTTCCCATCTGACAAATTTCAGGCAAAGCCTAAACCAGACTTCCAGGATTTTGTATGTTTCAAGAAAAAAACTGCTCATTTTGCTAATTCAGTTCAGATGTCATCTCCACATCAAAGACCGACCACAATGAATCTCTAATGCCTTCTGTCTCTAATGCCTTCTGTCTCTTGCCTTCTTGGTACAATCTGCCACACTTTTCCCTGTCCATATCTTGATATTATCAACCCACTTATAGTACTGCCTCTGGCACATTTACACTCCACCTTTCCTTCCTATAATGTCGTCAATCAATCAATAAAAAATATGCTTAGACAACTGGGGCCCGTCCCGTCGAATGACATTGTTCATAACCATTCCTGATGGCCGCATCTCAAGCAACCTGCAGTTCTGTTGAGGAGGTGGCAATCTGTTTTAGCCAGGTGTTATGTCTTTTTATGGAACCAAAATATCTTAACTGTGATTTTATTAATCAGTTCTCTATGCTAGACAATTATTATAATATTTGCAAGAATTTGTTATTTGTTTGTTTTGTCAAAAAATAATTTTTAAGCAAAATATTTATTTTGGCAAATATATTGTTATTCATTTTGTGACAAAATTATTAATTTGCACAGATAAGTGATTGTTCATATTGCAAGAAATTATGTACTTTTTACAGGAGGTCGCAGAACTCCACATGCCAGAGTGCGTTATGACACAAACATTCAAACACCTGGCACCGATGACCACCGTCCATTAGTCACATCACTGGCTCACCCAGTGTTAGCCACATCACCTGAGGAAGAAGAGTCTGTTAGTTTGTTAGACAGGTGAGAAATGTGGTTTTTGATGATTGCCTGTTACAAGTGATAAATGTGGTCTTTGATTATTGTCTGTTAGACAGGTGCAAAATGTGGTCTTTGATGAGGGTTTTTTAGTTTGATAGACAGGTGAGAAATTTGGTCTTTTGATGTATTGTCTGTTAGACAGGTGAGAAATGTGGTCTTTGGTGAGGGTTTTTTAGTTTGATAGACAGGTGAGAAATGTGGTCTTTGGTGAGGGTTTTTTAGTTTGATAGACAGGTGAGAAATGTGGTCTTTGGTGAGGGTTTTTTAGTTTGATAGACAGGTGAGAAATGTGGTCTTTGGTGAGGGTTTTTTAGTTTGATAGACAGGTGAGAAATGTGGTCTTTGGTGAGGGTTTTTTAGTTTGATAGACAGGTGAGAAATGTGGTCTTTGGTGAGGGTTTTTTAGTTTGATAGACAGGTGAGAAATGTGGTCTTTGGTGAGGGTTTTTTAGTTTGATAGACAGGTGAGAAATGTGGTCTTTTGATGTATTGTCTGTTAGACAGGTGAGAAATGTGGTCTTTGGTGAGGGTTTTTTAGTTTGATAGACAGGTGAGAAATGTGGTCTTTGGTGAGGGTTTTTTAGTTTGATAGACAGGTGAGAAATGTGGTCTTTTGATGTATTGTCTGTTAGACAGGTGAGAAATGTGGTCTTTGGTGAGGGTTTTTTAGTTTGATAGACAGGTGAGAAATGTGGTCTTTGGTGAGGGTTTTTTAGTTTGATAGACAGGTGAGAAATGTGGTCTTTGGTGAGGGTTTTTTAGTTTGATAGACAGGTGAGAAATGTGGTCTTTGGTGAGGGCTTTTTAGTTTGATAGACAGGTGAGAAATGTGGTCTTTGGTGAGGGTTTTTTAGTTTGATAGACAGGTGAGAAATGTGGTCTTTGGTGAGGGTTTTTTAGTTTGATAGACAGGTGAGAAATGTGGTCTTTGGGTGAGGGTTTTTTAGTTTGATAGACAGGTGAGAAATGTGGTCTTTGGTGAGGGTTTTTTAGTTTGATAGACAGGTGAGAAATGTGGTCTTTGGTGAGGGTTTTTTAGTTTGATAGACAGGTGAGAAATGTGGTCTTTGGGTGAGGGTTTTTTAGTTTGATAGACAGGTGAGAAATGTGGTCTTTGGTGAGGGTTTTTTAGTTTGATAGACAGGTGAGAAATGTGGTCTTTGGTGAGGGTTTTTTAGTTTGATAGACAGGTGAGAAATGTGGTCTTTGGTGAGGGTTTTTTAGTTTGATAGACAGGTGAGAAATGTGGTCTTTGGTGAGGGTTTTTTAGTTTGATAGACAGGTGAGAAATGTGGTCTTTGGTGAGGGTTTTTTAGTTTGATAGACAGGTGAGAAATGTGGTCTTTGGTGAGGGTTTTTTAGTTTGATAGACAGGTGAGAAATGTGGTCTTTGGTGAGGGTTTTTTAGTTTGATAGACAGGTGAGAAATGTGGTCTTTGGTGAGGGTTTTTTAGTTTGATAGACAGGTGAGAAATGTGGTCTTTTGATGTATTGTCTGTTAGACAGGTGAGAAATGTGGTCTTTGGTGAGGGTTTTTTAGTTTGATAGACAGGTGAGAAATGTGGTCTTTGGTGAGGGTTTTTTAGTTTGATAGACAGGTGAGAAATGTGGTCTTTGGTGAGGGTTTTTTAGTTTGATAGACAGGTGAGAAATGTGGTCTTTGGTGAGGGTTTTTTAGTTTGATAGACAGGTGAGAAATGTGGTCTTTTGATGTATTGTCTGTTAGACAGGTGAGAAATGTGGTCTTTGGTGAGGGTTTTTTAGTTTGATAGACAGGTGAGAAATGTGGTCTTTGGTGAGGGTTTTTTAGTTTGATAGACAGGTGAGAAATGGGGTCTTTGGTGAGGGTTTTTTAGTTTGAAAGACAGGTGAGAAATGTGGTCTTTGGTGAGGGTTTTTTAGTTTGATAGACAGGTGAGAAATGTGGTCTTTGGTGAGGGTTTTTTAGTTTGATAGACAGGTGAGAAATGTGGTCTTTGGTGAGGGTTTTTTAATTTGATAGACAGGTGAGAAATGTGGTCTTTGGTGAGGGTTTTTTAGTTTGATAGACAGGTGAGAAATGTGGTCTTTGGTTAGGGTTTTTTAGTTTGATAGACAGGTGAGAAATGTGGTCTTTGGGTGAGGGTTTTTTAGTTTGATAGACAGGTGAGAAATGTGGTCTTTGGTGAGGGTTTTTTAGTTTGATAGACAGGTGAGAAATGTGGTCTTTGGTGAGGGTTTTTTAGTTTGATAGACAGGTGAGAAATGTGGTCTTTTGATGTATTGTCTGTTAGACAGGTGAGAAATGGGGTCTTTGGTGAGGGTTTTTTAGTTTGATAGACAGGTGAGAAATGTGGTCTTTTGATGTATTGTCTGTTAGACAGGTGAGAAATGTGGTCTTTTGATGTATTGTCTGTTAGACAGGTGAGAAATGTGGTCTTTGGTGAGGATTTGTTAATTTGTTAGTCAAATAAGATTTGTAGTCTTTGGTGAGAATTTGTTAGTCAAATAAGAATTGTCCTGCCAGCGCTCTGCTATGGTAGCGAAACCTGGTCTCTAACCAAAGCAGCAGAGAACCAACTGAGAACAGCACACGCATCTCTTGAAAGACGTCTCGTGGTCATAACTCTCAGATAACAGCGGCAGAGCGAACTACACAGTAGCGACATCCGGAGAATGTGACAGGTCAAGGATGTCCTACAGTAGATCAACCTTTCGAAACACCGCTGGGCTGGTCATACCCAGAAGACAAGATGAAAGATGGAGTACCATAACCACCATGTGGTATCCACGCAACAAAAAGATACCTCAGGGATGTCGCCCAATTCGCTGGCGAGATTCACTAGAAAAATAAAACAATCACGACCCCACAACAGACAGACTACTATCAAACTGGATGACACGCACCCGCGACAGAAACGATTGGATCGTGAGCTGGGACCCGCTCAAAGGTGACCACCTCTTGACGAAGAACAGGTCGAACTAAGAAATAGAATTGTTGTCTTTGGTGAGCGTATGTTAGTTTGCTAGACAGATAAAGATTGTGGTCTTTGGTGAAATTCTATTAGTTTGTTAGGCAGGTGATAAATGTAGTCTTTGGTGAAATTCTGTTAGTTTGTTAGGAAGGTGATAAATGTAGTCTTTGGTGAGATTTTGTTAGTTTGTTAGGCAGGTGATAAATGTAGTCTTTGGTGAGATTTTGTTAGTTTGTTAGGCAGGTGATAAATATAGTCTTTTGTCAGATTTTGTTAGTTTGTTAGGCAGGTGATAAATGTAGTCTTTGGTGAGATTCTGTTTGTTAGGCAGGTGATAAATGTAGTCTTTGGTGAGATTCTGTTTGTTAGGCAGGTGATAAATGGAGTCTTTGGTGAGATTTTGTTAGTTTGTTAGGCAGGTGATAAATGTAGTCTTTGGTGAGATTTTGTTAGTTTGTTAGGCAGGTGATAAATGTAGTCTTTCGTGAGTGTCTGTTAGTCTGATACCACGGTGTGCTTGAAATTACAGGATTCGAACAGCCACTATTTTACAGTTTTGTTTATTTCTTGATACACACTTTAACTTCCCACAATAGCAGCCCTACTCATATACTCCTGGTTAGACTAATGTCAACAGGGACCTGGAGGCTGGATACACCAGAGCTGTATCTTCCCCAGGTCTAGTAGTTTGCAAGAAGGGAACCACCATCAAACTTACTGATAATAGTCAAACATGAGTCCAAAATTCAAACCAGTAAAGCTTGAGGCGACACCTTATAAGGGCAGACCAGATCGATTTGTAGAACAAAAAGATATTTTTTATTTTGCACCTGTCGGCCCAGTGCATCCAACTTTGACATGTTTTATGTAAGGGTCTGCTTTTTCCTGCATTTTCTAAGTTTTTGCTTCCCTGTGGTAACAGCCGTTGCTGTGGTTAGGGAGCGAACCCAGTTCCATCATATTGTGAGTCATGTCACTTAACCACAAGCCCATGCCGTCCCCTGCCTCTTTATATAAATTGACTTGTATATATTTATTTTATTATTGATATTTGGTCTTCAGTGCTGCTACAACCTTTCTGATTTTTGCCTGGACATGGTACAACTTTTTTATTGTGTATTCTACAGACACTATCGTCCAGTTCCTGAGGAAGAAACAGAGATGGAGACACGCTCCAGCAAAGAAGGCAAACCAGATAAAGGCTATACAAAAGATTACACTATTGTGTAGTAGTCATCACCAGTATATCAAGTTGTATGTTTCATGTTTGCAATGTACAAACTCATCGCAGGAGACCAGACAACAAATTCATCTGCTGTTGCTTCTTGTTGCTCTTTCTGTGCAGAATCATTGTGCTTTGGAGCTTAGAAATAAGTTGTCCAGGCTGGGCAGTCATGAGAGTTTTGTTAGACTGCTGATCATATTTGTATTTGCAATTCCATTTTTTATTGTTAATTCAGAGACATGTTTAGCAATGTGAAGGTTTTCCATAGAAATACATTGGGCATGTGGAAATGAAGGATTCCTGTGTCGTAACATTTTAATATATTCTGCTTCTGTTAATGTGCAGACCCAGCTCAGCCAAGCATGCAAATAGACTTGTACATTAATATTCCATCTGTACTTTCATATATATGACATTACTAATTATTTTTTCACTTGTTGGAGATTTCACACGGATATCTACACGTTATTTCCTACGTCAGCGATTCACTTCAAATTTTTCTTCCACCAAATATTAGAGATCTGCATGTTTAAAAAAAAATAAATGCAGGTTCTGTTTATATTTTCATATTTTGTGTATTTCAGTTTTTATGTGACACATTCTTGGGATAAACTGCATTACTGAAGATAAGTTATATACCCAACAGGCCAATCACCTTTTGACTGCACACTCAATTGCAAGTATATAGAAAACCTTTACATCCCTAGAGATAGAAGAGGAGCGACTAGGAAAAAGAAAATGCATGTTTTATGGATATGGATTAGCAATCAATCCAACAAAGGAGAAACTTAAACTAATAAGTTTCAAGTAACCCACTGTGTATCTCTTATCTGTGCTACATCAAGCTTAGATGAAGTGTTGTAAGTCATTAAATTGATCAGTGATTTCATTTTCTTAATTCTTCATCAAAGAATGATAATAGAGTCTACTGGCGATAACAAAATCTACTGGCGATAACAGAATCTACTGGCGATAACAGAATCTACTGGCGATAACAGAATCTATTGGCAATAACAGAATCTACTGGATATCCTCTTGTCTGTGTTTATGACACATATGCACATTAAGTACATGAAAATATGTTAAGTGACGTTTCTTCAGTTAACTTGTTCTGGGTATCAGAGACATGAAAACATTCCATACTGCAGACATGTTTTCAGAAACACAGACTGAGTTGTTAATGTATTGTAAAGATACCTTAAACTTGTGCTCTAAACACTGGACACACTAGAATGTCATGCACTCATACTAATTTGACATCTGCCTTGCTGAACATTATTTGAGAATTGTGTTTTTCATGTGAACCTAAAAGTCTCAAATTGACAGTGCTGATTAAATTAAAAATTCTGCAGACTTGCATCAAACCACTTGATATTGATACCAAAAAGAAGTTATCTGCCTGTTGCACGGGATGATGGTGACATCATCAGAATGTTTTGTCTTGATGATGTACATGTAACTTGTGCTGTATTTGGATTATATTGAGGAAGAAGCTGCGTAGGTCATCAGCCTCACTTTCTGGTTCTGGGCTACCTTTGACTGGGGACAATACATAAGTTGATATGACTGGAGGTAACTCAGGATGAGGCACTCTGGTTCCACCTCCCTTGAGACCAGGCGCTGTTTGATACTTTCGACATTCGATCTTCCACCGTTTCTGTTCATTGCTTTGAGAAGCGAGCGCCTTACTTCTCAACTACGGCGACCCCCATATTTATATTCATGGATGAAGCCTAAATATTAGGGAAACAGTAACATGAAGCATAGCAGTCTGACATGTGAAGAAAGATGGTGGTTATATATGAAAGATCTGGGAGGAAACTGCTGATAAGGCCTTAGTGTTTAACAAACAGACTCTGAGTGTGGTGAACAGCTTCAGTGGTGAACAGCCTCACTGATGAGCAGCCTCACTGGTGAACATCCTCAATGGTGAACAGCCTAAAGGTGAACAACTTGAGTGGTGAACAGCTGGGCGGGGAATAACTTGAATGGTGAACAGCTTGAGCAGTGAACAGCCTCACTGGTGAACATCCTCAATGGTGAACAGCCTAAGTGGTGAACAACTTGAGTGGTGAACAGCTTGAGCGGTGAACAGCCTCACTGGTGAACATCCTTAATGGTGAACAGCCTAAGTGGTGAACAACTTGAGTGGTGAACAGCTGGGCGGGGAATAGCTTGAATAGTGAACAGCTTGAGCGGTGAACAGTCTCGCTGGTAAACAGCCTCACTGATAAACATCCTCAATGGCGAACAGCTTGAGTGGTGAAAAGCTTGAGCGGATGGCTGTGGGTTCAGTTCTTTGAATGGTCAGATTGCCTCCTGTTGCAGTGACCTAGATAGATTCTTGTCACTCATCATTTGTGTATTTGTAAAATATTTGTGACCCAGCCATCTAAAGAAATTGGGACAATATTCAAGCCTGAAGACAGCCTCACACTGAATCAGTCTTGAAATGCAACAATGAGAAATGTGTGCAAGTCTGCATACAAAATTCATAATTACAGTTGGACATTGTGTCACGGATACATTATGAAAGGATTATACGTGCCATTTCAATTTGTTTCTGGGATATTAATTCTGAGATTCTAAGTCTTACAAACAAAAATGCTTGTGACTTAATCGCTAAACATAAACAAGTGGACATTCATGTGAGCTAGAGTTTGCTGTTTCCCTTATAATGATTAGCGATAAACCATAACTTTGCTGTGAGCAATAAGGCCTGTGGATAAACATAACTCCTGTATGAAAATTGGAGCCTTTGTGTGGTAATAACCATTGTCAAATTATTTCCATCAGTATTGTGATTTGTGAAGGTAATACTAGTATTTGTTCATCACATCATGTCACTTCTTCTTCTTTGACATTACTTCTGAAAAGGATATCGTATGGTAGTCGTTACAGCAAGGTTGTGATGTTTGTCCTTGTCGGCCCGACACATCTGGTTTTAGTTGGCATTTTTAGGGTACTCAGTTTATCCTCCAGCTGCGATCCCTTTTCTCTTAGCCAGACTATACCAGTGCAACCAGTTTTTAGGGTTGCCACTTGGAGACAGAATAGAGTCTTGGTCAGCTCTGGTTCACTGACCCAGACGCAAGCAACTATTTGTAAGGCGTTGGCTGCTATCAGCTCATTCAATGTGCTGCATCTCTGTCTCACTTGATGTCACTTAAATATTCATTTGTGTCAGCTAGTTATGTCAGTCAATGTAAAAATACATTTAAAAGAAGAAAGTTACTTTCTAAATAAGTTGTGAGCATTTATAAGATACTATTTTTTGTAAACATTGGAAATTTCTATCTATGGATTGAAGTATTGTTTTGTTTATTCGTGGAACCTTCATTCTTCATCTCACAAGCTGCTTCACAGATATGTTAACACATCCAATCACCCATTTGTTATCTAATAAAGTGATTATATTTGACAGTGTGAGATCATGTCAGTTTTTCAAAAATAGAATTCATCTGGCCAATATGTTTGTTTATCAACAAGTTGTCATTTAGCATAAGGCTGATGTGTATTATACCATTTAATTGCTTCTAGAACAAACACATTAAACTATCAGATGTAGTGCATTAACTTAGTATCCATCATTAACTGGTTCATTAAAATGTGGCTGATACATAGCAACATACTCATATGTTCTTATAACAGTTTGTTCCAGAGATGATAAATAGTTGAGCATCAAAATTGTTTGATTGTAAAATACCACAAAAAATAACAAGTTTCACATATTTAGTGCCAATGAACTGCTCACAGAGTCATAGAAGTTTACTCACTGTGGCACAATTCCACTTCCAGCACCAAGACTATTAAAATGATAAAACGATTTTAAAAATTACCTAAATATATTTCGCATTCCAAGATTTTAAATTACCACAGCTAACTTTGTACATTTGCTAATTTAGGCCACAATTTATTTCCAGATAGGTAGTTTAACACTATATTCAGTTAAACAATATCTTGTTATAGTAAGTTGTTGGTAAGTTTTAATATAAAAGTTTAGGAATGTCTTTTACATTGCTTAGCCTGTATTATGGTCTTATATACATAACACTTGAACTGCATGATTACCCTTGAAAGTAGTGGTGCTAAATTGTAGACAATATATAGGATATTTGGTAGATAATCGAGAATTTATTGTTTTCTAATTGAACTACCATTTAGCTGTCCAAATAAAATTCTAACAATCAGCAGATATTAACCCTTTACATGCCTGTTAATTTACACGATTTGTATCGTTAATATCTAAGATACAATCAGTAACTGCATATGTCAAATAGGGTTTTATTTTCCAAAAGAAAATTAACTAAGCTTATTAATGTTGCATTTGTAATGGAATTGTCTTACTTTTGGTTCTCGTTCTAGAATATATACATTGGCTGTCATACTGTGTTAAAATAATAGTGTTTTGTGTTGTGTGTGTGTTTTCTTCACTTTCTTCACCTGAAACAGGCAGATGTTGTTAATATAATTAATCAATTTTAGAAAAAAATTCACAATTTGACAGTTTGTGGGATAATGACTTTAACATTTGAATAATATGTATTGGTGTTTATCCAAAAAAATGTACAATTCAAGGCTGTGAATGAGAGGACAAATATAGTAATAAACATTTGCTAAGTAGATCACCAACTTGGGTGACACAGTACACTTAGACAACAAGAGAGAAAGTTTGGAAATAGCAACAACTGTTCAGCTAACTATAACTCTTCACAACTGGCCATGTTATCTGTCTCTCTTTACTCAAACAAGAGTGGCGGGTCACCAAATCAGTCTTTTAGCAGGAACCCTGCATCAAAGCATTTTTATGCTCTTCCTATGGTGGCTTCTGTAACAGTTACATTTTGATGTTGCTAATCCCATGCAAAGCCCTCATTAGTTGCCTTTTACAACATGCATAGAAGGGTGCTGTGGTTCTGTTCTTTCCATTCCAATAAATACAGAGGAAATGGTCAAGTAAGCACTTCTTTTTTCTCAATATCTGTGTTACTACGGCTAATTATTGCTATTTTTCTTACTCTTGTTATCCAAGTGTTATTTGTCATCCGACTGATGTGTATCAATTCTCTGTGCAAATGTATATTGTAATGTTTGTCTTCACTTAATGTTTGAATGATGATATATCTTCCAGACAAAATGACATGTGGATTTAGAAGTGAACATGATATTGTACTACAAGAATACTTTATCTGCTATGTTTGTTTTGTTACAAGTTTATAATTTCCCTTCCATGTTTTATAATCATATACAATCCTCATTTTGTTTTTTCTGTTCAACGTAGAAAAAAAACCTTACCTGTACACTGATTGCAGAAGCAATTCTATATTCTATAAATACCACACACCCATCCACCAGACCTGAGCAATGTTTTTTTTTCTCTCACTTTTTTTCCTATTATGTATATGTCTGCCATTCTAGTTTTAATATTTTAATTATATTGTTTGTATGTAATGTCTGAGATCCAGGTTTTGGACTGTTTTTTTTAAATTTGTTTGTGTGTTGTGTCTATTATAGGTTTTGGCTGTTAATTAGTTATGTAACATTTGTTAACTGTTGAAGAAGTGCAATACTCCAAACACCTTAATTACTTCACGAAACCCTGCTACATTCCTTAGTTTGCATCTATGTTCAACTTTCATCATCTGAAAAAAATATGGCATTATAATTAGTTTGTTATCTGTATACATCATTATATCATGTTTATTTTTAATTCCATTGCATTATGTTTATAGCAAAGCAATTTGACATGCTGTCCAATCAGTGTAGGGCAATAATTTTAGCCTCTTGTTTTATTTATGTATCACATATTGTTTGCTCGTTCGTACTCTCTAAGGTGCTCTTAAACTTCTATTAGCCCATGCTATAACTGTTTATTAATGATTGTACTTACTTTATTATTGCAATTTATTACTTTTATTATGTTTCCTACATGATTTATCCTCTTAATGATACTATTATTATCTGCATTTCTTTGAACTGTCATAATTGTTTAATTTTATTTTTGCCTCCATATTTCTTTATTTTGTTCTAATTACATATCACAACACTACATTTGTTTCTATGCTGACATTGTTCTATCTTTACTACTATTTCTGACTTTCTGTTTCTTGTTAATCTAGTATCTTCATTTGCCATTAGTCACAACATACAAGAAGTTCAAGATAACAGTATGAAAGCAAATAGAATCTTGCAATGAAAGTATACAAGGACACTACTATTGTATGTAGCAACATTTCTTTCAGCTAATTCACTGTGCTGCATCTTCAGCCCCAATTATATGTTACCACTTCTATCTGTAATTCTTGGAATTGTATGGAGGGACAGAGTGACAAATGCAGAGGTGGACTATTGCACTGGTCACCTAAGCATGTACATTCTACTTAAGCAGTGAAGACTATGACGGCTTGTTCATGTTCATTGCATGAAAAAGGGTCGCATCCCCAAGAAAATCCTTCTTGACCAGCTAGCAAAAGAACAGTTGGCTGACCAAATCTGAAGTTCAAGGATGTGTGTAAGGAAAACACGAAGGCATTGACATGTCTGACATTCTGGGACGACAAAGCTGCAGATCAATCCAGTTGAAGATGCAGACAAAGATCTTCTGAACGGGACATTGTAGACTCAAGGCACACCTCCACAGAATGGGTCTCAGAAACACCACCATGTGCCATTGTGGAGCACCCAAGCAAACACCAAAACATATTCTGCAGGACTGCTCGACCTGTGCAGACCAAATAGATGCAGTCTGGCCTGGGGGAGCGACCATGCTCAAAAAGCTGTACGGGACCAGTGAAGACCTAAACGTACAGTCTCCTTCATGAACCTCACCAGAATAGAAGCATAGATTCAGTTGATTGATGAAAAAGAAGAAGATGCTGGGTGGAAATAAGCTCTTGCAATACAGAGAAGTGAAGCGACGTCACAGGAGGAGAACAAAAAACTCATTATGAGAGTTACCACTCCAAGGCTACATCATCCTATAGTCAGACATGACTGAAAGGGGTTGCTACTAGTACTACTTCTATCTGTTTCTGTCTCAAATTTGTTGCTGTTCATTTCTGAATATTATATGTCCAACAAATTCTAAGTCTTCTTGTTCCGTAAACAGCTTCCTTTCAATATAATGTTGGACAGCCCATATCATTATGACACAAACTACCATTGGATCTTGTATGTTCTCACAACTGTCTGTGGATGTGTGTATGGCCCAATATTCGTCTATAGGATTATTTTTCATATGTTGATATTTGTGATGTGATGATAATGATTAGACAAAAAATACACTTATCCAAGCTAGAGATTCTATGGTGACAGAGACATTCTTTAATTGTTTATTTCTGTCATCTTTGTCTCCCTGCCCATAGAATTTCTTTAGTCCAGATAAGTTTATAATTCCACTAATCATTAACATCTTTCTGTTTATATTAGTTGGATGTTTATGTTGTCCTCAGTCCTTGTTGAAGGATGTTTGGTGATAATGTCGGTCGTTCTTGTTTCTGTGCCCTTGAAATAATTGACTCATGCCTATTTATACTGTTGCCAACATTCAAAGACACTCTGTAAGCAAACATAAAACTTTCCACATTAAAATCATGTGTGTTCATTCATGCAAACTGAAATATAAACTTATGATCTTTAAAATAACAAATAACATAAATGGATACATTTTCAGTCTACCAATTTCAGTTAAATGTACATGTTACTATAAACTGTCTTTACAGAAGAAAGTAACTACATTCTGTTTGCATGTAAATAATCTCTGAATATTTATATTTTTCTCTGCTGTTTCATATATCAACTGTATAATTAAGGTAATAAGTGTCAGAAAGAATTATGATAGAACCAGTATTAATGAATTACTCAATGAATGGTGTCGGCATTATTGCCTTTTCTTTTATTTTGGAAATCTGAATGACATTCATTAGTTTGTTCAGTTCTGACATCTTGTTTTCGCTTTTATATGTCACTCCATATGTAGTAAAAAGCCATCACTGCAGTTGGCCTCTTAGAAAGCCTATGGACCAGAGAAAGCACATGTAGCCATCACCAGTGGCAACACTAGACAAGCTCTATGGCAGTGTCGACAGCCTCACGATGATCGCTGCTTTTTTTGAAAAAAATACAGATTGACGTTTGACAGCGTACGAAGAAGAAGAAAGCCTATGTCAGAGCATTTTGTATGGTCCTCCAGTGGTGAATTCTGTAGCAATTTGTTTTATGTGGTGCTTGATTCTAACATAAAAGTAAAAGCAAAAAACTAAATGGCTTTGCTTGGAATTGGATTCGTTCGTTCTCAAATATCAGCAAAAACATTATAATGCATACTCTAATAACAGAAAAAACTAAACATTTTGTAAGAGTGTTGTTGAATGATTGCGGAACAATCAGCAAACACTCAAATGGTACATGGATTTAGAATATTAGAACATTCCAATCATGTCATATAAAGTAACTAAAAGGAGTTGTGCATTGGGCTAGTAACCTTGGCATGTAAACCATTAGGGGGACGGTGTGAGCTAGTGGTTAAGTGACACAGCTCACAACCTCAAGATGCTGGGTTCATTCCCCAATCACAGCACCAGTCGTTGCCCCGAGGAAGCAGACCGACCCTTAGAAAATGCAGGAGAAAACAGACCCTTTCATAAAATGTATGACAAAGTCAGGTTCACTGGGCGCAACATTAAAACATAGTGCAACGCACACCGCCTTGGGAAATAAAGAAATAAGGAAAACACATACAAATTTTTTTAAATAAATTAAAAACCAATGCTATTAAAACTGACTCTGCAAATGATAAGATACAGGCTTCCTGTCAAGAGCCCAGCTGTAGTTGTGACACCGTGCTTCGCTTGGAGCAGAAACATGAGTAAATCAATCAATATGTATTCATTTTATTTTGTACTTATGAATTGTATTTATTGTGTCTCCTGATATACAACTAATCACAGATGTGTAGTCAATTATACATTTGTTTTGCAGCCACGCGCCAGACAATATTATTTTTCCCATTCATTGAAAATAGGACCAATTGTTCAACAATCTATTAATTTTGAAATATATTAATTTGATTCACCCTTTCCAGTCCAGTTTATCTAACTGATGAGATCTTAACTTAACCTAACGTTTTTATACTGGTTTAGAAGACCCTGCAGAGTCTGTATACAACCAGTTACATTTACATCACCTTGCTCTAAAAGCTATGCGCATCCAGTTTATTCTTAAATGCATTAACTGTCCCTGCCTCCACTACCTCCCCTGGCAATGCATTCCAAGCAGGCACCACTCTCTGACTAAAAAACTATTTCCTAATATCTAATCTGGACCTGTCTTTAGTCAGCTTGTAGCTATGCCCTCGTGTTATTGTGGGTGGCTGTATTTTAAAAAACTTGTTATAATCTAATTTATTCATTCCTCTGATCATCTTATAAACCTGCATTAAGTCACCACGAATTCTTCTCTCTTCTAGACACTGTAGACCGGTTTTTCTGAGTCTTTCCTCATAACTGTAATTCTGGAATCCCACTATCATCTTTGTCGCTCTTTTTTGTATTCTTTCCAGCATGTTTATATCCCCTCTATGATAAGGACTCCACACCTGTACACAGTACTCCAATCTAGATCTGCTTTAAGCCTTTACAGATGGACCAAATTGATTAGATGCATGTCTTAATCTTTACAGATGGACCAAATTGATTAGATTTGTGTCTTAACCTTTACAGTCCAGTCTAACGATGAGATCTGCTTTAAGCCTTTACAGTCGGACCAAATTGATTAGATTCATGTCTTAACCTTTACAGTTGGGCCAAATTGATTAGATTTGTGTCATAACCTTTTACAGTTGCCTTATTTTCTCGAATCCCCAAGGCGGTGTGCGTTGCACTGTGTTTTTATTTTGCGCCTGTCGGCCCAGTGCATCCGACTTCAGCATACATTTTATGTAAGGACCTGCTTCCTCCTGCATTTTCTAAGGGTTTGCTTCCCTGGGGTAACGGTTGGTGCTGTGATGGGGATTGAACCCAGCACCTTCGGAATGTGAGCCGTGCCACTTAACCACTAGGCCACGCCATCCCCTACAGTCAGATCTAATTGATTATATCTGGTCTAGTTGATTAGATTTGTGTCTTAAGAAACGATTCTAATCAATTTGGCCCAACTGTAAAGGGTTAAGATTACAACACCCACCCACCCACCCCAACAGTTGTCGGTTGCAGTGTCAGAATAGAGAAATATTTTGTGATTCCTCTGAGGTCTGACACTGAGGCTTGCGAATTATTAAAATTTGAATGAAGAAGCATTGCACTTTTATCAAGCACTCTCACATCCTGAGCTACCTTGGTCCAGTGGCAGGACATGTTAGTTGAGACAACTGCAGATAACACAGGAATTAAGATAGTTTAGTGATAGGGTACATTCTTAGATCAATGAGTAGAATTAGAAGACGCAGGTCCAGTCCCTGGCCCAAGAATATAATTAAATCTCACCATAGCAATAGTAACACAATCATTATCAGACATAAAAGTAAACTGGTAAATAATATTTGCTTACATTTCCCTATGCAATTCCAATATGGGGATTAAAAAGGTATTAAGAACAGAAAAAACATAAATAATATCCTACATAACCGTTATGCTGAAAAAACAAAACATTGTTTCTCTGCTAGCTTGTAATTGATATCAGCGATCTCAGACCTTTTTTGGTCACACTCCAATATCTACAAAAAATGTATAGAACACATGTTAATGTTATAAAAGCATTAAATAACATACATTATAAACAAACACGCACATGTATATGTGTGTATGATAAAGGTACACCATGTGATTTAAAAGTCTGTATACACAAGTATAGTGGAGCCGCGTAGCGCAGTGGTTAGCGCGCTGGCTTCGCATCTGAGTGGTCCTGGGTTTATTCCCCAGTTGAGGCGGTAATTTTTTTTCAGACCGCAATAGCTCCCGGGTCAACCCAGCCTTAAATGGGTACCAGTTCAGTCCATAAGTAAAAGCGGCGAGGGAGAGGAGATGGCTACCACCCTCATATAGCCAAGCCTTTGAAATGTGAGATCACTAACACCTCACACCTCTACGGCAGTAATGCTATAGGTTACTTTACTTTACTTTTATAAACAAGTACAAATCGGCACTTTTATAATAAACTATCACTATTCACAAAATCCTTTGTAATGGTACAGCAGCTCGCTAATCTGGGCCATGAGAATGATTTCTGTACACTCTTAGAAAAAGGTATATTAGAATAAATAATGCATGTATCAGATTTCGAAGAGTGCTTGACTCGCATAACAAAAGATCTAAGTTTAAACTTTGGTATCCAACCTATCCACTACTGTAAATGGGTGCCTGCCTTACTGTTAAGGTTGAGAGGATGTGGGGCTGGTCACTCCACCTTAGAAATAGCTGCGATTTAGTACAATTAAGTTGCTTACACTTTATCCCAGACTGCGGGGAGTGGAGACTGTCTGGTCAGGCGGAACATACTGATTCGACAAGTTTGTCATGTAAGATAAACTGGACAGAACCCCCACATCACTTTCACGCAAGTCTTCCTGGAAAGGTGGGGAGTCGACATGATCCTCATAGCAGTGAGTGACACGCAGATAAAGCCAAGCATAGCACAACCACATAAAGGACCCAGGTCCACCTTTATCAGCACGCTCGAGGTGTGAGGAAAGCTGCTGCAATCCGCCACTTAACGCTCTATTCAGGGCACAAAAAATAACAATCTTGCTCATTGTAGGCATTCAACAACAAAAGCATTCCCAGACTAGTATCTTAACTTAACTTAACTTCTTTATACTAATTTAGAAGGCTCTGCTGTGACTATTTTTAGTTCTTTTTATCCCTAAAATAGAAACATTATTCCATAGCAAATGGAGACTTTTTAATAAATATGTAGTTACTTACTGATAAATTTAATTATTACATGAGAGTACGTAGTTCTTAATTTACTAGCAACTTTTAATCACTTTCATATTTTATTCTTCAAATAATTAGTTTTTATAAAAATAAGTATCAATCAAAATCCTGAATTCATACCCATCCATATATCTGTGTCCACCAATAATGCACATCCCTCCACTTTGGAGATCGGAGAGCTAAATGAGAACTGAGTTGTGAATTTCAGCATCTTCTTAACAACAGTTCATTCCTTCTAATTAGAAACATGCCAGTCAATTGTTGGATGTTGTTAATCTGTCATGTTTATGTTCTATTGCTCCTGATTATCTATAGTGTACTTTTGCTCATTCAGACATCAGCTTTAAGCAAGACATATCATGTGTACATTTTTCATTGCTTCCCACCAACTGCCCATGCAAAACATATATTTTTTGGTGAACATAAAGTTCCGTTAAGACATTTGTTGCAAAACACCTACAGAAGAGTTGAATTCTCTCAGGTGATATCATGGAGGCAAACAACTACACCTTTTGTTATACTCAAAATGTTTGTGAACTGACAATTGTTGTGTCATTTCCATTTTAATGAATGATGTGTGTGCCCTTGAATTACAAGAACCAGAATAGTCATAAATGCTTCTACTTTTTCTTCTTTATTCATTCTTTCTATTTTAGTGTATGATTTTCTGTGCCACATATCACAGTTGATCTACAGCATTCAGACCATCACATCCTGTTTGAACAAGGCTTTATAGTTGAGTTATCTCCCATAGCTTTTCATTGTCACTAGACTGTCAGAAAGGCATTGGGTGACCTCCCTCAAGTGAGAGTTGTACTTCCAGATTAAATGCCATTCATCTTATAGACTTCATCTACAAATGTCATTCTGGTTTTAGGGGGTTAAAAACTCGTCCCTGCTTCTGTAGTAGAAACAGATGTTCGTAAGAACACCAAGAGTAGGGATTTGGCTGTCAGAGGCCATGTGACCATTTAGTTATAATTAAGAGCTTGTCCTCAATTAAAATCTCAGCTACAACTGCATTTGACACTCAATTGTAGCTTCTAAGTTACTTCATTGTAAAAATCGGATTTTATTCCACCACTGTTATATACATTGCACTAAGTCATCATAACTGGGTCAAAGAGGGAATAACAATATAGACAAGAGACCACAAAATATCAAATCTCTTTAGGATGGGACAACAATATGATCAAATAACTTCACAGTGGGACTAAAATATGATCAAATCATTTTATGATGGGACCACAATATGATCAAATCACTTTATGATGGGACCACAATATGATCAAATCACTTTATGATGGGACCACAATATGATCAAATCACTTTATGATGGGACCACAATATGATCAAATCACTTTATGATGGGACCACAATATGATCAAATCACTTAATGATGGGACCACAATATGATCAAATCACTTAATGATGGGACCACAATATGATCAAATCACTTAATGATGGGACCACAATATGATCAAATCACTTAATGATGGGACCACAATATGATCAAATCACTTTATGATGGGACCACAATATGATCAAATCACTTAATGATGGGACCACAATATGATCAAATCACTTAATGATGGGACCACAATATGATCAAATCACTTAATGATGGGACCACAATATGATCAAATCACTTTATGATGGGACCACAATATGATCAAATCACTTTATGATGGGACCACAATATGATCAAATCACTTAATGATGGGACCACAATATGATCAAATCACTTAATGATGGGACCACAATATGATCAAATCACTTAACAAAACATGAATAATTAAATCCCTTGACTGTGGATTCTTCTTCTTCTTCTTCTTCTTCTTCTTCTTCTTCTTCTTCTTCTTCTGCGTACGCAGTCAGACAGTAACCATTATTTTCTCGAAAAAAGCGGCGGTCATCCTGAGACTCTCGCCACTACCATAGAGCTTGTCTTGCAGTTCCACTGGCAATGGCCACATCTGCTCTCTCTGATCCTCGTATGTCGGGCAGTTCTGCAGCAGATGTTCAGTGGTCATTTTACCAGTACCGCACGGGCATTCGTCGGTACACCCTATCTTCAATTTGTTGAATAGGTGGTACCTCAGTCTGTTGTGGCCAGTGCGAAGTCTGAAGACAACGACCTGCTCTCTTCGGTTCAACTGGTAATAGGCATCGTTTTTGGTGTAACCAGTATGTTCGGTTTCCCATTTGGACATGTATCTGGCGACTGTGGATTCATCTAACTACACTTTCCATGCAACTGTGGCTAACTTGCTCTTCAGAATTCAAGGGTTACACATTTCACTTAACAGGCGTTAGAACTACATCAAAAACTTGCACTTATAATGGGCAGCGGAGCAATGATGATAGATACTATTCCTTCCTGTTAATATTACAAACCTTACAATGCCATGTTTTTTTATAGCTTCTGATATAAATATTGTACATATCCTGCTGGTTAAACATCCAGTCACTGCTAATTATCATTTGTAAAAAAAAAAAAAAAAAACATTACAAACATGACATGGCTTCCCATTTTTTCAAAATATTTGCAATGCTTTTGATTTTACATTAATGTAATGCAGTTTTCATTCCATGTAGTTTTATGCTACTGTGTGTTGTTTAACTGATACTGTGATTGAAAAACTAGTGAAGAAATTCAGAGTTTATATATATTAAAATAAGTCATTGTACGGAGTGGCTATCTTGTACTATAACCCCATGACTTCACTGTTTAACCTATTGTTATAAATTATTACGTGCTACCAGAGTGGTTAGAGCACTTGTCTCTTGTGGCAAAGTGATTGGGTTCAAGCCCTGATCTTGACATGCTGCAGTCTACCCAGTTGCAAATGAGTACCTGACTTATAGTTAGAGAAGGCTTGGTGTCGAAGGGAACTGGTCACACGACCTCTGTACTAACTGAAGCATCACAGTGAGGTCTCTGACATGTCATCCCCAACTGCAACGGCACTGCCTTTGCTCTTTAAAGACAACTAGCTTGACAGAAAAAAATATTAAACAAACAAGTGTATAAAGATATAGAACCACACAGACAACTAATGTGACTTCAGGGAGGAATGGCAGGGGGGGTTTACAAACTACGCGACTGGGATGAGAAACTGGTTGTTCACAGAGTCTTCTAAATCAGTATAAAGATATTAAGTTAAGAAAAATGTATACTTCTTCTTCGTTCTCAATCCTCCACTACCAAGCCCTAAAATGGGCTTTACAAGTAGCAGGATGTTGCCTGGAGAATGGAATGCATTGTGCGTGTTGTAGTTTACAGGTTGACTGCAATATTTTCCTCTTTCGGTTCAACATATCCATCTTCAGCAGGCATTTTTGAGTACTGGGTTCACCTTTCCTTCTCCTTAGCCAGTCTGCTCTGTTGCAACCTGTTATCCAGGATCACCACGTGGAGGTGTAGAAGGGCTTGGCAGCTCTAGTTAGCTGGCCCTGATGCTAGCAGTCAGATGTGGGTTGCTGACCACTGCAGCTCATGTACTGCTTAGCATCTTGATCCCATGAAAAGTGTACAAAAAGGTAGTTTGTTTTGGCCACGAGATTGAACATACTGGAAAGCAAAATTCAGGGGGAAAAGAAAGAAAGGGCTTCCATGGAACAAGTACTCCACACAGAAATGAAAGAACATTGGGGCGTAGACTTATGCTGAGTTGAAGAGATCTGCAGAGAATAGTAGCGTGGCATGATCAAACAACTTCTCCACCAGTCTAATCTGATGATGATGTGACAACTTAGACTAGAGTAGAGAGCAGCTGAACTTTTAGTCTAGGACACCAGTCTTCTTATCAAAGTGACACTGGTTCAAAACCCTGGTACGACATCAGTATCTTCTATCAACTAGCTTGCACACATTGGGGTGACTGCAAGAGGAAACAGTCTTTATTATTCACTCTAATAAATCTTTCATGCGTACCTTAGCAATGGGTGTAAATGCCACAATGATGTTATATAAGAAAAGTGGCCGCTCTGTACAATGGAAGGATGAATATACTGGAATGAATTCGCTCACCTTCAGCGAAGGATACAGGCCTTGGAGATGAGATGTTTCCGAAGACTTTTAAACGTCACGTACAAAGATCGAGTTAGAAATGAGGAAATATGAGATAGAATTACAACAGCAATAGGGCCTTTTGAAGACCTCTTGGCAACTGTCATAAGAAGGAAACTCGCTTGGTACGGTCCCATATCGAGATCAAATGGTCTTGGAAATACGATCCTGCACGGAAAGGTGCAAGGCAGACGACGAAGAGGCCATTCCAAAAAAGAGGTGGGAGGACAACATAAAAGAATGGACCAATCTCCAACCAGAAGAGGCACAGGCAGCGGCTGCTGACAGAGAAGGGTGGCATGGGGTTGTGAGGATGTCTTCGTGTGTGCCCCAACGACCTCACTGGTTACAGGATGAACTGACCTGAATTGTAACATTGTCAAAGAGTACATACACATATGAGGGTAAGTCAGTAAATAGGTCATGAATTGATATAGAATAGCTGAAAATTGTAGTTGATAGTTTCTAAAGGTGCCAGCAACATCCAGCTTTGGGATTACTTTAGATGGCAGACACTAGGTGTCACATGCACATGTGCAGTTCAGATACAAAATGACGTCCATACTCATACAGCGTACAACCAAAAAACAGCATGCTGTTGTGCGTTTATTGCAAGGCAAATGGACTTTCTGCAAAGGATAGCCATAAGAAAATGCTTCCTGTTTACAGTGAGAATTGTTTGTCGCATAAATCGGTGCATAACTAGGTCGGTCGATTAATTTTCTCAAAGACACCTGTTCAGATTGCAGCAGAAGCATCTGGGCAGTGGGTGGAGGAAATTGATTTGAGCTGACAGCCAAGTAGCGATAGACAGTATAGCAACTGTAATAGAATGCAGTTCACAGATTATTGAATACCATAAATCACTGTCAATGGGTATAATACAGCTAATGAAGTAGTGGACTGGATCTAGCAAATAGAACTATTAGCTGTTCAGATGAGTTAGACATCAATATTTTGGTATGAATACTATGGTCATCATCAAACTCTTGAAAACATTTTATCATGGTAGTAAAGTAATTTGTCTTTTTTTTAAATTATTTATTTAAAACAACATGCACTTAATACAGTCGACATTAAAAAAATGTTGTTAATAGTTAAATGTATTTTCTATTACATTTCAATAAGGAATTTAAAAGTCAAGATTCTGTTTACATACCGTGTGGCATATTGGGAACATAGTGTTAGGTCTATATTTTCGTGACCAATCACACATTACGCCTACTGCATTTACTTCCCAGACTTGCTCTGGTACCCATCTTTTTAGGCTGGGTCGACACTGGAGTTGTGTGTAATCTGGAAAAAATATCCAGCACCAATTGGGATTGAACCTAGATTTCTCGGCTGGACAGTCAGTGCACTAACCACTATGATATCACGACTCCCAATTTACACTTCAAATACTATTATTAATTGTAGTATCATGCAACATCTTACATTTACACCTAAGTGGATCTCAAAAAACAAAAGAATAGGACCACTAAAACCTTGCTAGCACATTTGAAAAGGAGACTAAAGCGTTGTGCATACATGGAGCCAGCAAGCTTAAGTGACACAAATTGCTATAGAAACCACCACAATGAGAGCACATGAACTACTGTAGTGTAGGCACTCATAAGGGGCAATAGTGTCTGCACTCATAAGGGGCAATAGTGTAGGTACTCATAAGGGGCAATAGTGTAGGCACTCATAAGGGGCAATAGTGTCTGCACTCATAAGCATGCCAAACTGACTGTAGGCATTCATAAAAACAAACCATGCCACAGGCATAAGGGGCGATAGTGTCTGCACTCATAAGCATGCCAAACTGACTGTAGGCATTCATAAAAACAAACCATGCCACAGGCATAGGGGGCCATAGTGTCTGCACTCATAAGCATGCCAAACTGACTGTAGGCATTCATATAAACAAACCATGCCACAGGCGTAAGGGGCCATAGTGTCTGCACTCATAAGCATGCCAAACTGACTGTAGGCATTCATAAAAACAAACCATGTCACAGGCATAAGGGGCCATAGTGTCTGCACTCATAAGCATGCCAAACTGACTAGGCATTCATAAAAACAAACCATGCCATGGGCATAAGGGGCCATAGCATAGGCATCCATAGTGTAGGATTCTATATGCAGGCAATAGCCTAGGCATTTGCTAGGTGGCAGACTGCAGCTGTAGTCCTATGCTTTATAAGAAGCTTAAAAGGAAGAAGAAATGGGGCACCACACCCAAAAATATCTAAAGCCATTGTATTAGAATGTATGATGTTTTATTTGTGAATATAGAGGCCCTTATAACAACAACAATTTTCCCCACTGCTCCATTTGGCTTACCCTACCCAGCTATTAGAAAAGTCTGATTCCAGTCATTTGTAGTGCCGTTTCAAAGCAATTGTTTTATATGATGAAGTTGCCAGTCCTATGCACAACTCTCACTTCTAGCAACATGCAAGGAAGAAAACAGTGGTCCTATTATTTGATTATTCATTTGTAAAAGTCTCTGCTCTATTGACAAGCTACTTATGAATGACTGGTGTAGCAGTGATTAGATAATACTGTATAACATAATTTAACCTTCTTGGTTATTTCATATTGTTACCCTGCTTAGATTATTGCTCAAATGTTTCTAAAAACTAAAGGTTACATTTGCAAGTGAAAAATGTGCTTGACCACCCACATCTAAATTCTGTTTCAATTCCCCATTAGATAGAATGTGACAGAAGGTCGACTCATGTCAATTTATGATGTGTTACCATACTGCATACTTGCCAAGAAACTTGTAACATCCAAATAGGTGGCGGTTGTAAGAAGCGACGTTCTGTAAAGGGCATGCTACTTACTTACTTATGTAAAGTAGCTAGTTTTAGATGACTTATTTTGCGTACGAAGAAGAAGAAGATGACATATTTGATCTTCAACTGTTAACAAATGTGGCTCATATAATTTCCATAATTATTTTGTAATGAGTGTCAAAATTAGTCTCCCTTATTTTGTACGGGTTAGCTACTATACTGAATATTTTGTAAAGGAAAGTGACTCAGAAACATATATTATTAAAAAATTAGAATATAGCTGTTTGTATGCAAACAAATTTGCTCACAAATTATTATACTGTACCTTGAGTTTGTCAACATATTTTATTTCCTTTGCAGATTATTCATTTGTATATTTCAAGGAACTGTTCTCTGATGTCTCTTTCAGTTTTAAAGTTGTATCAATATTTTTAATAAGAAACTTCAGTAAAATAATATTTGAAACATTTTTTAAAAGATTCTATATTGCGAACACAGTGTTAGGCCCATATGCGGCAAACTAGGGGTGATATAGTCAGCATTACGTCTGTTGCTTTACTTCCCAGACTTGCCCTCGTATTCAATTTTTTAGGTTGGGTTGAACCCAGACCCGTTTGCTATGAATTATAAGAGCGGCTAAAATGCAGTCTTACTTGAGAATAGTAATCAGATGTGTACTGTCTGCTTTTAAACCTTTGTATTTCTACCATTTTTGGTAAACAGTTTTACTTCAGTCTCTCATATCCTCAAAAAGTTATGAAATAAGAATTGATTACATTCAATGGTGCCATGTTCAAAGAAACAACATACTGTGTAAATGCAAGATTTCTTCATCTGTTACAGCTTCTGAGACGTAGAATGTGTGCATTTACAAGTCCGCAGATGTATAGGTGTGCTTTTCTCATCACAGTTGTACATTTTCATTTGTCAGCGTGACTCACATCATCAGAGAATTGCATTTCCCTGGGCGAAATTGATTTTCTGAAAATGTGTATCCCTGTTTGTCTCAAGTTCGGTACAGAACTGGTAAGACAAGTTATTGCTGTTGTTGTCTTATTCTCGTCTGTTATTATTGCTGTTGTTGTCTTATTCTCGTCTGTTATTATTGCTGTTGTTGTCTTATTCTCGTCTGTTATTATTGCTGTTGTTGTCTTATTCTCGTCTGTTATTATTGCTGTTGTTGTCTTATTCTCGTCTGTTATTATTGCTGTTGTTGTCTTATTCTCGTCTGTTATTATTGCTGTTGTTGTCTTATTCTCGTCTGTTATTATTGCTGTTGTTGTCTTATTCTCGTCTGTTATTATTGCTGTTGTTGTCTTATTCTCGTCTGTTATTATTGCTGTTGTTGTCTTATTCTCGTCTGTTATTATTGCTGTTGTTGTCTTATTCTCGTCTGTTATTATTGCTGTTGTTGTCTTATTCTCGTCTGTTATTATTGCTGTTGTTGTCTTATTCTCGTCTGTTATTATTGCTGTTGTTGTCTTATTCTCGTCTGTTATTATTGCTGTTGTTGTCTTATTCTCGTCTGTTATTATTGCTGTTGTTGTCTTATTCTCGTCTGTTATTATTGCTGTTGTTGTCTTATTCTCGTCTGTTATTATTGCTGTTGTTGTCTTATTCTCGTCTGTTATTAATTAATATGCATTCATTTTGTTATTGGTCCATCCATATTTTATTATTTTTAATCTTTGCAGTTGCAAACTGTAGAATTTAGATTATGTGGTAACTATAGGCAGTATTCACAATAGATACACATGCCTTTGTAGTTTACAACATGTAGTTCGGCACAAAATGTCCTTATTGATTGTATAAACTTAACAGGCAGGTTTGAATGCTTCATAGAAATTACATCAGATTAATAACCAATGTTGAATTTACCTGTTAAAAGATTGAGAATTACCATACACTACCTTGCATTAGACACCATTATATTGTATACCTTTTTTGAAAATACTGAGTTTGGAGACAGTCAATTAATTTTAATAATTTCAAACCGTTTCTTGGAAATATGGAATTTTTTTCCTGGAGTCTCTACCTCCGCAGTAGAAGAGGAGAAACTAATTTAGTCAGAGCTTTTAATCTCTTGGAGATAAACTGTATACTAAGACACAGTAGATTGCATTTTCTCAAAGTGTTTCTAGTCTTCAAGCAAGGATTGCATGCATTTGAGGAACACAAATATTGTACAGAATAAATGGCTACAAGGAGAGAATGGTCAAGCAATTAGGGTACTGATCTTTAAACAGGAGACATAGGTTCAACTCCAACAAAGCCTAGGCATTTTTCTATCACTGGTAACACAAAAGCCTGAATTGAACACCGCTCAGGGGGCCGAAGATGCAGCAGTGAATGAGCTGACAGCAGCCAGCAACTCATAGCTTCCATCAGAGTTAGCGAACAACAGCTGACCAAGGCCCTATTCTGCCTCCAAGTGGCAGTCTTAGAAACACACAGCACTAGTGAAGTCTGGCCAAGGAATAAGGATTACACAGGGAAGGCAAACCCCAAAAAGCCAGCTGAAATCAGATGCGTTGGACCAATAGGCATAGATATCGCAGACACACTGTAAACTAAAACACAATGCCCTTTTCATGATGAATGCAGAACAACAACACTGCTCTCCAACTGCAGTGACAGGAAGCCTTTATTTTACTGCCATATAAATTACTGTTTTACACTTTCCCAGTAAAAGAAACAGAAACACCAAATCTTTCATTTATTTTCTAGTTGACGAGTAAATAATATACAGACTAATTACTATGAACATTTCATGATTGAGGATAAGACCATTGATCTTTTCTCTTTGGTCCCTGAAAGATTTTTGTTTCCATACTGCATTTTACAACTGTCATGAATTTGCCTCTTTCTAATCAATATGCTTCAGTTTTATAGTTATCAGTAATAACTTGTAATAATATGGCAAAAGTTAGTAGCCATTACGGACAGCTAGCCATTGGTGTTAGAAGAATTGGCCGCCACACGCTGCGATTCAAGAACGCATGCAAGAGGGATATGAAGTCATGTGACATCCCATCTGAGGGATAGGAAGAAATTGCTCAGGATCGAGCTATTTGGAGACAGTCAGTTGCAGGGGGTATAGTGACTGCTGATGCTCGTAGAGGTCTTTTGGCTGCAGAGAAAGACTGAAGAGATCAAAAATAAGCCCGGCAAGCCAGCCTCCTCAGTATGGTTGTACGATCTGTGGCAGGGACTGTCACCCGAGGATCGGCCTTTATAGCCATAGCAGAAAGTGTCGAAATACAGGATACAGAGCTGGACAAAACTTACAGGGCGTCACATGCATGGTCTAAACAGACTGAGACACCTATGATGATGAGTAGCCATTGCTTAACAATGTAGCCATAAACAGTAAACAACGTGTAACAGTTTGGCATTTGATATACAACTTGTAACTAGTTTACATTTAATAAAAATATTTGCGATGGTTCTATAGTGCTGGCTGATATCGCTACTAGGGATGTAATTGTAACCAGAGGTGTCTTTTATTGTGAGAAATTGTTTGAGCTGTTCAAAATTGCTTACATACATAAGAAAATGGATGTTAGTCGTTCACTTATCGAATTTGGAAGAATACTTTTTCTACATTGTTTATTGTGTTGATCACTTATTTGTAGCTCATCACCCACAAACAACCTAATTTAGTAACAGTGATGTTGGCAGAGATATAGGGGTCCTCCACAAAGTTGTGCTATGATGGGCTTCATCTGTACCATTCACTACTACAGGGATCACATTGGTCTACACTTTATTAACTAGACTGCCATGGAACAGTCTGTTTTCAGGGAGAACTGAGTGAAAGTGAGGTGGGGATCTTGGTCAGTATATTTTATCTGACCCTGACCAACATTGCCCAATCAGAACAATACCAGAAAAAGATCAGAAAGGGATATAACATTACTTTTAGTCTCTTCCTAATATAGAGCATCTGATTAGCATAGTGGAAGAGCACTCATTTTTCACAGCAATGGTATTAAGTTCAACTCCCATTGTTAGCATGCTCGTCAACCCAGCTGTAAATGGGTACCTGGCTTACTGTTAGGTGAGGACAGGCAGCAAGAAAAGATACTGGCCTCATATTATCTCCAACACTTCATCACGGACAGCAGTGTCTGATATGGAACTACCATTACTATAGATGTGATTCCTTGACTCCTTTACTGAGAATGAAAAAACACCAAATTTACCCTACTGGACATCCACAAGATGATTAGTAAGGGGACTTTAAATGGAGCTGATACCATCTTCTTCGGCATTCATGAGATTGTGCCATAATTTACAGCAAGGCTGAAGTATCTGCACCTTTCAGTCCAACACATCCAATTTCAGAATGCCATTTTGGGACGTGGGTTAGCCTTCCTTCTTCAATCCCTAATCTCAAGTCGGGCTGCATGATTCCAATCTGTTTTGAGGGCCACCATTTGGAGCTTGAATAGGGTTTTGGTCAGTTATAGGTCACTGACCTTGGTGTAAGCAGCCAACTATGAGTTGCTGGCTGCTGTTAGCTCATTCACCGCTGCATCTTTGACCCCAGACTGATACTCATGTACTTCAAAGTGCTGCAGAAAGAGATAAATGCTTCAGCATAGGACAAGTCTGTATCCGTTTTTGTGACTTATAGCTTCTGAATGATGGGAAACCCAACATATCTCTCCTTAGTTACCTATTACAGAATAGTGTTACTATTCTTTGCATCTTATGTTCCTGTACCACATGGGGACTGAGTAGAGTGCTAGACTTGAAATTCTCTCAGCTCACGCCAATATATGGCGTGGCTTCATTCGTTCTTAATCTCCCGTTACCAAACCGTGAAAGGGCTTAAGTAGCAGAATGTAGTCCAGAGAACGGAATGCGCTGTCATAGTTTACAACTTCAATCCGATATTTTCACCTTTCGGTCCAACACATCTGACTTCCGCAAGCTCTCTCAGCTCACACCAATATATGGCTTGGCTTCATTCGTTCTTAATCTCCCGTTACCAAACCGTGAAAGGACTTAAGTAGCAGAATGTAGTCCAGAGAACGGAATGCGCTGTGTCATAGTTTACAACTTCAATCCGATATTTTCACCTTTCGGTCCAACACATCTGACTTCCGCAAGCATTTTTTGTGTACCAGGCTAGCATTCCCTCTTCGATCCCTTCTCCTTAGCCAGTCTGCCCTGCTGCAGCCTGTTATCCAGGATCATTGCGTGGAGGTGTAGAATGGTTTTGGCAGATCTGGTTCGCTGGCCCTGACGCTAGCAGTCAGCTATGGGTCGCTGACCACTGCAGCTCATGCGCTGCTCAGCATCTTGATCCCTATATATAAGAACTCACTTCAGATACAACACACGTTATGTGCAACAATAGCAAATGTTACCCTTTATCAATGTACGTGGGCACTTTTTAAAAATTTCAGATGCTTAATTTATTCCATGAATCATTATAAACCATTTTGTTGCATTTGCCACTTTTTATCACATCTGTCCATTTATATATAATGTAATACTGTAAAAACTTTTTTGTTAACACTTAGTAAGTAGAAAACACAGTTTATGCTTGACAAATGGCAGCGCAGGTGAGAAATAATGCATTCCCATTCATGTTTGTACAAAAACCGTTAGCGTCTGTAAATTCAGACAACACTTATGTATACTACAATTAACTTGGTGCAATATTTATTTCAATGTCCAAAACTTTGTGTTGGTCAAAAATTAAAACTTTATAATAAAGTGTGGAACACATACATTTGTTGTTGATTTGTTAAATGTTTGTATTCTAAAAATGTTTTCCAGAAACAGAGAAAGTGAAAGCTATGAAATGAGGTCAAGGTGGGTAAGTAACAAACACATGCCTTCGAAGTGTAATCGTACTAGGTCTGTAGCTTTCAAATGTCAGGCGTTAAACAGACGGAGACTGGCGACACAGAAACACGTCTTCAAACAAATACATACAAAGTCCTATAGTAATGGACCATCTGTCCTTGGCGTTCCTGTGTTCTCAATGTTTGTCTCTATATCAACATAGGTAATGGTCTGTTAAGCTTGAGAACTTAAGACTAGAGACAGTCCTGCACCGTTAATGTTTTCAGATAGTTTCCCGAAAGTCTATCGACACTCATCCATTTGCCTTCAACAGCTCTACTGATCATATCACACTATCTCAATCTCTATTTCGTGCAAGAACCCATCCACTGAAGCACATATACCTCAGACTATCTCCATTGCTACCAAGATGCATAAATGATTCAAGTTCTATTAATAGATTAGTATTAGTGACCTTAATCGCAATATCCCAGCCGTTCAATCCAGTGTAGACAATCATTGATGAAGTCTGCACCATCTTTGTCAAGGTCTCTGTAGTTTTACAATTTCATACAACAAAATGGATTTCACATAGGAGTTGAAAATCTTCAATTTGGTATTAGAAGAACCAATCATCTGTGATCATTATAAAGACCCCAGCGAAATGAAAAGCTCTCGCCTTTTCAATTCTTAGGTGGATCAAGATGCTGAGTAGTGCATGAGCTAGAGTGGCCAGTGACCCAAAGCTGACAGCTAGCGTCAGTTACTAAGTTGTTGTTGAATGTCAATAATGGGTAGGATTACTCTTTTGTGCACCCTAAAAGGACATTAAGTGGCAGATTGTCGTAGCTTTCGCACATTCTGATGGTTACTCACTACTATGGGAATCACATCGATACCTCACCTCGCTAGCCTAGCTGCCATGAAAACAGCCCATTTTCAGGGAGGGCTATGAGGAAGCCGAGGTGAGGGTCTTGGCTAGTATATTTTGCCTGACCCACACGTCAGATCAGTATGTTGTGCCTGACCAGACGATAGTCTTCCTTCCTGTCAGTTACTACAGTGATAGATAAAGGGAAGCCAATGGGTGTTATTTATCTAGATTTTGCAAAAGCCGCTGGTAGAGTACCTCATCAAAGGTTTTTTAGGAAGTTAAAATCACATGGAATAGGTGGGGACGTTGCCAAATGTAATGAAAATTGGTTAATGGGAAGAAGGCAGAGAGTGGGCATAAATTAGGAGTACTCTGAGTGGTGTGAAGTAAAAAGTGGAGTGCCATAGTGCTTGGTTTTGTTCTTGATATATTTATATATATATATAACAATTTGGACTTTGATATCGGATCCATATCATCAAAATTCGTGGATGACACAAAACTATGCAGTAGTGTCTCATCTAAAGCAGAAGTGGATATATTGAGGTTGGATTTAGATAAAATTCAAGAATGGTATATGAGCTGGCAAATGAATTTTAATGTAGATGAATCTAGTCATCCACATGGGTAGATCCAATATGGAGCATAATTACAGAATGGGCGATATTAATATTTTAATGATAGAAAAGGAACCTAGGGGTTATAATAGATCATACAGGTAAAGTGCGTGAGCTAAGTCCAAGTGGCAGTGAAAAAAACAAATGCAATGTTAGGTATGATAAAAAGAAATATTAAACATAGAAGCAAAGAAGTGATAAGTCTGTGATAGAACTGTATTAAGCATTAGTTAGACCTAGATTGGAGTACTGTGTACAGGTGTGGAGTCCTTATCATAGAGAGGATATAAACATGCTGGAAAGAATACAAAAAAGACCGACAAAGTTTATAGTGGGATTCCAGAATTAGTTATGAGGAAAGACTCAGAAAAACCGGCCTAGAGTGTCTAAAAAAGAGAAGAATTTGAGGTGACAATACAGGTTTATAAGATGATCAGAGGAACGGATAAATTAGACTATAACAAGTTTTTTTGAAATACAGCCACCCACAAGAACAAGAGGGAATATCTACAAATTAACTAAAGAGAGGTCCAGATTTGATATTAGGAAATATTTTGTTTAGTCAGAGAGTGGCGAATGCTTGGAATGCATTGCCACAGGAGGTGGTGGAGGCAGGGACAGTTAAATGCATTAAAGAACAAATTGGATGCGCATGGCTTTTAGAACAAGGTAATGTAAATTAAACTGGTTTTAATACAGACTATGCAGAGTCTTCTAAACCAGTATAAAGACATTAAGTTAAGTTGCAGATGTAGTCATGTCATCGGATGACCAGATCTGCCTATTCCCTGGAGGGCATTCCATAAAGTCGGCCGGTCAACCAAGTCGAAGACGGACTTCTAGTCCGTGTATGCAGCGTACAGAGGCCAATTGAAGTTCGGTGAGGAGACGGACAGCAAGGATAGCATCGTTTGTAGAACTGTGACGTTTTGTGCTCAAGAGAGGCTTGAGTCTAGCCAGCAGCATGTGGGCAAACACGTTCCCCAGTACCGAGAGTAGTGTTTTAGGCATGTAATTACTGTAGTCTTGCAATGACTTCAGTTATAGTAGGTGTGGTCGATATTGGTTTCCGTATCAGGAGATTCAGCAGACAATTCATTGATGGTGGTTGGTTAAGAGTATACGTGTAGTGCTCCTTGCACCTGTACACTACCTCCTGACTTATTGATGAACTTTTATGCTTTTTTCTCGTTCTGTTCACCTCCAAGGCATGATAGGCTGAAAGGGGTGTGAGAGCATTCCTTGTCTGCCCTGCAGAATCGGCCTTCCAGGCCGTCATCGTTCGCCGTGGTCATTGCGAAGCCTGGCTTAGTTCTTCTGGAGTATGTCATGATGTATCGGAGAGTCATTGCTGACCGTTTTGTGGTCCTTGAGCTGATGATTAGCTTGACGGCCTCGCATTCTGCCTCCTGGTCATCTGGAAGGCGCCCGATGCAGCCAGATTTTCCCTGACATCTACATATTTCTCTGAGCCACTTGGGTTAACCTTGAGAAGCTGTATATTGTACCTGAGTCGGCAGGGAGGGGCATTTGGACTGAACTAGTTCCTGATCATCAGCAAGCGACGGTCATGTGTTGGCAGGCAGAGGCCTCAGCACCATAAAAGACACAGGAAGTCACCCAATCGAGAATTGAGTCTTACCGGCTCATGGTACCACCCCCTAGACATCCACCACCCGAAGAACTAGGAAGGAACTCAACCACATCTTTGCGATTGACATTCAACCTCTTCATTTACATTTTTTCCCAGTGTATGTAACATTTAATTTAGTCTGCATCTGACTGGTTACCAGACAGAAGAGCAAGGTCATTGGCAACGTCCACATCTTCTGACTAGAGAGACATAGTCCACTATATGTTGTCTTCTGTGAAGGTTTTTACAGGCCAGTCCATTGCCAGCAAAGAAAAGAAACATTAGGTGGCATCACCAGTTTTGATCCGAAGAGGGATGACCTTCGTGGAACGCTACAAGTCATTGTCTCACATTTTCATAATTATGTTAGTGGGCTTTAGTGGTCCTCTGTTGAGTCTAAACAGCTCCAGATTGGTCCACCATCCAATGCTTTTTCAAACTCCACTATAGATATATAATGCAATGATCACTATTCTATACTCTGTTCAATTATTCCCAGTGTAACACTCTGGTCTCTGCATGATCTCAGGCATCTTAAGTCCATGTCTTCATCTCTAAGTGGTGCAGTGGGTTCCATCTCACTGCAACATCCAAGGCAACGAGGAGGCAGACAGACTGGCAAAAGAAGGTGCAAAACTACCACAACCTTATACTAGTATGACATACGAAGAGTCAAAACAGCTTATTAGAGCTAGATACATGACCAAATGGGAAACTGAACATACTGGCTACACCAAAAACGATGCCTATTACCAGTTGAACAGAAAGGAGCAGGTCGTGGTCTTCAGACTTCGCACTGGCCACAATAGACCAGGTACCACCTATTCAACAAATTGAAGATAGGTGGCACCAACGAATGCCCGTGTGGTACCGGCAAAATGACCGCTGAGCATTTGCTGCAAAACTGCCCGACATACGAGGATCAGAGAGAGCAGATGTGGCCATCACCAGTGGCAACACTAGACAAGCTCTATGGCAGTGTCGACAGCCTCAGGATGACGGCTGCTTTTTTCGAAAAAATAATGGTTACTGTCTGACTGCGTACGATGAAGAAGAAGAAGATATCTAAGTGCTTGTCAACTGCATTTTTCAGTCTCACAAAGCTTTACCCAAAACAAAGTATCATAATCTATGTATATTCACATGTAGTGGTATTTTGAAATTATTCCATCGATGGCTTTACAACATTGACTTTCATGTTCCATTTAAAGTTTAACCCTTTCCAGCTATCAGGCAAAGAAATAGCTGCAGAAAACCTAAAATTGTCCCACATAATTCAACCATGCGTTTTGTGATTTAGTTTCTGTAATTTCAATTTTTTTTAAACAGCTCTACACAATGGTGGCATCACTGCACAAAACTTTAGCCAGAACAATGTATAATAATCTATGTATACTCACATGTAGTGGTATATTTGCGTTATCTGATCAATAGCTTTAGCACATTGACTTTAAAAAAATTGAGGGATATATCAGCATAACAAAAGACAAGAGCAAACAAATTTGCTCTATAATTACTGCATTAATGTCACTTGACACCTCATACTAATATATAATCTTATTATGAATACTGCATTCGATAAATAGTTTCTTATGGTGTTTAGATCATAATTTTAGCTCAATTTGTTCAATAATATTGAATTTTATTTTTAATAAAACTTTGATGCACGGAATTCCAGCATTTTGGTCCGTACTAAGACACAAATTGGCAAAATTGTTGCCAACTACAACCAAAACCTCTGAAATGTTTGCATTTTGTGATTATTTCATTTGGTTTTATTACGGTTCCAAATAATGGTGGCAACAGCAACTGACACTTAACTATGGTTACTTCCGATGACAAGTTATAAAGTATCAAACAATCAATTATAAAGTATCAAACAATCAATTATCGCTACTAAAATGGACCAATACTAGATAAATTATTTGGTCAGTTCAATGATCTCGCATCTGGATTACTCAACACACACCCATTTCACTCTTTTGACACAATTTAAATTATTTTTCCTTATCCTTTACTTGCTAAGCGCATACGCTAAATTTAGCTATCATGTGACTACCAGTAATGGTGGCTCCCATTGCAGTTTACAGATCGTTTCTATCACGTGTGGTGTTCTAGCCGTGATTTTTTTTAATAGCCTTCAGTTTTCTTCAAAACTTGGTGCGGACTGAAGATACTTATGAGTCAGGCAAATTTGTTGGAGTTGAAGAGAATGAGAACAGATTAAACAACGATGAGGCAATTAATAAGTTCAGGACTTAGTAGATGAAGAAAGTTGCGACAATGGCCTCAGTAGTGATGAAGAATTATAGGCAGAAGACGGTGACAGCTGCACAGCGTAACCCACCCCACAGGTAGGCCCTAGTGGTGATAGAGAATGGTCCAAGTAACGGCGTAATATCATTATTGAAGGATTTAGTGAGGGAACAGGTCCTGCAGATGACATAGATCCAGATCAAGATTACTCTGCTTTTGATTACCTTTCACTTCCTTTATTTCTACCTCAAACCTTTTTTGAGTACTGGGCATAACAAACCAATGCATATGCCTGCATCAGAATTTTTTGGGAAAAAAGATCGAGGAATTAAAATTTGGTGTGCTGCAGATCCTCATACTAGATACCTCTATAACATTGAGGTGTATACTGGAAAGTCAGACAGGAAGATGAAAGATGGACTAGTTGCAATGAACCAAAGGAGATTGCTTTGCAGTTTTTCGTTTGAACATTTATCAGCAAAATTCACAAGAGTGAAACAGACATTTTATATCAACACTTTCCTTCACTTATTTAATTTTTTGCATCCATCATACATGACACTCACAAAAACATGTGCACAGAAGAGTATCTCTTCAATTTATCTGTAAACTGGAGTTTGAAGCACGCAAATTTAAATTTGTATTTATTAATTTTATTGTGCAAGCACGTCAAATTTTTGTGGAATTATTCAGCTTGCTCTGGGAATTCAGTTGTTTTTCTGAGCTGAGATTGAATGGGTTAATTATGAATACTGTCACGTCATAGCATTAAGATTCTTAGTACAATGCAATTTTAGTTCAATTTTGAACAACAAAAGCTCATACAGAGCTGGGGAACTTGCTCTAGACAAATCAAAATTAATCCAAACTGGAAAGGATTAAACAATAGCTGCGTATGCATGCAGATATTTTGCCAAATTTAAAATAAGTAAAAATATGTAACCAAACAAGTATGTTAGAGATCAATTTCGGTCAGCTTATGTTTAGAGGCCTATTTGTTTAGGAATGTAAATGGTTAATATATTTAAATATTTATTTGCTAAAGTTTATGTTTACAGGCTATATTTGATGAATCAATAAGTTCCGGTGAAGTAGCTTCTTGTGCTAATATAATATTCCATGTCCATTCACGTTCTTGCACTCATAGACAATTTGGTCCTTCAAGTTGCTAAGAAATGTTCTATCTATATTACACATCTCAATTTTGTTAACTACAGTGGTTACATATTTGTCAAGACGAAGTGAAAAGTATGACTTGAGGTAAAGAATAAAGATATCTAGATTTTTTTAGTAATTCAATTACAAACAAAATATAAACAACACTATAATGTCTTCAAGTAACAACAAGTAATTTTTATTGAAATAACTTTTGAGTTTTCATGTTACTGAAATTCAAAGCCATGATTTGTAACCCCTTAAAGCAACTCTGAACTTTGCACCTTTCTCGAGTACACTACAGTTGTTACTGAGGCAGTTCGATGAAGGCAGAAAGCTTACTTCAGCTTCTTCTTGGGACGAATGTTGCTGGTGTGTCCACATTTCCTTTTGCGGCAGTTAGTGGCACGAGGATGTAGACGAGCATAGCACCTGTGAATGGATTATAAAGTTTTTTTTAACTCTGATATAGTGTAATTATTGAACTATCTGCCAACAAGACTAATTTATTATATTTTTTTCTAATGTCTAGATCACGAAAAGTAAACTAGTAGAGATAAAATTAATAAATCCAAAGACACAGTTCCGAATTATCACCATGCTACCGCAAAAACGTAATTTCTAGCCAACTGATACCTATGCCAACTTTTAACACATGCTTTTTCATTTTGTCGTTTAGTTTCCAGTTTTTAATTTTCTGGCGACACTACAATATGATTCTTCACATGTGCAAAATTTACTAACTGTAAAGTTACTTCATTATTATTTAACAGACCAATGATCATCATGCATTTGGATCACTCTTTATTTAACCCTTTAGTGCCCAGCCTTATTTACGCAATTTGTACCCGAAAGGTCCAGGACATGGGAAGTAACTCCGTATTTTTACATTCTGACTTCAGTAAAAAAAATTCATATAAAAAATACTGCTACTGCTAAAATGATATTTGATATTAAACATATATAATTGAATTATGTATAAGGTGCAGTATTCGTGTGTACCAAAAAGAATTGCAGAATATAATAAAAACATTATTATGGAGAGAGAGAAAAATTTATTTTGCTATTCATCAATCACAAATTATACAATTACGCATAGATCTATATCAAATTATAATTGTTCATGGAATGATGAATAGCAGTCCTCTGTGTAGGTGAATTTTGCAAATATGAGCAGCCAAAAAACAGTCTCTATACCATATCCACGAGCAGTCTTCGACTTGTTCTTGAAACAACAAAACATGTTTTCTTGCATCCCGTCATTTGGGCTAGATCATGTTTGATGTTGCATCCCGTCATTTTGGGCTAGATCATGTTTGATGTTGCTTCCCGTCATTTGGGCTAGATCATGTTTGATGTTGCTTCCCGTCATTTGGGCTAGATCATGTTTGATGTTGCTTCCCGTCATTTGGGCTAGATCATGTTTGATGTTGCTTTTGGATGATCGGGACGTCTCTAGCAGCACTCTGTCTATGAGACACTTCATTCGAGCCATTGACTGGTTGAGTCCAGAACCAAAGCTACAAGGTGGAACTGCAAATACCTGAGAGTCTCGCTTCTGCGTTGTAATGTGCAAGACGGCTTCATCAGGATGATCTGTGTTGATCTACATTGTCAACACCACCCATATGTTGGTTATAGGAATGGATTGGCAGAGGTATGCTGCGGTCTGTTCTGCCTTCCTTTGCACGATGAGAAACAGAACCCATTTCTCCACAACAATTGGTTGACAAAACAGATAGTCTACTTGGCACTTGTCATACTGTTTGAAAAACAGTCTTCAACTGAAGCCAATCAATGAAACAATGCTGAACTCTCACTCTCCCAGGATAATAGTTTGTCTGACCATCTCCATTATCATCGGTCAAACTTTATGGAGGTCGGCACCTTTGACTTGGACCTCGAGGAACACCCCTTCTCCAATTTTTTTTTTAAATCTATTCTTTGACACCAGTATGAAATTCCTACAGCAGTATGCTGTGTTGACCAGACTTCATCTGTCATCGACAGTACTAGGCCCAGTACTAGTAAAATCTGTATTAATTCCTGGAAACATTCGTTGATTTCGTTATTCACGGCGTCACTGAACTCGGTGTAGTGTCTTCTAAATCACTGCATTCAATTTCCACATCGAGGGGACGGCGTGGCCTAGTGGTTAAGTGGCACGGCTCACGAGCCGAAGGTGCTGGGTTCGATCCCCATCACAGCACCGGCCGTTACCCCGGGGAAGCAAACCCTTAGAAAATGCAGGAGGAAGCAGACCCTTACATAAAAATGCGTGCTGAAGTCGGATGCGCTGGGCCAACAGGCGCAAAATAAAAACACAGTGCAGCGCACACCGCCTTGGGGATTAAAGAAAAATAAGGCGAACGCAAAAAAAAAAAAAAATTTCCACATCGAATTCAGCCGAACATTCCGAACACCCATCAAGGGCGTTATCTCTCAGCGACTGAAGCAAAGATTTCATCGCTTCAAATGTCGTAGTTTAAAAAAATCACAGAAATTATAAATATTGACCGATTTTCAAACGGTTTTCTATACTAGACACGTAAGTTTATGTAACGGAAGTACGTCATTGGTTCAGATCCCGCGCGAGATGAGATTACGTTGCTATGTAACGACGAGAGAAGCGGCGTTGTTCGACCAGGCAGCATGTTTTTTTTTTGCGGGGTAGATGGACCTTAAATGGTCAACACACACACATGCCTGGTTTTTGTTTTTTTTTGGAGTTCGCCTTATTTCTCTTATTCCCCAAGGCGGTGTGCGTTGCACTGTGGTTTTTATTTTGCACCTGTCGGCCCAGTGCATCCGACTTTTTCTAAGGGTTTGCTTTCCCAGGGTAACGGCTGGTGCTGTGATGGGGATCGAACCCAGCACCTTCAGTGCCACTTAACCACGCCGGCCCAACTGATTCATCTGACTTTGTCATTAAACAAAATAATTTCAAAAAAAGGTTTAATGGGTAGGGTTGGTTTGATTTATCAAGCACTTGAGGCGGTTCATTTTTCTCACACCTGTCCAAATTGTGTTATCCCATAAACATTATAATAGCTTTCCTGTACTAGTGTCACTTTAATCAGAGTTGCTGTCTGAGTCTAAATCAGACTTGTTTCCAATTCATGCTAATTCAGACACATGATCATAGGTATAATCAAATACTAAGTCATTTCTCTGTCCTTCAAGCAGATTTCATCACATGGATGCCAGATGTTCAAAAATTCACTGACAGTGTAAATAATGAGGGATTTTTGAAAATGCTGTTCATCATCTGAAATGTGTGCATGCGCTGAAAGTCTATTGATTTTATACTTTATTGCTGTGCAACATCACACAACATTGGGTTAGTAATGCTAAAAGATAGTTCACTGTAATTTAACGAATATGCATCCATCTTATGCTATTTGCAGGCAATATCCATAATATGTTACTACAAATCCACAGTCTACTATTTACATGTCATATTTTACTATCTAAATCTTAAAAAGCTATTACTTACATAATAAAAATAAAATGAAAAGAACTCACTTTCTACAAATCATCTTATCGCAGTTGAACTTGGAAGCAAGAATCCTCAATGAGGGCTCAATGATTCCTCCTCTCAACCTTAGCACAAGGTGGAGGGTAGACTCTGGAAGGTAAAAACTTTATATTAATATTACATTACAAAACAAATAACGTCTACAACAAAGAAAGTTTCAAAATCAAGAACTTATAATAATAAGAGTGTCTTCTTACATTAAATTTTAACTATATTCTAACAGCAAGATAATTTTTATAAAATTAAATATTTCGGTTTCTCGACATGAATGTTGTTATTCATGCATTCATTGACACTGCAGTTTGCAGCAAGCTTACGATATGTCTTTTGTATCGACGCATCCGATTTCAACATTACATTTTTGGAGCCGGGTTTGCCTCCCCTCTTCGAATCCTAATCTCTTAGCCATGTTGCAGTCTGTTTTGTTTCCTGGGCAGCCACCTGGAGGTGAAATTGGATTTGGTGTAGGGAAGGAAGATTAACGTCTGATCAGACATGGCAGTCGGGGTCAGGCAAAATATACTGGCCAAAAACCCTGCGCAGCCCTTCCTGAAAGCGGACAGCATGGCTAACAAGGTGAGAGATCAACGTGATCCCTGTAGTAGTGAGCAACATGCACAACGGCCTGCTCGGCATGTGAGGAGCGCTATGACAACCAGCCACTTTAGGGCGCACAAAAGAGTAATCCTACTCAGTGTGGGCATTCAACAACATACATTATGCCAATAGCCAGCTACGAGTCCCTGGCTGCTGCTAGCTGATTCACATCTTTGGCACCAATGGCTATTCAAATGCGAGGCCCATAGCCCATACTGCTAGTTCATCTATATAAATTGCCTTGTAGCTTAGTACCGTATATGGGGCATCTTTTTAATTGAAGAACTTTGAGATCGAGCATCTAAAAATCATTTTCTAACAGATGTACAAATTCAAATAAGCAGTCAGAAACAAATATAATTTTGCTAATAAATACAAACCTGAACATTTCTAGTGTCTAAAAAAGCAATACTGTGAAACTAATCTAAAAATGATATACATGGTCTAAAGCCCAATCACTTCAGAGTTGTGTGATTGGAACTTACCAATTTACCTAAAACTTTTATATTGTCAACTCACCTTTCTGGATGTTGTAGTCTGACAAAGTGCGGCCATCTTCTAGTTGCTTGCCAGCAAAAATAAGCCTCTGCTGATCAGGAGGAATACCTGAAAAGAAGACAAAATAACCAGTTTTTTCAGTTCTACAATTGCAGCACATAGATTTTGCATTTTTGTTTTGTGTTGTAAAAACTGAATACATTAATATCCACCTATCTGCTGAGCTGGAAGTGGTGGCATGCACTCACCACCCACATAGCTATAAAGAAGCAAAGACACTCATCAAACAAATTAATGAGGACGGAATGGAGAGACTAGCACAAAGAATTGAGGCCAGAAAATGACAGCATAGACAAACTTGGCAGAGATGCGCAGACAAAGATCTTCAGATTCAGAACAGGGCATTGCAGACTCAAGGCCCACCTCCTCATAATAGGTCTCAGAGCGACCACGCTCGACAAGCTATGGGGGACCAGAGAAAACATGAAAATTAGTCTTTGTAAACCTCACCGGACTAGAGGCATAGCATCAGTTGATCGAAGAATAAGATATCCACCTGTCTCAGTTGATACGTATTGAATCGTCTCAGTCGTCGTATGTCCCGAAAAGGGTGTTTTGCAATCTTGTGCCATAGTTTACATCATGACTGCAAAATCTGTGCTTTTCAGCCAGTCACATTCAGTTTCAGCAATGCAGTCACATTCAGTTTCAGCAATGCAGTCACATTCAGTTTCAGCAATGCAGTCACATTCAGTATCAGCAATGCAGTCACATTCAGTTTCAGCAATGCAGTCACATTCAGCAATGCAGTCACATTCAGTTTCAGCAATGCATATTTTTGGGACAGGCTTTGCTTTCCCTCTTCAATCCCTATTATCCCAGCCAGGCTGCAGCCTGCTTCCAGGACCGCCATTTGGAGGCAGAACAGGGTCCTGTGCAGCCCTGGTTTGCTGATCCAAGCGCAAACAGTCAGGTGAGCCGATGTTTCTATGTCAGATGCACAACAATTTTAGAGCTCTTACTCTGTGCTTTATTCTTCGCAATATGCTTTTAGGAATAAACTTGAATATATCTAAAGAAAGCAGTTTTGGGGAACTTAGAATGCCCATAGAGCTTGTCCAGGAATGATGATGTGACATTCACTTACTTTGTTCCTCATATGGTGAACACCACTGTAGCAGATGTTCAGCTGTCAATCTATCAGTGCCAGTCATAATCACTGTGTGCTTTCAGAAAGATAGAATGGCATACGTCCATTTCTGGGACAAACATGACAAAGTGGATGATGGCATGGCTCACAAAACCTAAACTTGCTTGTGTTCCAATTCATGAAATAGCAAAGTCGTGACTCAACAGGAAGCAAATTCATTTTTGTTTAACATTTTTGCTAAGCTAGATGCACTGAACTGTTAGCTCAAAACAGTGCATTTGCCATAGGAAACAGGATGACCAATAGAATGAAAAATGGCGATAAGAGGAAAAAAGTTTTCCCAGTTAAACAGCATAATTTGCCACAGACTACATATATACTAAACTGTTGACAATAGGACTTTCTGGGACTCACCTTCCTTGTCTTGAATTTTTGCCTTCACATTTTCAATAGTGTCAGAAGGCTCAACCTCAAGGGTGATGGTCTTGCCCGTCAGGGTCTTCACAAATATCTGCATGTTGTTTGCGCTCAATTGTGCTGCAACAAATTAAGAAACATGAAGCCTGATAAAATGGTGAGCATGATTAACTACTGATCAAGCTTAACCAACCTATGAAAGATGGTACTTTTTTGTTGTTGGTGGCAACTACTAGGTCTGTTCAAAATGTATCGGACCTTAATTTTTCCAGCGAAAACAAATTAAACATGGCAGATGTAATGAATCCTTCATGCTTATGTGTTAGACACTGGCAGTCAGTCTGTGAGTTGAGTGTACTGTACTCCATTCGGAATTTCATTTGCGGAAAAATTACCAGCGATATTGCATTAAATTTTGCCAAAATCTTGGCAATGCCACATAGAAACAATTAGGAAGATTCAACAAGTTTTTGGAGATAAGAACTACACAAATTAAAGAGTGGCACAATCACGTCAAAGATGGTCACACAGTGAGAAAGCGGATCATGTTCCAGTGTGCCCTCAAGTCAAAATGACGATGTCATTAACCATATATGAAATTTGCTCATACATAACTGCTATGTCCTAATCTGAGAACTTGCAGGCGTTCAATGGTTCAGCACACACTATTCTGAGAAGCAACTTTATATGGACATGCTGGATTGATTAAACAGCAGCCTCGAACATTGTGATCGCTTGTGATGAGTCTGTTTACAGGCACGACCCGGAAACCAAGGTGCAGTCATCCCATTGTAAGACCATCTTCTGTGCAAAAAAAAGCATGGCACGCGCACAGCAATATCAAAGTCATGTCGGCCATTTTCTGTGACTCCTGGGGTGTGGTGCATCACGACTATGCACCACAAGGCCAAAACATTACCAAAGAGTAGATCTAGTACCTGAAAGTCATTCGTCTTCGTGATGATGTGCAGCGCAAACAACCAGACCTGTGGGCAATCACGGCAATAGTAACATGGCAGCCTAATCATAACAATGCACCACCCATTTTCTATATCTGATTCCAACTTGTTTTTTGACCAAACGATATTCCTCTGGTTCGTCATGCTTCCTGCGATCCCGACATGGCTCCTTCCAATTTGTGGCTAATTCCCAAGCTGAAAATTACATGATTTGAGTCACAAGACATGAACAGCCCAGCTGTATTCCATTCCCAAACTGCTTCCAATAATGGCATCGTTATGAGGAGTTTGAAGAAGTCATTTTGAAGGGGATTTAGGTGGTTCCTACCTTCAAGTAAGAAATTGTATTTTTCTCAGCAAATGACATTGGTCTGACATTTTGAACATATATTTATATTTTATATCATCCTATATACAAACAATTTGATTCTAGAAACTGGTATTTTTTTTGCCCATGTGTTATAGTATCAAATTAATCAAATTAATGTAATGTCTATCTAATGTTGATGCAATGTGCTATATTCATCTTTATTGTGTCCATTTGTTTTTGTTTTTTTAAACTTGCCATTTACGATCAGATGCAAGTGAAAAATAACTGCATTTTAAAATTGTTAATTCACTAATTCAGTAATTAGGGGTTAATAAAATTCATGTAAATAGGCACTTTGATAAAAATTTCAAATTGACTCTACAGCATTACAAATACAACTGTTAGAAAGCCCAAGAAAAATGCAATCCAATGATATATCAACCATGTCTCTATGTCTTTCCTGAAAAAAGTTATGATTTTTTTTCTATTAAAAAAATCGCAATAGGGCTATAGAGAAAAATATAGACTAGGGACTTGGGCAAAGTTGATTCCAAAAAGGAGGTGCAGTTGACAATATATTGATTATCTCAGCTATTCGTGATTGAACACCTGTAAAACCATACATTTTTGTATTCGGGAGAACAAAATACAACCGATGAAGATAATTGCATGACTTTTCAAAAAGGCACAGACTAATTAATATTCAAAATGGCGACCTCATTTGCATAATTTTCAACTAAAATAATGTTGTAATATTTGTTTTCTTCATGATACACTACATATGATATATCATTTTGATCGTCTTTTTGAGAAGAGCATTAATATATTCATTGTTTGCTATTATTTGATTAAAATGCTTGGAGAATTAGTATACAGAACAAATTATTACACAAATTTTACTCGAAAATTTGTTTACAAGGTTAAAAAACATGCATAGTTGTTAGAAATTAAAATGAATGTTAAAAATAAAAAGAATATACTTACAGAAGGCCCCCTGGAACATACTTACAAGCTGCAGTTGATTAGTCAAATGTGGTATCTCCAAACATTACTTGTTTTCTTTGTGTTGATGTTAAAACAAAAGTTGATGCACATAGCTGAACATCATTCAATTTTTCAGTACACAAGCTAAAATATCAGGAAATTTGGAAACAACTAATCAATTTAATAAACAGAAAAAGAAATATACAAATATAACAAGAGGCACGTATGATATGCAGTTTAATTCATAAATGGATGTATTTTCCAAACAAGTGTCACAAACAGCAAAACATATGGATTAACAGTCTTTATTGGGTAAGTCTGATATGTTAATTGTTTTTGTCGTGCAGCATTTTGTTGTTGCATGTTTCTTTTTCTTTTACTATTTGACAAATTAAGATATATTTATATCATTTATATGTTCTTAATGCTCATGCAATTCCCTTTTCTTCCATATATGACCACATGTAATATAAAACAGTGACATTTTAACTGTAACACTAGATGAAATCTCCAGAGTGACAAGGAGATGCCTGGCTTCAAAGATGAAAATATTCCTATATCCTCAAAAAGCTAATTTAAAAAAAAAAAAGGACAAATATGGCTATATCAATTACAAAAAGAATTTACAGACAGTCCTTGGAACATACTTACCAGTAAAGATGATTATTCGAACTTGATGTCCCCAAGAGCGAAATCAGCCAACATCGCTGTCACCGGCATTACATAATCCTCTTTTGGAGGAGCTTCACCTGTAGTCCAATACTTTACGCACACACACTTCTGGTCAGGTTTGTTCTTCTTCCCCCGCTCCATTGTAAAGGATGTTACCTTCCCATGGTATACAACATCAACATCAACGTCTTCCACAGACCATACATGAAGAAACGGAATGCCTAAAATGGAATCATTATTGTCAATGAATAGCTGTAGTTTAGCTTTCACATTATCGTCTATTTCTTTAAAAATTTCCAATTCTAATATTGGTGTATTGTTTAAAATGGCACCCTCAATAATTATTTTATAATTGGCCCTTCTCTTCTTATCTGCTTTCCTCATGATTAATTTCTGCTTAATGGCCCGAGCTGCATCTGTAGCTTTCTTATTGTCAGCCCGCAGCAACCTCATCTTGGCTCCATGATGGACAGCAAAGTGGATTAGGTCAATCTGCTCGGAGTCGGGAAATGTATCCAACCACTCAAGCACATTGTTCTGTACCCCTTTTACTTTCCCATCTATGAAACCAAGGGTTGCATTGGGAGCTCTCCGCCATAGAGCGTCCATCATGCCCAGAGTTCTTTCAGAACTCATGTTGTGAACTGGAGCTGAAGCAGTATCCACCAGCATGGTGTCTGTTGGCACTGCTAGAGCCCCAGTCAGATATGGGCACAGTTGACGTTCCAGCTTCAAGATGAAAGCATTAGCCAAATTTTTTACAGCCAGCCTAAATTTAACTAAATATGACTTTTCAACATCAATAAATGTGAGAGTTAAAAATGTATGGTCTGACTCAATGTCACCACCGAATACATCCTGCTTTCTGGAGGTGATAGATGATGGTTTCGCCGCTAACGCTCTCAGGGAATCCAAGCATTTCTTGAAGTAACCTGCTTTTGCCTGCAGAGAAAAATTGCATAAGATCAGTGTCAGTAATAAAGCGCAAGGCCAGGCACAACTTGAAAAATTTGTATCAGTAGTTTCTTTAGTAGCAAAATGGTCAACAATATCTGATAGACAAAATTTAGAGCTTGAGTAATATTCTAATGAAACTAATGTATTTACTGTAAAAGTTATTCCAAGTGGTACTTACTGCTTCAAGATTTGAAAGTTGCTTGTCATTCTTGTAAAACAAACACATCCATGGCCCAGTCAGGATTTTGAAGAACAGTCCAAGTGCTTGAAGCTGAGCCTGGATATCGGGGTTCTTCAGATAGTTAAGTATGGTTGCCGCCATTTTTGTGCGACTACACTTTAGCTCGAAGTAATCTTTGAGTTTCTCCCGCAGGACAAAAATGGTGGAAGCCATGTGAAACAAAACATTCAGTCTGTTCCCCACATATCTCTGGATAGTGCCAAGCTTCAGCTTTTCACCTCTTAGGAAGGTCTCAAATCCTTCTGGGTCACCTGTGCCTTGTTTGTGTCTGGAATGAATAAAAAGCAATTTATTTAAATAAACACTACAATTAAAAACATAAATTCACCTATTGCAAGATTGACATAGGTAACAAATCTGTATTTTTTCTATTTAATTAAGTGGATCTATTAAGCTGCTTAAAAAACACATTTTTTCAATAAACAATACACACATTGGACATTTAATTTTACCTCATTTTGGAAATGCAGTGAATAAGTTCAGCTGCAATACATCCAGTCCTATGTTGAGTGGCTAGTCCCCATTCTCTGTCTAGGTTGGCAAGTGTTGTTCTGGCAGAAAGTGCAAGTCCATCGAGGGGATGAACATTGCAGTTCAGCTCAAGCAAATCCATGTCAAACTTTTTCTTCATTTCCTCGACAACACAGTGATTAACCGGTGCTCTGTCGGTGATTGTGCTCTTAATGGTTTTAAAAACACTTTTCTTGACATTGACAGCATCAATCTCTGACAGATTACGATACACACAATATGTCTCGATGACATCAAGTAAAGCTTGACTGACGTGCTTATAGTAATCACTTGTTGTTCCTCCATGAAGCATACCTATATCCAGGACAAATGTCTGAAATAAAGAGTCTTTCACATTAGTAGTCACATGGACTTCATTGATATGAGATCCTTTTAAACTTGTGGCATCCCATGACAGAGTAGTGCAAGATGACTCATGCAATATATATCCAGTCTTAATTTGAGACAGAACACCTATTTCATAAGCTATCTGTGCTATAGTGGATGGAACAGGTCTGCTTGAAATTTGTTTACCACACAGAAGGAATACCCCATAGTGAAGGATATCACAACAATGCTGAACACTGACATTACATATCAAACTTTTATACATGCATTTCCTGAATACATGGTCATACGTCTTACCATCTACCTTTACCTGTATAACCTCGTTGTTGATGTCATCTATCTTTTCTTGTAACATGGACATCTGATTCTCATGGGATGCTTCTAGGTAGCTCAAGTTCTTTCTTGCGTGAGCAACCTGACGTTCATCTTGTCTTTTCACTTGTTTCTTGTGCACCTTAGACTGGCGCTGGAAAAGAGCAAACTTATTCTGCAATAATTTAAAATCCTTATCTTTCTTTTCAAGCTGTTTCTGGATGCTGTCATGTCTCAACTCATAATCTCGCAGCTTCTCGTTCAATGCATTACTTTTCACCTTCAACTTCTCTAAAGAATTCTTCACCTTTTTGTAATTCCTCAAAGCACTCTTGCATTTGGCTTTCGAAGAGCTTAGGCTTTTTACCTTTCTGCGAATAGTCTGATTGACCACCTTTGGAGCAAAACGTGCCAGTTCTTGCGCATTATGTTTTTTTTGATCAAACAAACGCCTGCGCAATGTGACAATGGTCTCTCTCAAATTATTGAGTGTGCGCTGCTTGGTAACACAGTTATGACAATCATAACGAAGTTTTTTTGGGGATGGGGGCCTAACCATTGCAGCTGAAACAGTTGATACATCAGTAGGTGAGGCAATCTCTTGTGTCTGAAACAAAACAATTGTATTAGCGGCATCTTTAAAATATACAGGAAAGGGCTGCTGACAAAGTAGTACAAGTGAGTCCCAGTTGCTGCTCAAATTGTTTTTCTTCAACTTCAGATTTTTTTTCAAGGCATGCAGATCATTGTAGAGCTTTATTTCATCAACACGCTTATCCTGTTCTGCAGATGTGGTTGGAATAAGTGTCTTGATTTTCCATATCAAAGCAGTAATTGAGGGATCTCGTGTTTCCACAAAAAGCTGCACAATGTATCCTTTCTTGAGTGGATACACTGGCCCAAAGCGCGCTAAATGTGCTTTCAGATCAGCAAAACACTTCTTGTTTATTGGTGGGGATGGTGTCCCAATCGTTGCAGTTGACACACTTGATACTTCGGTAGAAGAGGAAATCTCTTGTGGCTGCAACAAAACAACAGTATTAGACACATCTTTAAAATGTATAGGAAATTGCTGCTGAAAAAGATGTACAAGTGAGTCCCAGTGTGTACTCAAATGGTATTTCTTCAACTTGAGCTCTTTTTGCAAGACCTTTAAAGCCCAGCTGAGCTTTATCTCATCTACACACTTATCTTGTTCTATACACGTGGTCGGAACAAGCGCCTTGACTTTACGTATCAGAGCAATGATTTTGATATCTCTTGTTTCTCCTATCAGTCGGGCAATGTATCCTTTCCTGAGTGGATACACTGGATCAAAGCATGCCAAATGTGCCTTCAGGTCAACAGCTGACTTCTTGTTTGCCATGATCAGTAGATCTTAGAATTTCTGAAAAAATGTTAAATATAATAATTTTAAAACAAATTTGCAAGACACACAGATTAATGTTTGAACCAAATATTAGTTTAAGCAATATAAAATCGTATTTAAAGTTATTAATGTACTGAGTTACTTGATTAATTGTAATCAGAACCGCTGATGGTGAAGGACAACAAAAATGGCGGACGTCATGAAATAATCAGTTTGGTGAAATTACTAGCCTCTGCTAAGTTCAAACTACATGACTCAAATGCCGTGATCTAACATAAAAAATAACAAAACATACAGAGAGTGGATGCAGAATTTAAATAAATAGACATTATGTATAAAAAACTATTACTTCAGTTGGTATAACCATACTAATCTGCCATTGAGTACAATAATAATGAGTAGAACTAGAAATATATGGTTCTTAAATTGCCAGATTATCATTAACTAGGTATAATAAGTATACGCAATATTTATTCAAAATAAATGCAGAACCTGATGGTAGTGATACAATTCATAAAAATAATACGAGTATGATCGTGTTTAAAATTACTTATGTAATAAGTTACTTATATTGATTAATTGTAATCAGAACTGCAGCGAAAGACGACAGAAATGGCGGACGTCATGAAATGATCAGTGTGGACAAATTACTAGCCTCAGCTAAGTTCAAACTACATGACTTAAGTGTCACGGTGTAACGTCAAAAATAACAAAAGATACAGATTAGTGGATGCAGAATTTAACTAAATACAAACTATATATCCCAGAACAATTACCGTTCACACTAAATAGCATGCAAACTTACGTGTATTTGTCAATAGCTCAGAAATTCCGAAATTTAGAAAAAAATGTCGTTCACATGTGGTCAGTGGTGAAATGGGTCACTGAACTAGCGTGTTTGACTTTTATACAGGCCAAAAATCACGGGATTGACCTAGAAATAAAATAATCCGTTAAAGAGTCACGCTAAGATAGGTCAGTAGCCATTTCACATTTTGAGTTAAAAAACTGGCTAAACTGGAACCTGTTTCTAAAAATAGAAATAGGTAAATTCCGATGTGCCTAATGTAAACACTAAAACAGCATTTTGAATACAGCACATTCGCCTTCTCTAAATATTATTTTAGTGCATACAGTAGAAATTAATATTGCCATGCCGGTAGGGTGAGGTAAAATCTGTGCATCGGTACAGGTGTCAAAGTAAATAGAGTAAGCGTAATGAATAAATAGACTAATAATTGCCACCATGAGTTATCGATAATAGGTTGCTACATGAGCTACGTGAAACTTTGTCATTTATATACTGGTATTTATCCAATGTCTACAAAAAATTAAAAGAATCACTATCTAAACTGTCCAAATAAATTATATACTATAATCTCACATATTAAGCTGTCCAAAACTGAACAAATGTTATGTGTATAATTATAAAAGTGTCTGAGACAACTTTGAGGTAAACCTTACTTACCACTCGCGTGCAAGAAAAGGAAGTACTTCTTCTGGTAAAATAAAATGTTGGCACGAGGAAGGGAATATCTATGAAATAAATAATAATTTTAAAAAGCACAAATTCTAGAAAGATTTTGAAGGACGCTCTTCGGCGACATATCAGATACATCGATTCTAAAAACAAATTATATATTTTTTAAATTGAATTAATTTGGACTCAAATTTAGCAAAATGAATCAATCAATTTTCAACAGCAAAACTTGTATCATAATACGAAACTAGCCAGACTGTACACCAGTTATGACGATTCTGTATAAATGTTCGAAACTTTTTTATTTAATTAATTTTGACTGAAATTTTGCAAAATGAATCAATCAGTTTTCAAACAAAATTAAAACGTGTATGATAATACGAACTAGAGTTTACAGTTGTGGCTCAGAAGTGAAATGTAAGTTTGATAATTTCTTAAATAGTGTCCTTGTTTATAAGTAAACACCGTGTACCCCTTTAACTTAACTTAACTTAACGTGTTTATACTGGTTTAAAAGACTTTGTAGAGTATATATGCAACCAGTTTCTTGGAGGATGGTTAATCGATATATGTGCGAGTTCATTTTAATAGACACAAACACTAGAGCAAAGTAGACCCGCATCCTGTTAGGCGCCATCTATGCTTCTCTTAACAAACCACCTAACCCTGACCGGTGTTGTGCCGTGTCACACAGTTAGTCGTCTCTTACGACATACTTTCTGTAGAACAGTGATGCTATTCTTGTATTTGTCATACACAAAGACTCCGGCAGAACACTCGGCACTTTAGACCAACTCATACACCACAGCATTCATGACCTCAAAAGCTCTTTGTCTAGACTTTTCTTTAAATTGCAGTCTCTCTCTCTCTCTCTTTCTCTCATTGGTAGAGCATGTGGCCAAATGTGTTGAGGGCTTGCTATACAAACCCAGAGTACCGAGTTCATATCTCATTGCATTCGGTTTGACAGACCGTGCATGTCGGGAGTTTTGTCATGGTATTACCACTTCTCCTATAAGAAGTCAATTCTTTAAATATTTAGGATCTAGCATATGTAGCGACGGAAGATCTGATAAAGAAATTAAGACATGATTTGAGATACGCCATGTCCAGACTGAATGTGAAATGAAAAAGCAGCGAAAGTCAAGCTATATAAATCATTAGTGATGTCTACTATGTGCGAACAATTTTGAGAGTTTAATGTAGACCTGTACACGTGTTTCATTGATTACACCAAGGCTTTCGATACGGTAAAACATCAAAATCTGTTGAATATCATGGAATGAAATTGGGTTTCCTGTGCATAGTATCCATCTCATTGAAACATTATATCAAGATCAAAAAGCCGCTGTTAAGGGTATCTGGGCAAACATCAGATTGGTTCGCAGTACAAAAGGGAGTAAGGCAGGGATGTATTCTCTCACCTTATCTATATAACATATATGCAGAATGTATAATTAGAAATGTTAGAGAAGACGAGAACATTGAAAGTTTCCATTTACAATTGGAGGTTACGAGATTCCAGAGTTACGATAAGCATACGACACAATGGTACTATAAAGAAGTGCAGAAGAGCTAGAACAGCTACTTTGAGCCGTAAACGGACTCAGTAAAGATCAAAATCTGTTTATAAACATAAACAAAACAAAGATAATGACCACCGACAAAACACGATGTCAACATAAATTTGCAGTGGGTGGTGAGGAAATAGACCAGGTCATGCGTTTTAATTATGTCTCCAGAATTGTCAAAAATGGCGACCGCTAGAAAGAAATCAGAAGAAGAAGAATAACCATGACAACGCAGAGAATGAACAGCCAGAAGAAACGATGGCAAAGCACCAACAAAGCGACAAAAGCGAGTCTTGAGAGTCTGTATGTTTCATGTGGCAGCTTATGGATGCGAATCATGGACGATTACCAAAACTTCTAGACAAAGAATCGAATCAAAATGTTACAGAAAGATCCTCATAATATCCTGGATGGAGAAAAAGACAAATATAGACATTCAGCAAGAGTTGAACATAGAGGAGAACTGGCTTATCAATTCCATTTTGGCCAGACAATAGAAGTCCTTTGGTCACATCAAGAAATCCAACGGTCTTGAGAGAACAATGATGGAAGGTATGATGCCAGGCAAAAGAGGCAGGGGTAGACTAAGAAGACGATGGCACCAAGATATCCAGGAATGCCAGGGTATGACTGTGGCGGAGGCTGGAGTTTTGGCAAGGGAAATAGTTTCTTTCATACAGACTGTGATGGAAGCGACGTTCTATAAAGGACATGCTACATGATGATGAAGAGTGATGTCTATTCTTGTGTACTGATGTGAAAGAGGGACACTAACTGCTGATATGGAAAGAATTATATAAGTTTTTTAGTGCTACTGAAGAACCATGCGCATCTCTCATAAAGAACATAAAACAAATGATTATGTTGGAGATAAAGTAAATTCCCAGGTGGGTCAACAGGAACCACCTCTGTCAGTAGTGAAATATCTTCTTCGATCAACTGATGCTATGCTTCTAGTCCGGTGAGGTTTATGAAGGAGATTGTGTGTTTCAAGTCTTCGCAGGTCCTCCACAACTTGTCGAGCATGGTGGCTTCTCTTGGGCCAGACTGTCTCTCTTTGGTCTATAAGTTGGAGTGAAATATCAAAAACGTGCATGGTTTTGGCATGTACAGAGACTAGACTCCATCTTTCATGGATGAGTTTACTCAAATGATAGATAAGGGAGAACCAGTGGATGTTATTTATCTAGATTTTGCAAAGGCTTTTGATAGAGTACCTCACCAAAGATTATTTAGAAAGTTAAAAATCACATGGAATATGTGGGGAAGTTGCCGAATGGATTGAAAGTTGGTTAACGAGAAGAAGTGGCATAAATGAGGACTACTGAGTGGTGTGAAGTAAAAAGTGGAGTGCCACAGGGCTCGATTTTGGAACCAATATTGTTTTTGAAGTATTTATATATATATATATATATATATATATATATATATATATATATATATATATATATATATATATATATATATATATATATATATAAACTATTTTGACATCGATATAAAATCCATGATTGCAAAATTTGCGGACGACACAAAACTATGTAGGAATGTCTCATCTATAGCAGAAGTGGATATATTGAGGTCGGATTTAGATAATATTCGAGACTGGTCTGTGAGATGGCAAATGGAGTTTAATATAGATAAATGTAGTCATCCGCATGGGTAGCGTGGACGTCCAAGGAAGAGATGGGTGGACAACATCACTGAGTGGTCAGGCCTTCGTCCCGGTGAGATTCGTCAGGCGGCGACAGACAGAGAGGGTTGGCGTGGGATTTTCATGTCTTCATGTGTGCCCAAACGACCTGATGGGTTACGGGATGAACTGAACTGAACTATATGGGTAGATCCAATATGGAACATAATTACCGAATGGGAGAGAACAATATTAGAATGATAGATAAGGAATGGGATCTATGGGTTACAATAGAGCATACAGGCAAAGAGAGTGAGCAAGTTCAGGTAGCAATTGAAAAAGGCAAATACAATTTTAGGTATGATAAAAAGAAATATTAAACATAGAAGTAAAGAAGTGATTGTCACACTGTATAAAGCATTAGTTAGACCTAGATTGGAGTACTGTGTACAGGTGTGGAGTCCTTATCATAGAGGATATATAAGCATGCTGGAAAGGATACAAAAAAGATCAACAAAACTGAGTGGGATTCCAGAATTACAGTTATGAAGGAAGACTCAGAATAACCGGCCTACAGTGTCTAGAAAAGAGAATAATTCGAGGTGACAATACAGATTTATAAGACAATCACAGGAAAGGTTAAATTAGATTACAATTTTTTTTCTTCAAAATACAACCACCAACAAGAACAAGAGGGCACAGCTACAAACTAACCAAAGAAATGTCCAGATTGGATATTAGGAAAAATTATTTTTACTCAGGGAGTGGTGAATGCTTGAAATGCCAAGAGCTTCTCTTCATCAAGCATGTGGTGGCCATTCAGGGTACTTTTCCAATTGGATCGATCTGCAGCTTCATCTTCCCAGGATGCCAAGCTCCTGTCCAGAGCCTTCATATCACGTTTACATACATCTTTGAACCTAACCTATGGACGGCGACTGTTCTTTTGCTATCGGCCAACTGTCCATACAGGATATATATATATATATATAGAGAGAGAGAGAGAGAGACAGAGACAGAGAGAGAGAGAGGTGTCATTATGTGTCAGCAACATCCATCTTAGTGGTAGCTGAAGGCCGCAGACACTAGGTTTCGCATGCACGAGCTTAGCTCAAATACAACAAAATGGCATCCGTGCTCACGTAGTGTACAATCGAAGAATAGTGTGCTGGTTTTGTTTAAAAAAAAGTTATTTTAAACATTTATTTAGTAAAATGGACCTTCGGCAAGGGATATTAATAAGGAAATGCTTCCTGTTTCTGACGAGAAGTGTTTAATACGCACTGAGGTGCATAGCTCATGACACAACAGGAAGTAAAGATCTAGGATTAACAACAAGACAGAGAAGAGACGCGATATTTTTCTTTTCGGTGTTCGCCCTGAAATGGGCGTCGTGTCGTAGACGGCATACAAGCAGAGCATGCAACAAATAGTGAATGTGACACACAGGAAGTGAGATGGGAAGTCCTAATCGTGTTACTGTATACCATTCGAAAATCAACTCCAGTTTGACCAATGTTTATACGCTGTTCCTTTTAGAGAAGTGGTCGCAAATGGTGTCATAAAATAGATGGAATTGGAGCTACTAAATGATCTAGAACTCGTGTGCAACACATATCCTCTCTATCTGACGATAAAGGCAAATTCATGCACTGACATTTCGTTCTCTTGGCGGGATTGTTTTTACCAACTAAAGAAAAAGCAAGACTAGTCTCTGTCGTTAACCAGAATTCTCTTGTATAAGGGGTGTTCACATTAAACCAGACCGAACTGCACCAGGTCAACATATGTACGAAGCTCATGATGGCGTCACTTCAGGTGTAAACAGCACATACCGACCGTGAAGTTTGCCCAATTTCATTGTCCTCCGACGCATTGCTTCCTCGGCAGACCGTTGAAAACATGGCGGGTCTGATACGGAATCCGCCCAGAATTGATCAGCGAGCGGTGATTCGGTTTCTTACAGCTGAAGGATGTCGACCAGTTGACATTCATCGCACAATGCATGCAGTGTATGGTGACAAAAGTAGGTTGAATACAACAGCGAAGAACTGGACAACGATATTTAAAGAAGGACGTGAGCTAACCGCAGATCTTCCGAGACCAGGTCAGGCGCATATTGTTGCGTCAGAAGCTGCCATCGCCAAAATTCATGTAGCAATTCGGGCGGATCGTTGCCGGAGTTGACTTTCGCTAGCAGATAAATTAGCTGTCTTACTAAGGACAATTTAAATGGTGGTTAGCAAGAAACTGAAGTATCGGAAGGTGTGTTCACAATGGGTATCTCGGTTGCTGACCAGCCACCATAAGGAAGAATGCATATGATGGAGTTTGAACGACTTGTGATACGAAGAGGAGGTTTATTCGTTTCTTTTGCTCATAGTGGCAGGTGATGAATCATGGTGTCACTAATTTGACCCGAACAGCAAAACATAAAAACATCCCGGATCAAAGAAATTCAAGTCACACATTTCCGCTGGTAAGGTTATGCGATTTTTTGACCATGAGGGACTTTTGTTGGTAGACTTTAAAGAGCCTGGCGTGAACATCAATGCCATCCGCTACAACGGCACACTAGACAAGTCGCATACAGCAATCAAGAATAAACGATCCGGCATACTTTATCGTGGTGTGATTCTGTTGCACGACAATGCGCGTCCACGTGTCGCAAACATTGTTCAGAAAGCATTTGCACACCCATCCTATATGTCTGATATGTCCCCTTGTGACTTCCATGTGTCCGTACCCTTAAAAAATTGGTTCGATGCAGACGTCATGCCTCGGTGACCAAGTGATTTAAAGAGCAACCAGTCATTTTTTTTCGGACGGCATCCGCCGTCTACCGAAACAGTTGGATACGTGTCTGAATGCCTGTGGCATGTTTGCTTCATAACAATAATGTTATATTTAATTCTGTCCCACCAGATGATGTAACTTTCATATGTTTGTAATTAAGCCACTGGCTCTGGTTTCATTTGAACACGTCTCGTATGTAGATGAAGTCACTAAACCACTGATCGCCAGGAAAAAGAAAACTACAGACCACCCGCTGATTTAACGTAGCCTAACGTATTTATATTGGTTTACTTTAGATGATTGCAGAGACTGTATACAACCAGTTTCTTTTACATTCACTTGATCTAATAAAACACCTTCCCTTTTCTTACCTCAGACTCTGTTTCATTTGACTGTCCAACAATGACACTCTTACTCAGCTTTCACACGCGTTCTCATGGTGAGGCCCCTCCTTTGCATTTCGGTTGGGCTGACCTCTGAGAGCGCCCTAAACTAGCAAAGGTACATACAGACACACACGCATCCAAACACTGGTTAATACGCCCTGAAGTCAGCTACAAGGTTGCGTCCCGGGATGGAAATGGCGTGCCTCCGCCAGTTGAATACAAAGAGGCAAACCTTTTTTACAACACCCCCCCCCCCCAAACAAAAAACAAAACAACATGCACATACAATCTATTCTTGAATGCATTAATTGACCCTGCACCCACTATTTCCAGTGACAAATTCATTCACCACGCTTTGACAAAAGAATATTTCCTGGTATATAATCTGGACCTTTCGTTAATTATTTTGTGGCTGTGCCCTCTTGTTCTTGCATGCGGATTTGGAAAAAAACGTGTTATGTCTAATTTATCCTTTCCGTTGATTATCGTATAAGCCTAAATAAGTTTATTAGGGCCAGATACATGACCAAATGGGAAACAGAACATACTGGATACACAAAAAATGATGCCTATTACCAGCTGAACAGAAGAGAGCAGGTCGTGGTCTTCATACTCCGCACAGGCCACAACAGACTGAGGTACCATCTATTCAATAAACTGAAGATAGGTGGCACTGACAAATGCACCTGTGGTACAGGAAAAATGACCGTTGAACATCTGCTGCAAAATTGCCCGACATACGAGGATCAGAGAAAGCAGATGTGGCCATCACCAGTGCCAACACTTGACAAGCTCTATGGCAGTGTCGATAGCCTCAGGATGACCACTGCTTTCTTCAAACAAATTCAAGTTGACAGCGTACGAAGAAGAAGTATAAACCTATATTAAATCTTCTCGAATTCTTATTCTTTTGTTTGTAGATTGTTGTCTTTCCTCATAACTACAATTATGGAATCACTACCGGGTATCAGTTTTGTCGCTCTTCTTTGTATACTTTCCAACATGTTTATATCCCATCTATGGACTCAACACCTGTGCACATTACGCAAATCTAGATCTAATTAATGCTTTACCCTGTATACAGTTTGACAACCACTTTAGTCCTCTATTATTTTCCACTCTGGAATTCTTCATGATGCCCTGATTGTAGAATTCCTCCGTCTGAACCCGGAATCACATTTCCAGTTTAGTAATCAAGTCCTTGACGCCAGAAAATTGCGTGGGTATGAAATTATGCCCCATTCGAGGACGGTGTGGGCTAGTGACACGGCTCACAACCCGAAGTTGCTGGGTTCGCTCCTCAATTACAGTACCGGTCGTTACCCCAGGTAAGCAAACCCTTAGAAAATGCAGGAGGAAGCAGACCCTTACATACAATGTATGACGAAGTCGGATGCACTGGCCTGACAGGCGCAAAATAAAAACTTTGTGCAACGCACACCGCCTTGAGTAATAGAGAAACAAGGCAAAAACAAAAAATGTCCCATCCAACCTCCTCATAGGACTTGGCACCTAGTGACTTCTACATGTTCCCAAAGATGAAGAATCCGCTTAGCAGACATTGTTTTTCTGACTTGATCACTAAACCGAAGACGTGGATCAAGGCTCAGACGGATTTGTTCTACAACCAGGTAATCGTGAAGGTGAAGAATAGATGGGCGAAGTGTATCGCCTTGCAGTGTGAATACACAGAGGACTGAAGTTCACACCAATTTTGAAGTAAGTGTTTTGACGCATTCTTATTATAGTAAAATACTTTTAGACCATCCCTCGTTCAATTGGTAGTAACTCCTGTTTCACATAAGTAAATTGAGTTACTTGTATACACAATAATAATGTTCGCTTAGGCGTCAAAGGACCGTTGCGTCGAACGGCCACGTTCATGAACCGAAATTCCTACAGACTCCCCTGGCGGAGCCGAGTACTCCGCTGTCTTTCGATGGGGGCAACGAGACGTATGTGTTAGACCAATGTTTGTGTCAGGCTTTCTGTTCCCGTTATTTTTCGTATTCCACCCCCCACGATTGTGTCCACCTCAACGTGGCCCATGCTGTGCTGAGAATACGAGGTTGAGAGAGGTATCGTGTAACCTCTGTTAAAGGGGGGCGGGAAGAAGGCGGCTTCAGTCAGAGCAGGGAGGTCCTTGAGTAGTGATAACCTGGAGTGAATTCTGGGTGCGGTCGACTGGAACGTAGAACGCCATCTTGGACGGGTTTCCCATGATTTAAGCCAGGCATGGAATGCACGATAACTAACAGGATAACCGACCGAAAGCACATCAATTCCACAGAATAAAGTCCTTTATACCACCCAGTGAAGGAGTTGTGAGGCAGGCTGCATGAGTGTAGTCTGTTTCCAAGGCCACCACTTGGAAGTGAAGTAGGGTCCTGATGAATTATGCAAACTGTCAGCTATGATTCGCTGGCTGCTGTCAGCTCACTCAGTGCTGCATCTTCGGTCCCTCGGAAGTGTGACATAGTTCTTATATGGTATTTCTTCTTCTTCGGAGTTTGTCCTGAATAGGACGTTGTTTACAGCGAAGCTGTGGGATTTTTTGGACAGACATCCAATTTCATGTATTTTTAGAGTACTATTTTTTACCTTCCCACTGTAATCCCTATATCTCGACCAGACTACACTAGTGCAGCCTGTTTCTAGGGACACCACGTAGAGGCAGAATAGGGTCTTGGTCACCTATGATTCCATGACCCTGATGCAAGCAGCCAGCTGTAAGTCGCTTGCCGATGTCAGCTCATGCACTGCTGCATCTTGGCCTCATTTGGTATATGAGACCTTCCATTCAACAAGGTTCATAAAGAACTCATTTTCTGTATTCACCTATCATATTATCCATCTGTTTTCAGACTGGCTCACCCTTATCGTTTACATTTTTAATGGTGGCCTAGACCGTATCGTATTTTAAGATCGTAGCAAGCAGCAACATCTGTTATGGTTAGTTCCCCAGGCCTTATGTAATATACACACTGGACAGTAGTCATTGTTTTTTAACATTTATATGGATACAATTGTACCAGAGACCTTTCAGATTGCGATACACGTCATAATTCCACATATGACCAATGTCTTATATATATACACAAACAGAAACTGCCAAGTCACTTGGCCGAGTTGAATGCAAATTGCGATAGACATGATATGCGTGTCAGCATGGTTTGGACGACAACTCTGAAGGTGGACAGAACACAGGAGCATGCGTGTTCCAAAAAATTATATCATTTGTAGACAGCCATAATTTTAAATTAAATAGGCTCTTCATATTAGAGATGTCAAGTCTAGAAAGTTTAGCAAGATGGACAAAATCTGAAGGTTTATTAGGGTTTACCTGGCCAGTAAAAAGCGTTCAGAGACGATGATTTGTTACTCTTATTAGATTTGTATGCAAGTTGTTACCATGTCATGTGACATTGAGCTGCCTACTTAGGATTAGGTGGCAGGACAAACAAAGTGCCCAACTCTGAAATTCTTAGCAATACTAACATGTTAAGCATCCATATACTTCTTAAATTGGCTCAGCTACGATGGACAGGACATGATGTTAGAATGTCAGAAAAACATACCCTCAAGCAGCTGTTATATGGTGAGATAAAAACTGGAAAAACGCTCACAATGAGGGCAGAAGAAACACTACAGACTCCCTGAAAGTGTCTCTGAAATGCTTCAATATTGATGTCCACTCATGGCAGATGCATGTGCAAGACCGCACCACATGGCGAGCTAGTATCACCACAGATGATCAGATTGCAGAGACTCAGCGAAAGTGTGTTGGCCGAAATAATACTGACGATTCCACCATCGCTCCCTATCCCACTGGAAGGGGCCCGTTCCTGAACGGGTCTTTACAGCCATCAGAGAACACATATTTCGCAGCAATATTCTGATGTTGTCGCCATCTTCACTTGTGATGGCCAACTATTATTCTGTCATGTGTGAATTGAACAGCCACTTTAAACTTTACCCACATGTCCATACTCTCTCCCGTGGATAGACCCCAAATAGAAAGTAACTATTAGTAGCTTACATTTCTGTTTGATTACGGACCCCATGTGATGAGAACAGAACCACTGTTACAAGAGCATGTTGTATTTGGAGACTAACAGCAATGTGTAACTCCTCTAGAGTAGAAGACTTTCTACATCCCGATTTATAAATAAATCAAAGCTGTAAAGATGGGTTCGCCTGTAAGACACATACCGTAACATAATCTAGGTAATTATTTGCAACCACTGCAACATGAAATACATTTGGGATATTGGACTTAAAACTCGGTGCCTACTTCCACAAACACTCAATAACATTTCCAATAACTCCAGCTCTCCTGTCAATAGTACTGGACATCAGGGAAAGGTTGACATTACAGTCATTGACAACACCGGCTTGAGCTTCCTTATTGAATGCTTCAATCCTTATGATTTGAAAAAATATGTTTGCTTAAGCTCTTATTATTCAGTCATCTCTTTATATTTGTTGTTGGTTTTTGTCTACATTAATTATATTGCCCATTTCTTGTTTGGTGCACTATTTTGTAATTGGCATACTATGACTTCACACAATCTTGGCCACTTCCAGGTATGGCCGCTAACTTAAACCACTCATTTTTACATCAAGTTTTGTTTTCATTTATTCTTAGTCCCAGATGAAGACTTTGTGACTGTAAAACTCTGTAGGTGTTTTATTTTTGTCCTGGTTCGGTCACTTAGCCATTGCAGTATACACACTATATGTGCAGCACAGCTGAGATGACTGGCCACGTGGTACGCATGTCTGATAAAAGTCTAACAAAAGAGCTGCTCTATGATGAACTGGAAAATGGCAAGAGAGCAAGCAATGATCACTGGAATCGATACAAGAACACGCTTATGATCAAGTGCAGTGTTAACCATAACGACCGGGAAAGAATCGCGACTAATCACACAGCACTATTGCTGAGTGTGTTCAGAGACATCAAGAATAAATGAGGCTATACAAAGATGATCACTCCTTAAGTCTGCTCACATCAACCCTTCTTCAACCTCAGTGGTAGGGGGTGTCCTATTTCCTTGTACTAAGTACAACAGACAATTCAGGGATTATTTAGCCATCTTGGAACTCATGCAAACTGTGAATGTTGACAAAGAGGTCCTCATCGATTACAGTGGACGAACATGCTTTTATTGACCACATCACGATATTGAATCAGGGCTGAGAGTAGCAGTAGCTACCTTGGTTTGTAAGTAAGCTTAGGAAACAACACCCCATACATGATGATTTTTTTTTTGCGCTCGCCTTTTTTTTCCTATTCCCCAAGGCGGTGTGCGCTGCACTGTTTTTATTTTGCGCCTGTCGGCCCAGTGCATCGACTTCAGCATGCATTTTAATGTAAGGGTCTGCTTCCTCCTGCATTTTCTAAAGGTTTGCTTCCCCGGGCTAACGGCCGGTGCTGTGTTGGGGATTGAACCCAGCACCTTTGGAGTGTGAGCTGTGCCTTTAACCACTAGCCCACGGCGTACCTCTACACACACATGATGATTTGACCTCAGTCCACTTATACTATGGGTGTAGAGGTCTGTTTTTTTTCCTATTGTTATAACTTATACAGGGTGTGGTGTGTGTTAGTTGTTGGCATGGCTTATAGACCAAACTGACATGTGTTCAAACCCATAAACTGACATAGGCTTACCCCTATGCAACGTGAACACATTAAAATTGTAGAGAAGTCAGATGCAAAGGACCCCAATGCACAAAATAGTACAACCTTAGGAAACAAGGCAACCAAAAGAAGAAGGAAAAAAAATAAACTCTTACAGTGTTACTATTCTAATACACTGGCGTCCCCCATGTATAATACAGAAATAAACAAGTGCAGAACTCGCTTTCATCGGTGTAGAAACATTCCGCAGCAAAGAGTATCAAATGATTTTCCTTCATAATGTTAGATAGAATAATTTGGCGCTCTTTCTAGCAAACCTCTACACCACAGGGTAGACGAGGAACCATTTGAGCAAGTAAGTAATATGAATCTATCATAATTACTGCATGGACACAATCTTGTGGCTACAGTATTTGGTGGCATTGTCTGTCAGACAGGTTCACAGGTGTAATTTATTGATGTATGTGATATATTGTAGTGTCTTCTTTGTTCCCTCCTAAGAAAAATAGAGCGTCAGATAAGCTGTGGCTGTTAGCTGGAATGTCATTGCCTTCTATGTTATATAGACTTCATCTACACTTTTGCCATTACAGGCTTTGTGAGGTACATGTCTTTGTAGCATTTAGATAGAACTGAGAGAAAATTCTAAATTCTACTGCTGGATATGATTGTAGAGTCAAATTCCCTGTTGTATGTGACACACTACAGTGTGAGAATCATGTACAAAAATCAGAATAGTTTTTAAGAGTTTCTAACAAATGATCTAGAAATTCTCAAATTTATTTCAATACCTTTACCTGAAGTAAACATGACAGCAAATTAAAACAAACCATAATTTGCAAAGACAATAGGTGGAAAATGAAACAAAAAACAAGTAAAAGAAACAAGGGTAAAGGTTGTGCCACACCAAACATCACATGTCAAAGCGTTATAGAAAATTTATCGTATTAGGTCTCAAGATTTTATTCCATCTTGCCTTTCCTAATTAAGTCAAGCACTCCTTTACTCCTGAGTAGACTGGAAAGTATAAAGACAAAGGAGCAAAAAGTAGCTTGTCTGCATGAGAGACAACAGCTCTAAACAACTTTGCAAACACTGACTAAAATACATTAACATTATGACATGTCATGTATGATGATGCTGACAATTTCATGCATTCTTTTAAGTATTTTGGCATTTTCCCAACCATCTTACAAATTTCCATCTACTTATTCACTGCCCACTCAGATATCTGTTCAGCAAATTAAAAATGGATGCACAGACATGTGACTTAAGAGGGATGAATCAACAATGATAGAACACAATTGTGTAAAGTCTGTGGACTTGACAGTAGGAGAGCAACAGTATCACCAATACAGTATACCTCAAAATGAACTTGAACAAGGATGGATACAACATTAAGTATCATGTTTTATGTAATTAATATACTATTCTGATTGCACATGACATGAATGAAACTTTCACATGCCGTGGTAACATCAACCTACTTTTCTTTTTTTACTGTTCAACAAAGTGACTCAGACTTAAAAAATAAACCCTACAAGAATAATACTAACAACATTACGCTAAATTAGATGCACAGAAATCAATAAAACCAAATGCAATATATATGATACTAGCAACACAAGAATACAAGACAATCATAATGCACTGAATATAGTAATTAGAATAAGCTTCAGACATGTAATAAGTTGTGACCAAAAAACAACTTGTAATTACCATCTTTCCTGTTACACAAAGCAAGGATTTTAGTGTGTGTATATATATATATATATATATATATATATATATATATATATATATATATATATATATCCTTTAAAAAAAAATAATGGAATAAAATTATTTGCAAGAATATAAGTTAGACATCCAACGTTCTTGACGGCCGTTATGACTGTCCGTGGTGATACGACCGATTAAATCGGCAGTTAGAAAAATGTTAATTAAATTTGCAAATCTGATTTTTTTTCAGTTATCAAAGGGTAGATTGGTATGAATAATTCATTTTTCTTCCAGTTTGATGCATTGTCTAATGTAACAAATCTACTCTACAATGGCATGAGAACCACATATAAATCTAGTATTAGGGTTTAAACATTATCGTTATTAATCATTGTTAGAACCGTCGGTCAAGTTAGTGACCAGACCTAGGTAAATTTAGGCTCGATCAATTCGAAACAAGGAGGAAGATGCATAGCAGCTAGTACCTGTATTAACTGGATGTCAGAGCTCCAGGAGAAAACAAATCGCGCTGCCTTTAGTACAAGATGAGTCATAGACAATTTTGAAACAATGAACTTGCAATTTAACAAAGGGTTCGTGATGTCACAATCACGTCGGTACCCCTCATGACATTCCAGAAAAGAAGCTTGAAAAACGCAGGCCTATCTATTGGACACTTAGAAACTAGATGCGAAAGAGAAAGGTTGTGACGAGTTTAGTAGACTGACAAATCTGATGTTAGACAGACGTTTGATGGTCCACTACCTGTAGAAGAGTACCAGAGGTAAATATATTGTATTCATGTTTATAAGTTACCAGCGAAGAACAGTTCAAGAAAACGAATTTAGATTTCATTTTAAAAGGAGACACCAAGCTGAAATAATTCACCACAAGGTGCTAGATATCATCTTTAGATACCCATTTGTAACCAACGTGGTAGTACCTCAAAAGAGTTTCCTGAAATATAAAATACGTTAGATTCAGAATCTACAGCAGAGAATTTTGTCAACATCAGAATTTGTATGCCGAGACAGATGACTAAGTCTCCTGAATAGAAAAGTTTTACCTGAACACTCCAGGTTCGAGAAGAGAGAGATGTTCATTAGAAATCATCTAGCAAATTTCTTCTCTAGAGCATCTTTCAACTATATTGAAATCACCAGGCAGAAATCTAGATCTAATTAGAAGCAAGTTCCGACCAAAAAGGTCAGAGCCTAGGGTTGACCATATTAGTATTAGACTCCAAGAACAGTGTAATTACACAAAAGATTCTATATAGTTTAGAATTTAGTCAGTGGAAAAAGTAGTAAGGTTAGTTAGTGGTGGATATAAGTTAGCTTAGACAGGACCATAATGTATCAAGACCACATACCAGAGGGACCGAAAATATAAATTTGGGTAGTGTCTAGAGTGTTCTTCTTCGTTCTCAATCTCCCGGTACCAAGCACTGAACTGGGCTTTGCAAGTAGCAGGATGTAGTCCGGAGAACAGAATGCGCTGTGTGAACCAAGCCAATAAAAAAGGTTCATAGGTGTTTTGATTTGTACCCAAGTGTTCAGTTTCCTGTAATTTATTCATCAATCATACAGAAATAGATAGAGGACAGGTCTACCAGCAGAACATTAAAATATTCTGAAATCCCAAACGCACATGAAAAAGCGTAACAAGAGGCTGATCAGCAACATCTCCGACCACCCCTAAGCTATTGGTGTATTAATGGTCCTTGTGCCGCAGGAAGTTTTAAATACATACTACATTTAGCCGAAGCATGCCTGCTTGAATACCAGGATTCCAAGTGAGCAGGGTGACGCAGTCTCAGGTTGAATTAATGGTGTAGTGTCAGTGATCGTACAGAAGGAAAGCCAGTCACACTAATGGTAACATTCCATTCCATGGTTGATTTGCATTTTAACTCAGTGAGATCCCATTCTCCCCCCCCCATTTTTGAGCCTGCATCCTGTCTGATGTAGGAGAAGGTTCATCAGGATAAGAGAATAAATTTAGACCATTATTTTCAGTTTCTCTGATAGACAAAAGTGATTTTGAGTACATCCCATACGACAGTGAAGAATCAGATACAGATATGCTTAGCTCTGGACCTAGTGCTGCCACTGACCAATTTGGTTGGTAAAAGGTGGACTGAGGAGAATAAGCAACACTTAGACACTAATTTCATTGTTAGAAATTGAAACAGCTTACAGAATATAGACCTGGAAAGGTGGATTATTTATAATGTGACTGTGCTACCAAGCAAAACACTACAGGGAGAAAAATATATTCTTTCTATTGTAGGATCCCTATGCTGCAACATTGCAGAATTTTAGCCGCCACAAGTTGGAAATCACATGCTAGATGCTGACACTCTTGCGCATTATCTTTGACTGTTATATGGCAAGGAGAAAGACTTATTTGCAGTGACACTGACAGGACCAAGAGAAGTAACAGCAGCAAAGGCAGAAAATGAACACGGCACTGGTGTCAGTATGCAAAGTTGGGTGCCACGAGCATTGCGATAGAAACCTCATTCACAAGACTGACTAAGGACTCGATCAGGAAAAAAAAAGAATAATATTACAAAATTGTATTCCGTGTAAACATTTCTTCATTAAATTAATAATAATAACAGGTGATTTTAAAAATGTTTTTATAGTTTTTCTTTGAATAGTTGAATAGTATTTTTAGGTCACGATTTACAAAAATTCACATAAATTACATTTTTCAAAATAAAACCACATAAGTAAACATTTTCTGGAAAAAAATATCTTGAGTATCTAAAAACTTATTACAAAGGTAAATAGAACCAATCAGTAAGTGTAAGGATAGATTGAAGGTAAAAGATAAGTTGCCCAATTTTACTCACTTTGTACAGGTTACGGTCACTGTACGTAATGCCCAAATGTACGAGGCCTATTCAAATGAAACGGACCTAACTGCACCAAGTGAACATACGTACGATGCATATAATGACGTCACTTCTGAAGTAAACAGCACATACCATCCATCAAGTTTGCAAAATGTCATCATTCTCCGACTCATAGTTTCCTCAGCAGACCGCTGAAAACATGACGGGTGTGATACGGAATCAGTCCAGAGTTGATCAGCGAGCGTTTTCTAACAGCTGAAGAATGTCGACCAATTGACATTCATCGCAGAATGCAGCAGTGTATCGTGACCCGAATTGCTGCATCAATTTTGGCGATGGCATCTTCTGGCGCAACAATATGCACCTGGACTGAGAAGATCTTTTGTTACTTGCGTTCTTCTTTAAACATCATTGTCCAGTTCTTCACTGTTGTCTTCGGCACACTTGTCACCATACACTGCCAGCATTCTGCGATGAATGTCAACTGGTCAACATATTTCAGCTGTTAGAAACTAAATCACTGCTTGCTGATCAACTCTGGACAGATTCTGTATCACACCCGCCATGTTTTCAATGGTTTGCTGAGGAAACTATGAGTCGGGGGGATAATGACATTTTGCAAATTTGACAGTTGGTATGTGCTGTTTACACCTGAAGTGACGTCAGCACGCACTTCGTAGGTATGTTAACTTGGTGTAGTTAGGTCCGGTTTCATTTAACCTTAAGCACTCCAATATATTTTTGAAAAAAATTTGACCTAATTAATTTTCTTAATTAGTCGCTATGGGAGTCGTCTTTCAAAATTTGTAACTTTTATGTTTGTTTGTCAATAAATATGATTTTCTGGCGTGTAGATACACAATAGCATAACGAACATGTGGATGTTATTGTTTTTGCTGTGTGTTTGTTAGTTTTTGAGATTCAAAAAGATGAAGTTGAAAATTTATGAAAATCTCGAGAAAAATTTGGGCTCGACCACTAGGCCTAGTCGCTTTGATAGAAAACCATGGAAACAACAACGTATCGATACTGTGTTTACAATATCGCCACAACTGTTAGTTTCAATTAAACGTAGTTCTTTCATTTAAACTAACAAAATAAACAAATCTACGCGATAAAAATCTTTCCCAAACAACCTACTTCCCCTTTCGCAAAAAGTCGGCTTGCTCCAAACAGCGTATACAAAAATTAGCACTGTTCAAAAGCCATTTGTAATCGAACATACGATACTTTAACCGGCAAAATATTGTGTATATATGGAGGACGTATTCAGCAGTAAAAAATGGCTGTCGGAAGTGACTCCGTTAAAAAAAAAAAAAAAAATTTCCGCACACAGTTTTAGTAGGCCTAGTCAGGTGGTTTTCTTCTAACATTGGCGTGCTGAAGATTAAACACACCTAGTTCAAAATTCATACCATAAGATTCCCTGTCCAATATGCTTTCAGAAAATGTATACTTATATGGATTTCAGATATTTTATAGGAACATGTCAGAATGCTTAAAAATGCCTTGGCATCACAGAACAAATAATTTAAAGGGTTAAGAAACCATTGATATGGGATATACAGAGAACATATGCTTATCACCAACTTAGATGTGATGACAACTGATAAGTCTTTATGTAACATGTACAGGGCTTGACAAAAGCGCACGTCTGCGACGAGCACACATTTTTGCTTAGACGAGTAACAAAAACAGTTTTTAATCGTTAATTATGTTTTTAATTGTTACTACATAACGACTCACTCACGATTATTAATGATATTACGGTCTGAATAGATTTTTGTACGCATTTATTTTTAGAAACAAAGGTGAATTTGTGCCTAGTTTCAATTTGTAAACATAAATTGCATGACTAGTCCGACTTTGCTGAATGGCGAAATATTTGACTGACTGGTAAGCCACCCTAAAATTCGTCAAGCCCTGAACATGTACATTTCTTTTTACAAGATATATAACATATGTACATATATATATATACACACACACAACATATGTGTGCTAAACCAGCATACAGTGGATGATGTGTTCAGTAATCACGTGTACATTTAAATGTACATAATCTTATCTTTATATAACCATCTTGTCCTATTCACCCCAGTAGCAGCACAGGGTCACCACAGCAGATGACCTTGTAAGAAGTCCATTGCTTGCAATCATGTATTGGGGGTTTCTGCAGACCTCTTTTTCCATTAGGCTGCAAGACACATACACCACTCTTTTTTTTTTTAACTTGCTATTTACAAGTAGGCTATAGTAGATGCAAGAAAAGGCTACAGCACCATGGCGACAGTGTTACTGTCAAGTATTGGTGAGAATGTCATGTCTATATAACTTCCAATTTGACTTTGGGCTAACGATGGCTGAGACAGTGGATGCATGTTTTGGTGCAGGTATGAGAGGGTTCAGAATATTAGCCATTTCTAATAAAGCTAGCAAGGATTTTTCATTTTTCAAGAATTGGATTATGGCAAAATTAGAGGGTTAGATTATATGTTCGCTGTTATGGGGAAATTGTCTAAGCTTAGGATGTCAGTTTAAAACCATTACATGTTAAATCTGGGAATAGTTCACAAGTCTACTAGTTACATGCGTAGCAATAATTCAGTAGGGGTTTTGAGGTCACTCAGTCCGCAGTGTCTAAGCATTATAAAAAGTGTAGGGGTTTTGAGCTGTCTATGATTTGGTGACAAGCTGTCACTGTGAGATTGAAAGGGATATAAGATAGTTAGGGAAGTTGGTAGTGACTCCAGAAAAGGGGATGGATGGCGGCTGTGCATGTGACTGGTGTATTAACAGGCAGGACCAGTTAACCGGTGACACAAGCTACTAGCCGGTCAACAGGGGTACGACAAGGGAGCATGCTTACAAGACTCGTGTGGGAAACCTTTAATTTAATATTGGAGACCAGACAAACAGAAGCTACAGACTATCAGAGACCAGCTAGTCCCGCCACGACAAAGGATCACAAGATCCAAGAGATTAGATAGTTTCATTCTAGTTGAAATTGTTAGATATGGCAGTGATAGGAGATAGAATCTGTGTATAGATCCGGAGATTCCATTAACGGGGAAGGAGAGGAGTAGGTGGTTTGAATCCCCGCTAGTTTAAAAATCCCCTGGTCTGAATGGGAGGTGAGACCGGTGCCTAGTCAGTGACAAACATGGCTAATAAACTATGAGGGTCTGTTTACATGGGTACATAAATAACACTTGACAGTTGAAAGGAGACTGGGGGACGGCGTGGCCTAGTGGTTAAGTGACACGGCTCACAACCAGAAGGTGCTGGGTTCGATCCCCATCACAGCACATGAAGTCCCAAAAAGAGGCAGCCCCATCATCGAGCAAAGACAAAAACAGTCCAAATACCTGTTCTGTCTGCACACTCGAATGCAAGTATAAAAAAAAAGACCTCTACACACCCACAGGGGCAGAAGAGGAGTGACTAAATGAAGTACAAGTTAAATGCACCTGTACATCAATGAATGAAATAAACTATACACAATGAGTGTACATTGCACTCTATATCACAAATGCTGCCATTTACTGAAAAGCTTCGAGTTCTCTACACAAATGAATGACTAAGAACATAATCAACACATTAACTGTGTTTTCTGAACTATATATAAAACTGTACATAAACTGGTCAAGAATATATACAGCAATTCCTTCTGTGTGAATGACTGAAACAGTTATCTTGGAATGCAGTTTGGTGTTTAGTGGAGCTTGCACTTGGTGAATAATTGCCACAAAACTGAACCAATCACAACAAATAATGCATCTAAGATTTCTCTCATGTATAATGATAAGGACATAATACTTTAAACCAGCCCCACGCAAAACAGTAACAGCTAATTTGATGCAAGTGTAGTCAATACCATTCATTGTAAGTCACAGTAACCTGATAAATATATCAGATGCTAAATGAAGCACATAATGTCAACTATTATGATAACTATCATTTAGATGTTATCCTCTTGCTGTGAGCACCCTTATAGAATAAAAGGTTTTGCCATTGTAGTTGCAGCGCTATATGCAGACTGTTTTAATTTTACCCAAGAGATAAAATTACCCAAGCCCTTCAGAGTCTTAAAAATGTCTCTCCGCTACATTTATAACACGGTTTTTTAAACAAAAGAGAAGACATAGTATGATGTTAGTCACAAACTGTACAAACGAATAATTCAATATTAATTAATCTATAACAAGAGTTTATGGATTGTTTCGACATATCCCAAATACAATCTAAATCATAATTATATAAGACATTATCATTAGTCTGACCATACCTAGGCAATAACAACCTTGAAATACAACATTTATCAACACAAATTCAAATTCAGTCACTTGCATGGGCTCAACAAAAACCAATAAATAAAATTTTTAAAATACTGTTTTCAACCTTGGTCCTAAAGTTGACTAACGCTCTATCCTACTGCAACAGGGGCTTGTTGGCCAACTCCATTCTGCTCTGTCTGTGGCTTTGATACAGGCCGCCGAAAGAGAAGGACATGAGGTTCTGTTGATATGCAAACAGATAATATTATTTAACATCACTGCATCATTCGAGTGGTACTTGAGGAGAAAGATATAGGACCAATGTATCCTATGTATATTGTGATAAGTAACAAAAAAGGGTTATGAATGAGACTAGCAGCCTCTTCATATAAAACAAACTGCTACACAAACCATCACAGTAAAAGCACACATGTGTTTTAGTACAGGTTTTCTGTATGGGAGCCAGTTGCAGTGGTCATCCTAAACTTCATACAGAGTGAACAAGAAACAATAATATCAGATATATCAAATTAGCAACAATCCCCATTACTAAAATTAAAGTAATTCAAAAAAGTTTTTCTCTATTAATAATAGAACAGAAATAACAGTTCAAAAAAAATTCAGTTCTCATGAAGCATTTGATAATGTAAACAGTTGATAATGTAAACAGAAGGTCCGGGTCCTCCATAAATAATTGATTTAAAAAAAATAATTGTTATGATTGCAAAAATCAGATGTTTTATTTAATGGAGGTGAAAAAGTCTACACAAAAAAAAAAAATACATGAAGGATATTACTTCATATTGATATACAAGTCTGAGAATAAAGGACACAAGGAATAATCATTTATTAGAATGACAACATTAAAAAAAAGAGTAAAACTAGTGGTTTTATTTAAGTCATATCTAAATTCTGCAAAATGTAGGCAATAATAATATATCCAATTTGTAATGCATTCTGACCTCTTATTTAAGGTGTGAACATACAAAGTGGGGGATGGTGTGGGCTAGTGGTTAAGTGACACAGCTCACAACCAGAAGGTGCTGGGTTCATTCCCTATCACAGCACCAGCAGTTACCCCGGGGAAGCAAACCCTTAGAAAATGCAGGAGGAAGCAGACCCTTACATAAAATGCATGCCAAAGTCGGATGCACTGGGCAGACAGGCACAAAATAAAAACCGTAGTGCAAAGTACACCGCCTTAGGGAATAGAGAAATAAGGTGAACGAAAAAACAAAAAACATACAAAATAAAAAGGCATTGTAATAAAGGCATTAACCTTTAGCATGCTACATATTTTTTAACGAAAAATTTGCATCTCACTATGGTAGTCAACTTTCAAAATTTGTAACTTTTCTGTTTGTTTGTCAATAAATATGATTTTCTTGTGTGTAGAGACACAATTGAATAAATAACTTGTGGGTATTATTGTTGTGTGTTTGTTAGTTTCTGAGATTCAAAAAGATGAAGTTTAACATTTTTTTAAATCTCTGAAAAAATTTTGACTCGATCGCTAGGCCTAGTCGCTCTGATAGAAATCCATGGAAACCACAACAACGTATCGATACTGTGTTTACAATATCAACACCACTGTTAGTTTCCAGTTTAAACATAGTTCTTTCATATAAACAAACAAAATAAACAGATCTACTCGATAAAGATCTTTTCCAACAACCTACTTCACCTTTCGCAAAAAGTCGGCTTGCTCCAAATGGTGTATACAAAATAAAAATTGTTCAAAAGCCATTTGTAATCGAACATACGATACTTTAACCGGCAAAATATTGTGTATATATAGGTAACGTATCCAGCAGTAAAAAAAATGGCTGGCATAAGTGCCTCCGTTATGAAAATTAAAAAAAACCATTTCCCCCGAACACCGTTTTTGAATGGGGCGTGAGTCTAGACATTCTTGACCAATGCGTGCTAAAGGTTAAGTGAACTCATGTGAACAAGCAGTCTATTTAACTCTACAACACTATATAAATGATTGTCATTGTGGATTTTAGTAGATTCAAACTATATCCTGCCTGGAGGAGTGTGACATGAGATGCTAGGGCATATGCATTCTGGTCAAAACGACATGGGTTTGAATCCTGGATATTTTTTTATTGGGAGTGAAAGAAAAGTCAAGGCTGCGAAGCGCATGACAGCTGTTTTGTGTTCTGGTAAATGGCATATATTCCTCAGCACCCACATCCCCCAATTGAATGGGGTACTCTGGGATGATATTTATGAAGCTGAGGAATAAAATCCGCAACACTACACCAAGGCAGATTACGAGAACAAGCCCAGTTAGTGCCTACATTGATGATCACAAAATAAAATGGTTTGGTCATTTAGTCAAAATGCATTATAACCAGCCTGCAGCGAGAGCATATCATATGCAGGTGCCCGGTCCTAGAGCAAGGGGCCGACCTTGACACTCAGAAATTTACACCTAACGACAGCACAATCCTCCGACTTGGTGAAAAAAAGAAATCAACACATCCCCTGCGAGACCTCATGACAAGAGTGGTAGGAAAAAAGAGAGGAATTAAGGCCTCTTGCCACAACAGTTGCCATGCACTGTATAGGCCAGGTCTCTATTTGTCTCTGATAGAGAAAAAAAAAACCAAGGATTTGAACGAACATCTTTGTGGCCGGAAGCTCGACATCAAAACCACTCGCTACCTCCTCTCCCCAAATGGAAAAAACAGGATAAAGATAGTTATGGTGTCCTCTTACCTGGTGCATGTACCATATAATGAATCCAACCTGGCGACTGCTGTACACCAAGGTTTCTCCATTCCGTCTCTGTCATCAGGTGGTTCTTTGGCACTTGCTTTGCAATACTACTAGGCAGGATCACATGTCTAATGATATAAGATAGAAATTATGCTTACAGTAAATGGTTTCCAATTTGCTACAAAAAACACTATAAGCAAAACACCGTTTTAGCATTTTGATATTTATTATTTTATCTTGTTAAACAGAATCAACATCATTGCACTCCGGGAAAACCAATAGATGCGCTCTCCTAAAAAATATTCAATATAGATAGTTCCTGTAGAAGCCTGGTCAACGAGGTGGGGATCGACACTATGATCCCTGTATTGGTGAGCCTGCTGATATACCTTCAGTATATCCTAGGATGTAAGAAGTCCACGCCAACCCGCTACTAGAGAAAATTGGTCTGGAGCAAAGAACCCAGAAACAAGTAACTTTGATAAGAATAGTACTCCTGCTCCATAATGTCTGGCACCCCACTATCTGCTAGATACACATTTGATTACCACAATCCGTAGATCGTCAATTTGCCAATGGCAGTGTCATCACCCAAGAGGCAATCAAACTCTTTAGTCTCTTGTGGCCAGCTGCCCCAGCATCAGTGTCCACACATTTTCTAACACATGGGTTACATTATGTTACTTTTGATATTTTGTGTTTTGAAATAACCTAAAATATGGCCGATAGTTTAACACGCGTAGATTTCACTTAATGAAGAGTTTCTTCCGTTGGATATTTACATTTTCTGTGAATTTGTAAAATTGTGGCACTCTGCACGATGGAATTAGATTCGAGAAATTACTTATTTGTCAGGTCAATAATCATGAATAAGAACTACACATGGTATCCCAACCTACGTAGGAATGACATTTACGCTAAAAACTGGGACGATGCGGCTAACATCTGGTCAGGCAAAACACACTGATCAGACAACGTTAGCCAGAGTCAGGAGAAATATACTGGCCAAGATCCTCACCTGACCTCCTCGTTGGTCATCATGGAAATGGGCTGTTGTCGAGGACAACAGTCGACTAACAAGGTGAGGTTCCACTAGATCTCTGTAGTAGTGAGCGACACGTAGATGAAGCCAAGCATAGCACAACCGCCTGGAGAACCCCCGTTCCACCTTCATCAGCACGCTTGGGATGTGAGGACAACCCGCCACTTAACGTCCTTTTTAGGGCGTACAAAAAAGAGTAACATATTCATTGTGGGCATTCGCAAACAACAACGCTACAAACTAAAATATATTTTAATTATGAACACTCCATGTCATACATAGATCACTTAATTATTTGTCTTAAGATCCTGGAAGAGCAGCCGAATCTCAAACCAGGCATGTCATCTGGGTAATGGATACCTCTTTATTTGTTAATACATAACAGCCTTGAACCAGAAACGTTGAAAACCTAGATAGAGCTTATATAGATGACAAACTGAATATGGAATATTAGAAGTGTTAACTGTTCCTGCCGAAGACAGATGTGTTGGACTGAAAGGTGTAAATATCACAGTCAAGCTGTAAACTAGCAACAACGCATTCCGTTCTCCGGACTAGATCCTGCTACTTGCAAAGTCCTTTTCAGGGCTTGGTAGCAGGAGATTGAGAACAAATGCAGAATAAGATAAGAAAGAAGTATAAACAAAAAAAAGGACAAGCTCAAGAAAGAAATAAAGAAATCCAAATTGGAAATCCTAGTTCTCACAGAAACTAAAAAAATAATAGAACATGGGGTCAGGGATATCATGGCTAATATGTTTCTCTACAATTGAGTTCCCACTACTGACAAGAGTCTAGTGGGCTGTAATGTCCAAAGTCAAGGGAACATCAAGAGATGGAAATTTATCCCTGAATGAGTTTTAGTACTGGACCTCAAAGAAGAAGACAAGTTAGTCAACATCTTCATTGTTTATGAACCTACTGAGAGTAATAGAGCAGATGTCAAATACTACTACTACTTCGCCGTCGTTCATTCTCAAACTCCTGCTATCAAGTCCTGAAAAGGCCTTTGCAAGCAGCAGGATGATGTTTGGAGAACGGAATGCGTTGTAGTTTACAGCTTGACTGCGATATTTGCACCTTTCGGTGCGACACATCCTACCTCAGCAGGCATTTTAATATGTAACACTCAGAACGGAAGACACAATACAAAAACTATGGGAAGGCTTGGGAGATCAGATTGGAAAAGAATGTAGAAGAACAGCTGAAAAAGAATGCTAGAGAAATCCAGAAGCTCCTCTACAGGACCATAAGGAATATGAGACAGGAACAAGGTGCTTTACTTAACACCCCCAGGGAGATAATAAATAGACGGGAAGACTATTTTCGGAGCTCTGTGGAGAGGAAGAAATCAATGACAGGGAAACATTCTGCTAAAGGCAGCATTGGAAAAAGAAATAAAGGTTTGCAAAGCAGCTGGATGTAGTGTGACACCAGAAATTATCAAGTACATTTTAACTGGAGGTAGACTGTTGTTCCGGAAGGTTTTCTGGGCAGCCTGGTGTTACAAGGGTACACTACAAAGGATTGTGAGATAGTCATCATTATACCAATTTTTTTTAAACTGACAACAGACTGAAAAACCATATAGGCATATCCTTTCTTAGAGTCACAGTGTTTCCTGGACCCAGAAAAGGCATTCTTCTTCTTCTTCTTCTTCGTACGCAAGAAAAGGCATTCAATTTGTGATATTGTGCCATAGTTTACAGCGAGGCTTGGATATCTGCGGCTTTCGGCCCAACACATCAAATTTCAGTACAGCATAGTTTGGGACCGGAACTCGTTTTCCTTCTACGATCCCTAATCTCTTAGTCAGGCTGCATAGTTGCAGTCTGTTTACAGGGCCACTACTTGATAGCTGAATAGTCTTTCTCATGGGTCGGCTCATTCCCTGCTGCATCTTCAGCCTTTGACCAAGTTTGAAGCATAGGATCACCAATGTAAAAGGATCAGAAAGTTTGGGCCAAATAACTTTGGGCGCTCTTGAGTTAACGTCTTTATACTGGTTTAGAAGACCCTGCAGAGTCTGTATACAACCAGTTAGAATTTTCATCACCTTGCTCTAAAAGCTATGCGCATCCAGTTTATTCTTAAATGCATTAACTGTCCCTGCCTCCACTACCTCCCCATGGCAATGCATTCCAAGCAGACACCACTCTCTGACTAAAAAAATATTTCCTAATATCTAATCTGGACCTATCTTTAGTCAGCTTGTAGCTATGCCCTCTTGTTCTTGTGGGTGGCTGTATTTAAAAAAAACTTGTTATAGTCTAATTTATCCATTTCTCTGATCATCTTATAAACCTGTATTTAGTCACCACGAATTCTTCTCTCTTCGAGACACTGTAGGCCGGTTTTTCTGAGTCTTTCCTCATAACTGTAATTCTGGAATCCCACTATCATCTTTGTCGCTATTTTTGTATTCTTTCCAGCGTGTTTATATCCCCTCTATGATAAGGACTCCACACCTGTACACAGTACTCCAATCTAGGTCTAACTAAAGCTTTATACAGTTTGACTATCACTTCCTTGCTCCTATGTTTAATATTTCTTTTTATCATACCTAACATTGCATTTGCCTTGTTCACTGCTACCTTAACTTGCTCACTCACCTTTCCCGTATTATCTATTATAACCCCTCCTAGGTCCCTTTCCTTTATTGTTCTCTCCCATTCTGTAATTATGTTCCATATTGGATCTACCCATGTGGATGACTGTACATTTATCTACATTAAACTCCATTTGCCAGCTTACAGACCATTCTCGAATTTTATCTAAATCCGACCTCAATATATCCACTTCCGCTTTAGATGAGACACTACTGCATAGTTTTGTGTCATCAGCAAATTTTGCAATCATGGATCCCATATCAATGTCCAAATCATTTATATATATCAAGAACAAAATTGGTCCCAAAATCGAGCCCTGTGGCACACCACTTTTCACCACTCAGAGTACTTATTTATGCCCACCCCAGCCTTCTTCCCGTTAACCAATTTTTAATCCATTTGGCAACTTCCCCACCTATTCCATGTGATTTTAACTTTCGAAATAATCTCACCGTAGCAAACAATCGGATGCAGCAGGCCCTAACATCGCTGGAGGAGTGGGCGAAATCATGGCCGGTCAAAATAAATGAAAAAACAACATGTACGATAATCTCGCTTTCAAATAAACCCCAGAACACCAAAATAAGTCTTAACGGCAAATATCTGCAGCCTAACAACAACCCAAACTACTCAGGCGTCACATTTGATCGGCGCATGACATGGAAAAGTCAGATCGAGAGAAACCGAATGAGAGCAAGACAAAGAATGGCAGTCATGAGGAAACTTTCTGGCAAAGGCTGGGGAAACTGTACATTGGAAGAGTGAGACCAGTTCTCGAGTATGGCATTGCGGCATGGGCAACAGCAGCAAAGGCGAACTTTGATAAAATTAGCAAACTTCAAAACCAAGCCATGAGAGTTATAACAGGAGGCATGAAGTCAACGCCAATTGTAGAACTTGAAAAGATTACAAATCTGCAATCCATGACCGACAGAAGAGACTGCAGAGCCCAGCAGCAAGCAGAGAAACTCAGAAGACTGACAGACCATCAAATGCATCAGAGACTAAATAGATTTGGAAATGGGAAACTAAAGGGGAGAAACTTTGCAGAAATAGCCAAAGCAAAGATGAGCGAAGACCCTATGAACACCATAACAACACCAAAGCCCATCCCTACTGTACGCAAACCTACCTGGAAGCAGCATATCATTCCGGAGGTGGTAGAAAATATACCAGGCATTGGAAACAAGAACAGCCAGACCGAACAAGAAAGGAGAGACATAACCCTGAGGTACATAGCGGAAAACTACTTAAGCATGGACTGGACCCATGCATACACCGACGATTCTGTAACAAACACAACACAGAATGGAGGGGAGGGGTATTCCTGAGCCTACCAAATGGTAGAAAAATAACACTGTCAGTGCCAACTGGAAAATTCTCAAGCAATTTCAGAGTCCAAAAGGTCTATTAGGGCCAGATACATGGCCAAATGGGAAACAGAACATACTGGCTACACAAAAAATGATGCCTACTACCAGTTGAACAGAAGAGAGCAGGTTGTGGTCTTCAGACTGCCGCACAGGCCAAAACAGACTGAGGTACCATCTATTCAATAAACTGAAGATAGGTGGCACTGACAAATGCACCTGTGGTACAGGGAAAATGACCGTGGAACATCTGCTGCAAAATTGTCCGATATACAAGGACCAGAGAAAGCACATGTGGCCATCACCAGTAGCAACACTAGACAAGCTCTATGGCAGTGTCGACAGCCTCAGGATGACGGCTGCTTTCTTCGAACAAATTCAAGTCGACGTCTGACAGCGTACGAAAAAGAAAAAATAATCTTTGATGAGATACTCTATAAAAAGGCCTTTGCAAAATCTAGATAAATAACGTCCACTGGCTCCCCTTTATCTATCATTTTAGTAACCTCCTCCATGAATTCTAATAGATTTGTTAAGCATGATCTCCCTTTAGTAAACCCATGCTGACTATTTCTAATTAGATTAAATTTGTCTAAATGCATTACAATGTTTTCTTTTGATTATTGACTCTAACAGTTTACAGACTATGCTCGTTAAACTCACTGGTCTATAATTCGCTGGATCTGATTTATTGCCTTTCTTAAATAAGGGGATCACTCCTGCATCTTTCCAATCCCGTGGAACAATCCCTTTTGTAAGTGATTGAGAACATAATATAGCCAATGGTTTTGCTGGTGGGTCTCTAATTTCATACAGCAATTTTGGATGAATACCATCTTGACCTAGACATTTATCCACTTTCAACCCCTCCAATTTTTTAAAAACCGTTTCCTCTGTAATACAGATTGATCTTAATCCCGCTGTATCCACGTCTCTTTGAAAAATATCTATAATCTCTGGGATCTTGGAGCAGTCATCTTTTGTGTAGACTGTGCCAAAGTACCGATTGAGTAGATTAGCTGCCTCCCTATTCTCACTTATTAATTTTCCCTGTATTGTATATGAGAGGGCCTACTTTGTCTTTCGTTCTTTGTTTATTTCTAACATAACAGAAGAAGCTTTTACTGCCAGTCTTGATCCTCTGAGCAAGTTTTTTTTTTAAAGTCTATTTTTGCTGTTTTATTAGCTTTCTGAGATATGTTCTGCTTGTCCAAATATTTTAAATATGTTTCTTTTGATTTACCTGCCTCTATATATTTTTTTCCATGGTTTACCATGTTGTCATTTTTCTAGCACATTAATTTACATGAAGTTGCTAGTTCAATGCACAACCATCTTAAGCCACATTTTACAACATGCATAGGGGTGCAGCGGCTCTATTATTTCGTCCCCCAATTAAAGGACCCAGAATCCATACAAGGGAATTCTTGGAGTGTATTATACGATTAGAAATAGCTTCCTACTTGGCACATGCAAAACAACAAAGTGCCAACACATTCCAGTCATGTACACAATATTGAAACAAAGACAAAACATTATTACAGTACAGAACCAATAAGCATGTCAGTGCTTTGTGTGTGTATGTGGATAGGAATACAAAAATGTAGGAACAAGAGGCAATCAGGAAGTTCTTTTTTAGTCATTCAAAAATTACCTATACTCGTATTTGTCATCATAATACTTGTCAGAGTATGAGATTTGGTCTTGGGACATCCTAAACAAGTTCTCACTTATCTTCAACCCTAGTGACTCCTAATGTGTGTGACTTTATCCTCTTCTGAAATAAACAATCAAGTAGTTTAGGATTCAGGATCAAAATAACTACACATTGTTTATAATCATTTAGTTATGCAATCAAAGAGTTAGTGGCTAATTAGCGCAGTTGTAGAGCACTCGCTTTTCATTGCAAAGGTACAGGGTTCAACTCCCGCTACCAGCAGCTCCATTCGGCCCAGCTGTAAATGGTAAGGAAAAATTAGAGAGGAAGTGAACTGGCCACCCAACTTTACAAAGCTGTGACTTAGTATAGTGAAAGCTCCAAAACTTCATTCCTGGCTGCAGTGTCTGCTATAGAACTACCTTTACCTTAAACAAGGAGTTGATGGTAATATCTTGAAAATTGACACACACAACTCTCATGTGGTATTCCAAAATTTACTTTCCCAAATAAGCTGTAACTTATGCATCATAACACATTCAAACCAAACAACATTTGCATAGTAGTAATTTGTCTGTTGGTCAATCGTGAAACATTTATAACATAAAATGTGGATTGCGGAAGCGAGAGAAAGAGGGCTGTGTGTGTTGGATGTTATAGAAGTTTGAAAATACACAGAAGTCATAAAAGTATTCATTTTTGCAGTTTGCTCTGAAATAGGGGGACCCAGTGGTCTCAAGGTAAGGTGTTCGCCTCAGGTGCTGGAGGTCATGGGTTGAAATCATGGTGTAGACTAAGTATTTTTCATGTTGATCATCCGGCAAAAATATCCAGATCTCTATCCCGAGTAGTGAGATCAGACACCTGTGTGCAATGGCGCACACATTAAAAATACCCTAGCAGTTGAAAATTGAATGGAGTAGGCTTAACAGCCTCGGGCTAAGTTTAAAATCTATTCAAATTTTTAGCTCTCAGATAATCATGTTTCTCTCACAAACTTGGCTTCTGTCCTTAATTCGGCTGGGAATGGCAAGGTTCCATGAGAGGAGCAGACATACCTAAAGAATATATTCTAATGATGAAAATAGTGAATCATAGAATTAAAGTCTGAATTTTAGTCAGTGAATATGAAGTTTTGGTAAGATGGGCAAAGTGACTATCCTCCCCTAACCCAAGTGATATTCATTTGATTAATTAAAAGCATGACCACTTTTCCAACACCTACATATCTTTATTGCAACATATTGTGGTTAAGAGCTACATTCTTGAGATAGAGATTGTCAAGGTAGCTGTGCTAACCCCCATCTTATAATAATAGTTGTCCATCACAAGTGATGAAGACCACTCTCTTTGTTCAGCCATGTGGACAGTCGTATCTCTTGCTGTGTCCGCTGAAATGGGTGACTTGCGCGGTGATTTGGATTAAAGTGAGGAAGAAACTGCGCCTTTTGTCAACCTCACTCACAGAGCCTAAGCTACCTTTTGCCAGTGGCAAGACATTCATCGAGACGACTGGAGATAGCATAGGATGCAGATTTTGCCTCAGGGTTACCACCGAAGCCTTTCCGTAAACATGTAACCCGCAGGGTAGAAAGGTGGGATGGCATCTAACGCAGTTTGTTGTGCCTTTTCGATAACCACAAGAGGTCGTATGGACAACACTCAGCGTGTGAGTGAGTCTGGCATCTCTCCCCAGCTGTATTCAGCTCATCATAGTATCATCTAAAATTCCCACACCCAAATCTTATATAGAGAAGCAAAGTCTCCATATTTTAAAAACATCTGCCACAGGAGTGGTACCTGGTAGGAAAGAATAGTGTAACTGAAATCTCATGTAAAACTTACAATTGTTACATGACATAAGCTCACAGCTTGAAAGTGTCAGAAGTACTTGATACTAGCTGTTTTCTGCAGTGGTGGTTTGCCTAATGCTTCATGACCGATAAGACAGTGAAGTCCTAGTCAGCTGTGGCTATTATTTACCGCTATACTATACTCACAGAATAGTGGTAAGCTTCTGCTTACTCAATGAAGCCTCGCATTGTACTAGTCAGGAGAACTCTGGCCTACCTTCTTGGCCTCCGGACGTGAGGAGAGCCACTGTTTAAGTACTGAAACTTAAGTAACTAGTCTGCAATAGTAATCCACCACCAAAAAAATCATAAATAATACCTAACTCAAGTGCGAGTTGCATTTGCGACAACTCAGTATATATTTTATTTTTGCATTCACTTGATTTCTCTATTACTCAAAGGCGGTGTGCATTGCACAACGGTTTTTATTTTTCATCTGTTGGCCCAGTGCATCTGACTTCAGCATGCATTTTACGTGTGTCGTAAGGGTCTGCTTCCTCCCGCATTTTCCCCGGGGTAACGGCCGGTGCTGTGATGGGGATCGAACCCAGCACCTTCCGATTGTGAGCCGTGTCACTTAACCACTAGCCCATGCCTTCCTCCAACCCAGTACATAATTAATATTTTATTAGACTGACTAATACTGGTTGGGGAGCTTATTTAAATTAAATATTATAATATATCAATCACGCAAGCGACAATTAATTACCATATTTTTTACGTAGACAAGTCAACTGGAACCAATCACCCAACCAGTCCAATCATGGTAATTATTAATATTATTGTAAGATCACCCATCGCTGCCTTCAAAATAATTTCAAGATACCACTGCCTTCCACGACAAACACAAAGTTGACAAAGCATCATTGTTTTACTGATAACTTTTATGAATCGATTATTAGCGTTCAAGGCGAGACGAATTGAGTTTCTTTTTAACTTGACTTATTTAAGTTATCAAAATTAATATCGACTTTGCCGATGAAAATTTTGAGATCAGATTACTTTGTGACTTCACACGCACTACAGTACTCAGTGTCAGTTGAGTACTGCTACAACCTACTCACTTACTGCTCGTTTAGTTTAAGTTTAGTCAAAAGTTTAGTAGTCAAGCTTATATATTCGATTAGTTTGATTCAAACTAATCCTTGATTAGTAGATAGATAACGTCCTTGTCCGTTATGCCAAAGCGTACGACAATATAAAGACATCCGCAATTACAATTGCACTGTACAAATAACTTAGCAACAAGCATCGTCGCATAATGATAGTTGTTGACAAGAAAAATATAGCCAGCACAATGTTGCCGGCCCGATATTTTACCTCCAGATCAAGTTGAATATGGCGCGCACCAAAATGACTGATCTTCTGCTTGACGTTGCCGTTAGTTAGGTAGCCAGATTTTCATGCACCATGTTTTCATTTGAAATGTGCTTCGTAAAACTTGTATTTATTTTCACACAACATGCAGTATTTCATACTAAATTTCAACAGCTAAACCATCTTTATCTTTATTTTCTTCTCGGAAAATTCCTAACACATTATCGAGTTTCTTTACATTTTTTAAAGCTATTATCGCCGGACAACAACTATTTGGATATGTCTGTTGAAGGCCAATTTGCAAACACAAACATCTGTCCTCTGTTAAAAAGATGCGATGTCACTGTACTCCAGGCAAACACATAGGCGCTCAGTCAATTTCTGCAAAGTAGGAAGGTTTTGGATACTGTTGATTCCCTTAGCTCGCTAGTTTTACATTCCCTTTGTCGTCAAAGCAGGTGTTCCTCGCACAGAGATTATCATGTGTCATGCCTAGTTGTCGTTGTCTCATTTTCGTTCTTTATTAGCATTTGGATGTTACAGAAAGATCCTCTACCCTGGACAGAGAAAAAGACAAATATAGGCATTTGGCAAGAGTTGAACATAGAGGAGAACTGGTTTATCAATTCCATGTTGGCCAGAAAATATTAATACTTTGGTCACATCGAGAGACACAACGGTCTTGAGAGAACAGTGATGTAAGGTATGGTGCCAGGCTGAAAAGGCAGGGTCAAACCGAGAAGATGATGGCACCACGATATTCAAGAATGCTTGGGTATGACTGCTGCAGAGGCTAGAGTATTGGTAAGAGAAAGTTTATTTCAGACAAACTGTGCTGGGAGTGAGGTTCTATAAAGGACATGCCACATGATGATGATATGCATTTGCCGCTCGCGCACATTACAAGACTGTAGTAGAACACTTGGTGCGTTGTCGCAGTCATGATTTATCTAATTTTTTCTTGTTTGCGTTCACCTTATTTCTCTAATCCTCAAGGCGGTGTGTGTTGCACTGTGGTTTTTATTTTGCGCCTGTCAGCCCAGTGCATCCGATTTCAGCGTGCATTTTATGTAAGGGTTTGGTTCCTCCTGAATTTTCTAAGGGTTTGCTTCCCCGGGGTAACGGCCAGTGCTGTGTTGGGGATCGAACCCAGCACCTTCGGGTTGTGAGCCGTGTCACTTAACCACTAGCCCATGCCATCTCCCCTTGCTTGTATTTGATGTTCACATTTGGCGTCATGCAACTGTTTTCATTTTCGAATTCTCGCCTTTTGTCACAAATATTGGATCGCTCAACGTGGTGTTAAAATTCTCTTCTCCATCCGCTCTTCTTTTTTAAGTTAACAAATTCTAGTTTTTGAAAGATGAAAAGTAAATGCAATGTTAATCAAGTTATTTTCTGTTCAATGCGCCCACAATACCTTTCAGGATATGGGGAGAGCTACAACATTTTTCTGTTCTTTTTAAGAAATGACGTCACTGCACTAAATACCATCTTATATCTGTAAATCTTGCTCTCAGCAAATGGTGAAAAGTGTAGATGTTGACGGTTCTAGTAGTCTACTTGTTGTAAATATTTCTTTTCCGACCTCTCAGGTACCCATCTCTGTCCGATCAACAATCGATTTCGAAATGACAGTCAGTGTGTCATGGATGTGGCTGACCAACACAACGGGTCTCATACGTCTAGGCGAACATTATTATTATTATTATTATTAATGTCAAGTCATTATTTGCGGTGATAGCGTCCAAGAGATAATTATTGACTACAGAATCTGGGATAAAGATACTGAGCAGTGCATGTGCTGCAGTAGTCAGCGGCCCATAGATGACTGCTAGCGTCAGGGCCGGCGAACCAGATCTGACAAGACCCTTTCTTTCCGCTACGCCGTGATCCTGGATAACGGGCTGCAACAGAGCAGACTGACTAAGGAGAAGAAATCAGAGATGAAATGCTGACCCGGTACTAAAAAATGCCTACTGAAGTTGGATGTGTCAAGCTGAAATGTGCTATTATCGCAGTCAAGCTGTAAACTACGACACGGCGCATTTCTTTTCAGGGCTTGGTAGCGGGAGATTGAGAACGAACGAAGACGATAAAGACTACATAATGTCACCCATATACATATCCAACGTCTCCCCGTTAATGTCTGATTGCAGACCTTGTCTCTTCCTTATACTTGTATCACCTTTATTAGATACCTAGTTCCAGTCTAGTCCTCGGTCTTAGACTGTCTTATATTGTTATCCTATCGGACTTTAGGTCGTCTTGTGGGTTTGGATCATTGGTTCTTTGCTTTCAGGACAGCAGTAACAGCCACTCTTCTTTCAATCTTCAGAAATGGCCAAACTCCCGAAGTTGAGATTGTGCACTTGAGTCTTCAGTGGTTGCAATTCGAGATCATGCTGAATCGTGTAATTGCGAACCTCGTCACTTCTGGTTCTTGGACCATCTATCTTATATGTCTCATTTCAAAGGATTGGGGCTGACTTTACTGGGTAGTGATCATTACCAAAGATTCACACCAGTAAGTAAAAACTGGTACTTTAATATAGATGAATCGATATACAGTCCAGTCATCCTAGTTTTTGTGTGTGTTTTTTGTTGTTTTTTTTTTGATTTTTTTACTTATTCTTCCTTTTTGGGAGGAAGTCCTTCATTTATGACATTAAAAAGTTTGCCATTCGCTGCTCTTCGACCAGACGGCTTCTTTGAAACATGTTTTCTGGTCCGTTGTAGCTGAGAGGTATATGAACTGTTTGACCTGTAAATGAAGCTATTCACCTAGCAAAATGTGACGTCTCTTCTCTTCTCTCAATACTACCATGGTTTTTGTTTTTGAACTACAAATGTTCATCCATCTCTTTTCCAGTATTCCGTCCCAGATCTAAAAGATGGTCTGTCTTGGCTTCGTTTGGTATCAATCTCCCGCTACCAAAACTCAGAAAAGGGCTTTGAAGTAGCATAATGTAGTCCAGAGAACGGAATGCGTTGTGTCGTAGTTTACAGCTTGATCGCGATATTTACACCTTTCGGTCCAGCACATCCGACTTCAGAAAGCATTTTTTAAATACCAGGATAAAGGGGATGGCGTGGTCTAGTGGTTAAGTGGCACGGCTCACAACCCGAAGGTGCTGGGTTCGATCCCCATCACAGCACCGGCCGTTACCCCGGGGAAGCAAACCCTTAGAAAATGCAGGAGGAAGCAGACCCTTACATAAAATGCATGCTGAAGTCGGATGCACTGGGCCGACAGGCGCAAAATAAAAAAATCGTGCAACGCACATCGCCTTGGGGATTAGAAAAATAAGGCGAACTAAAAAAAAAAATTAATTAAAAAAAAATACCGGGATAGCAGTCCCTCTTCGATCCCTTCTCCTTAGCCAGTCTGCTCTTTTGCAGCCTAGAATCTAGGATCACCCCGTGGAGGTGTAGAAGGATCTTAGCAGCTCAGGTTCGCTGGTCCTGGCGATAGCAGTCAGCTATGAGTCGCTAACCGCTGCAGCTCATGCGCTGCTCAGCATCCTGATCCCGAAAGTTGGTCTGAAGATGTACCTCTGATTGAGTAATCAATGCCACATCATTCGCAAGCGCCAACTCCTATAAATATAGAATTGTCTTATCTTTCAATACTCCACTGACTATTCTGTGTCCTCTCCTTAGAGACTTTCATGACATCATCCATTAAATAATTGTATTATGTTTTTAGATCATTACTTTTCTTATTTCGTAAATGTCTATAAAGTCTACAATGGATGTTGTGATTTCAAGATTCATAGTGCAGTATTGTTCCTACGTAGTACTTTAAGCTACCTCTTGTATTTCAATTAAAAAGGTGCTTATTTCTCAGAATGTTTCTTTTTGTGTGTGGTTCGACTGGTGCAGACCTGTTCCTTTTTTCTGTTGTATCATTTAATATATATGTTATTGGAGTTTTTCACTTGTTTCGTACATTTCATAAATATTTCACTTTTGCTAGACTATTGTAGATTCTCAATATTATAGGATATGATTGTCAAACAAAAGAAAATAGCTTAATTTTTGAGACCGCTGTTCTGTTGCTAGTGTAATGTATACCTACACCTAAGAGCAGCTGTAGATGGCGCCTAACTGGCTGCGGGTCTACTTAGCTCTAGTATTTACATAAAAACCCCCCTCCAAGAAACTGGTTGTATACAGACTCTATAGAGTCTTCTAAACCAGTATAAAGATGTTAAGTTAAGTTAAGTAGTATGATAGGGCATGGTGATAAAACGTATCCCTGTTTTACGACACTACTGGTCTTGAACTTCTCTTGTTTTCATGTCCGAATGTAGTTTCTATCAGTCCTACATAAACTCTGCATCGCACAGATCACAGGTGCCGAGATGTTTACTTTTCCATGCATTCACTGAGCCTGCTTCAGTGAACATTATCAAATGTCTCTTTGTATTTTACCCTCATGTCCAGCTGATTTGCCAAATGTAATTTTCAAAAATGTTACTTTGAAATTGCTCCATCGCGATGTTATTTTCTCTGTCATTGATTGCGTCCTCTGTATTTTAGCGGGACATACCTGGAATTTGGTCGTCCTTCGCACTGGCGAGTTCTGAGAAATAGTCTTTCCATTATCTGCTTCGGGAAGGTAAGCAAGCACCTAGTTTGTTCTTTACACATTTCAGAGTGTACTCTTTTCCCTTCAACGTGTTCTTTTGATGGGGATTCCGTGGCGAAGTGGTTAGTGGATGTGGGTTCGACTCCAGACTCCGCCGTCTTTTTCACGGGTACTCGATGCGGAGTCCCAAAATAAATTATGCATCATCGTCTACGATGGACAGCGGCCTTTGCCTTGTTCTTCTGGTCCCGTAGAACAGCTTCTTGTTGTCTCCTGCATTCTTTTCCAGCTATTCCCATAAGTCCTCCCAGAATGTGTGTTTTGCTGTTAGCACTTTGTTCTTAGCTTCCATTCTGAGTGTTTCATATTCTATGTATATTTATGTTTTCCTTCTGTGTATTCAAGTACTGTTTCTATGTCCTTTTATTTTCCCATATTATCATTTTGACTGATCCTGTCCAACATTGGGTCCTCTTTGTATACTTCTTGACTCTGGCGTGAATATATGGCTCTGCTGCAGCGGCCTTCATGCCGGTCTTGAAATTTAAATAGACGCTAGATTTTCGAGTGGTTCATTAACACTTCCCACTGCTATCGATGGACGTCATTGATCAATTAATGAATCAAAGTCGTTGTTTCGCTCGCTGCAGAGGCCATTGACGCCATCTCCAGTGTCTCGGCAGTAAGTTTCCATGGAAACAATTTCTTTAACTAGTTAGAACTGAACTCAAGACCTATCCAATGTCTCGACAGTAAGTCTATAACACATTCCACCTGCAAGTGTCGTGAAAACTGATATAATTAGTCATGTTTCTGTCCACCTGTCTGTCCCGAATGCTATTTATCGATTTCTTGTTGATGATGTAATGCTAAATTGTTCAGTATCTTGTCTTGTGACACTGTATCTGTTTTTATATTACTTTTCCATATTTCATGATGTAAAGATTTCACATACTGGGGCACAAGGGAGCACGTTATCAGCAGACGTAAGAATTACAAAGGAAATCCAACAAAGATGCAATATGGCAAATCAGATCATTGGACTACACAAAAAATTATGCCTACTACCAGCTGAACAGAAGAGAGCAGGTCGTGGTCTTAGACTCCGCACAGGCCACAGCAGACTGAAGTACCATCTATTCAATAAATTGAAGATAGGTGGCACTGACCAATGCACCTGTGGTACAGGGAAAATGACCGCTGAACATCAGCTGCAAAATTGCCCGACATACGAGGACCAGAGAAAGCACATGTGGCCATCACCGGTGGCAACACTAGACAAGCTCTATGGCAGTGTCGACAGCCTCAGGATGACAGCTGCTTTCTTCAAACAAATTCAAGTTGACGTCTGACAGCGTACGAAGAAGAAGAAGAAGAAGATCATTGGACAATTAACTCCTATACTTAATTGCAAACACGTGAGAATAACTACCAAAAGAGCTTTATTCAACATGATTTTCGCCCCGACACTATCATGCTATCAATATCAAAACTGGACACTAACACAAAATGAAAAACGCTACATCGTAAGATATTGGGCGTAGCAAGGAGAGACATGATCAGAAACGATGACACCGGAAGACTAATGGGAATAACACCAGTATTAGACTACATCAAAAGACAGCAACTAAAATGGTTTGGCCACCCCCTCCCTCCCTCCCTCCCTCCCTCCCTCCCCAACAAACAATGCTATTTAGATACAACGGATTCAAAGCCAAAGGCAGACCACGAAAAAGATGACTTACAGAAATATCCAAAGGCGGCAAATACTACTGCGCATGAGGCACACGTGCGATCTCATTCTAGAGATCTCGTCATAACGTGACGCTCAACGGTATAACAGGATAAGCGAAAAGAAAAAAAACATCTAGATTTTTTTTGGGGTATAGAGTATGTTGCCAGGTGTACACATATGTAGATAATGTTGTCATATCAGGAGATAATGTTGTCATATCAATCTTGTTGTCGTTGTAAATATTATTTGTCATGTATTCATTTTTTTTGTAAAGAATGTTTGTTGTCGTGTATTCTGTTATATTAAGAAATGACGCCATTGCATTCCACACAGACCCATAGGTGCCCAGTCCCTCTAAGTAAATGTCGAAGGATGTAGATACTGATTCCTGTAGTTCGCTGGTAGTACACCTGCACCGTTCTCTCATGTGCCCTCTTTCTGTTGCACGCGAGTATGATTTCTAAACTTTGCAATCTGTGCATGGTTGGTTCATCAATTAGTGTGATATCATTCAAGAGACGATCATTGGTCAGCTTCAAATCGCCCCCCCCCCCTCCCCCACCCAACAATTTCTAATGTCCCCACAACAGATGCCATTGGGATCAGCGTTTTCATTTCCGCAAAACCCAGCATGACCTGAATAGTATATCCACATGAGGTCTCGAGGGTTGAAGGCCTCGATGTGCGCTTTCTGCTCTTGCCGTACCAGTCGTTTTGTAACTTCTCATGCACGGATTGAGAACCAGAAACGATTACAGCGCTCATTAAAGAGATTTCAGATAGCCACCTCGGGATCAAGATGCTACAGTAGTCAGCGACCCATAGCTGACTGCTAGCGTCAGGGCCAGCGAACCATATCTGCCAAGACAATTCTACACCTCCACGTGGTGATCCTGGATAACCGGCTGCAGCAGGGCAGACTGGCTAAGGAGAAGGGATCGAAGAGGGAATGCTAACCCGGTACTCAAAAAATGCTTGCTGAAGTCAAAGTGTTGGACCGAAAGGTGCAAATATCGCAGCCAAGCTGTAAACTACGACACAACGCATTCCGTTCTCTGGACTACATTCTGCTACTTACCCTTTCAGGGTTTGGTAGTGGGAGATTGAGAACGAACGAAGAAGAAGAAGAATCATGCCACAATATATCCAATAGGTTGTAGGTTGTCAATAAACAATGTTGAACATGGCCTAACCTGACCATAAGCAGAATACAAAATAGAAAGGTATTGCTAGAAGTGAATAGATTATTAAGAGCAGCTATAGATGGCGCCTAACTGGCTGCGGGTCTACTTAGCTCTAGTGTTCAAGTCTATTAAGATGGACTCACAAGTTGGTAAAAACCACTCTCCAAGAAACTGGTTGTATACAGACTCTGTAGAGTCTTCTAAACCAGTATAAAGACGCAAAGTTAAGTTCTAAGTTATGTTCTTAACATATTAATTACAGAATTAAAAATTCTACTGTAGTTTAATCATTTTTTGTCTCAATTTTATTCACCCCAAATTGAGTGTACACATTACCATGCAGTTTTCTTAATTTTATATAATCACTGAATAACACTATTTATTAGCGACAAATATGCTACAGGTGTTTAAACTACTTCATTAATTCTAATCCTCAACTTAATTGTAATTGCATTGGATAATTTCAGGATTTTGAAAAACATTATTATGATTAAAACATAAAACTATACAATCTTGTATCATTAATAGATTAAACTATTTCAAGAAATACAATCTTAAGTAAATTGGGTGAAAACCCAAACTCATAAGTAATCTTTAATTTCTTCAATCAGGAATATTTGAAATTCTGGACACATTTATTTACAAAAGTGTAAAACTCCTGGTAAGAAATGTAAATTCATTTACAAATTCAGGAAAAGTTGTTATTGAGAAACTTTCAAAATTAAATATGGTACTAGTTTAAGCCAATATATCGGCTCTGTAGTATTGTAAGAAAGTTTACAAGCCAATAAATAAGCTTTATAGAATGAACTAGCTAAGAGTAGTATTTTATTCAATATACAAGACAAACATATTATGAAGCAAATTGTGAAGTAGAAAACATGGAAAACAATTCTTTGAATTAGCAACAAATTAGAGGTTTTAAGAAGAGGTAATGAACAACGAAACTTGATTTTACAGATTAAAAAGAGGTAGTCAGAATTAAGTAGATACGAGATGAGAAGAGCAGCAAAGATGGCGCCATTTATGGTGCCAGGTCTAGATTGCTCTTCTGTTTTAGTTCATTCTAGATGCCGCCAGACCATGGATTTGCCAGGAATTCACACTAGTCGACGACTTACACTTGTGTTCACGGAAACTTGTTGTTTTCTATTTGGACGGGTTAATTCGTTCGTTTTGTGTGTTTTCTTCCGTCCGATTATTCTGGAATGGACATTGGCTATATAAATAGCACTATGCTTAAACATGTGTCATATTTTACGGTCTAGTTCACATGGCTGAACTTCACGAGATTGACGCCCTTAGCCCTAGCTGAAGACAGTGTCAGCTTTGTTGTATGAAATTTAGACACAACTATAATGAGCTGCCACCTGGAGAGAGATGGGCTCTGCCAGGTGTAGCAACCCAAGACACACCGTTCTTGTATGGCGGGACAACAAACTGCAATAACGGGGCCTCAACGACCTTCTAGATTATGGGACTGATGATGATGAGATGAGATGAGAAAAACGAGCTCATAGAATAAATGGTCTTGGAACGGAAAGACTGAAGTGGATAAGCTTTGTGGTATCAGTAAAACCGAAGTGGAAAACAGAACCTAAACATTGAATATCATATATAAAGCCATCCACACTATACACATGATTCCCATCTGGCTAAAACATTGCTTCTCAGTACTGATGGAAAATATTCCTGGCATTGAGAAAAAAAAACAAACTAGAAAGAAACAGTCACAACTGTAAAACACAGAAACACTACTCCAGCAACAACTAGATCCACATAATTACAAATGGATAATCAACAAATACAACAAAGTATGAAGGTGGAGTAATATTTCTGAGCCAAACAAACTGTACACAAAGAAAGCTATAAGTGACAACAGGAAATTGTTGAAGCAAAATCAGAACAGAGGTCTCAAAAACTACAGCAGAAATTATAATGACAGATGGCAGATGAAAGCACGGAGAGGTGTGGTACTCTACACAGATGTGCTGTCAGTAGTTACAGGACTGGGGAGCCCCCAAAAACGGACCTAAAGGAACTAAGAGTAATATCCTGCAAACATGTTCAAGAGAGTTGTGATATAGTTGTTGTTGTTTAATGCCCACAAAGAGTAAGTTTACCCTTTTGTGCACCCTGAAAAGAACGTTAAATGGTGGGTTGTAGTAGCTTTCCTCACATCCTGAGCATACTGATGAAGGTGGAACACGGTCCTCCAAGCTGTTGTACTATGCTTGGCTTCATCTGCATGGTGCTCACTACCATGGGGATCACATAGATCCACATCTCGTAGTCAGGCTGCCTTGAAAACAGGCAGTGTCCAGGAAAGGCTACATGGAAGAGAGAAGTGGATTCCATTTCCTTGTAACAACCTTGGCAATTGAGAGGCTGATGGACTGTCAAAGGAAGATATAAAACTATCTCAATCTGATATAGGTATCAGTTCAGTTCAGTTCATCCCGTAACCCATCAGGTCGTTGGGGCACACATGAAGACACTCCCAAAATCCCACGCCATCCCTCTCTGTCTGTCGCCGCCTGTCGTATCTCATCGGGACGAAGGCCTGACCACTCAGTGATGTTGTCCACCCATCTCTTCCTTGGACGTCCTCGCCCTCTCTGTCCCGGTACGGAACCAAAGAGTATCAAGTTGGTAATTCTGTTGGACCTCGCAACGTGCCCGCACCAGACCATCTTTTGTCTTTTGATAGCTGTGAACAGATCTTCAAAAGGACCAATAGTGTCTTCAACTCTCTGACGTATTTCTACGTTCGTGACACGATCTTTATATGTAACATTTAGGAGTTTTCTATAGCACCTCATTTCCATTGCATGTATTCTGCCCTGGATATTTGCTCTAATTGTCCAGGTCTCGCAGGCATACAGAAATATTGATAGCACCAGAGAGCGCATTAGTCTAACTTTTATGCCGAGGGCGAGTCGCTTGTCTTGCGATATAGGTTTCAGCCGAGTCAGCGCCGCTGTTATTTGTGCTATTCTTGCAATTACCTCTGGCTTCGATCCCTCTTCACTGATCAATGATCCCAGATATTTGAAACATTTTACCACCTCAAGTTCCCGCCCATTTGCCTCTATTACAGATTTAAGCCCTGCTATGTTATTGGTCATGAGCTTTGTTTTATCTGCATTTATTTCCATACCAAAACTCAGGGCTGCTCTATCCAAGCTACCAATCAACTCCTAAAGTTCCCTTTTTGTGCCTGCCAATAAATCAATTTCATCAGCAAATCAGAAGTTTGTGAAAAAGCCTGTCACCTATTTTAACCGTGCCAACATGTTCTTTTAAGGTCGTCTCCATTATTCTCTTCAAGAATATATAGGTATAATTTATGAAAAGACCAAGAAGTTTATCAGGTGCAAGATTCAGGAACAAGTGAGAAGCCGAGCACACATGTCAAGAACAAAATTATGCATATTACAAGCCCAATGGAGATGAACATGTAGTAATCTTTAGACTCACCACAGGACACAACAGATTGAGATACCTTGTATTCAACAAACTAAGGATAGGAAATATCGATGTGTCTGAGGCACTGATGAAATGACTGCTGTGTACCTGCTACAAAGGTGTCTAACATGCAAGGGGCAAAGAAAGCACAAATGACCATGACCATTTCTGGACAAGTTCTTAGGAGCCTCAGGCTAACCACTGTTTTGTTTAGATATATCCAAGTTAACGTCTGAAAGTGTATGAAAAAGAAGAAAAACACTCAAAAATATGATTGCAATTGGGAAAATAGAGAGCATAAAAAAGAAGCAGAGAAAGATAAAATGATGAAGAACTTAACATTGTCGCATGAGAAAAAAACAAAAACATTAGGTACACAAAATCTAGATCAACAGGTTGCATACAATGAATAGCACAGCAGATGATGAATTATTAATATATACAGATAATGCATGGGCCAAAAATAAAATCAATAAGAACGCATGGAAATGCTAAGACAGAATAAAACATCCAAAAAATAACATGCTTCACAACTAAAGCTGTAGATTTATGCTTGGAGCTACACAGTGATGAGAAATTATCTAATTATGCTTTCTAATCAGTGTCCAGTTTTACTTTTCTATAATTTGAAGATATTTTCTGATCTTGCATACTGGTTTTCAGACAAATAATTATTGTTTATATATTCCATTGTTAATTTTTTTTAAAGTATTCATTAACACCAATTTTCAACATGACTTATACTTTTCTTTTGACTGGTTGGAAATTACAGAAATCCCTGTAAGCGGTGCTAAATTTTATTTAATATACACTGTATTTAGCTCTGACAGTTGAGAGTCAAGATTTACCTAGCCAGATGAATCACACTGGCCATGACCCTATTTCTCATCATCGTTGCACTCCTGGAAACAAACTTTGTGTTGTAGCAGTCTGGTCAATGAGGTGGAGAATGACACTGTGATCCCCCTAGTGGTGAGCCTACTCAGAAGCCTTGCTTTGCTCTACAGTCGGAGGACACATGTTCATCTTAATTCAGTACTCCTTGGTATAAATAAATGACCACTGTAACCCTCATACACAAAAACAGTGTCCAGAGTGAAATATTCAACATGGTTAGCTTCAAACAACAACACAATAACAGTTCTGACAGGCAGCATACCTAATTTCTGTACAAATGTCCACCAAATTAAACATTTCACATACACCATAATAATATTCAAGGTACAGATGTGTCCAAAGTTTAAAAACCAACTTCTCTCTGTGGACATGTCACTATGGGAAGTTATATGTCAATCTTCTGTCTCGTAAAATAATGATACCATTTGGTTCAATATGCTGATTTGTGAGACTCTTTTCATCCTCAAGGGTATTATTTTGATGAATCAGATTGATGAATTCTGCTGGGACATTGATCAGATTAGCAAGGTCTGACTTCAAGGATATTGTCGTTATTGTAGGATTAAGAGTCAAAGTAATATGAAGACCTGTGCCCTGTGGTTGCTCATAAATGACCAGGACTTTGATATCTGGAGATGACTCTGAGAAATATAAAAAATATGTGTCTCAATACATGGACTAAATTCAGTGTGACTGTAAAAATACAAAAATTATTTGTAACAATTATGAATTTAGTATAATATCTACATGTGGGGACGGCGTGGGCTAGTGGTTAAGTGACACGGCTCACAACCAGAAGGTGCTGGGTTCGATCCTCATCACAGCACTGGCCGTTACCCCATGGAAGCAAACCCTTAGAAAATGCAGGAGAAAGAAGGCCCTAACATAAAATGCATGCTGAAGTTGGATGCACTGGGCCGATAGGCACAAAATAAAAACCACAGTGCAACGCACACCTTGGGGATTAGAGAAATAAGACGAACGCAAAAAAAAAAATAAAAATAAAAATCTACATGTATACTGGTCACAACAGTGGTAACTTCAGTTCGGTAACTTCAGTTCCCAACGAAGTATAATTTTGTGAAGAGGTCACTAGTTTGGATCTGCACAACAAAGAATAGGACCATTGCAACATTCCACACATGTTAAAAAAGAAAGTAACCTCTTTATGTAAAATAAATTACTACATACAATTTCACAAAAAGAGCACACAAAATGATTTGGTGCAGGCTTCCATAAAAAAGCACCTGCAGTGACTGTCCTACACTTTGTAAGAATAAAATGGAAACAACAAAACAGACAACATAAGGAGTTAGTGTTAATTGATCTCAGGAACAAATAATAGGACCACTGAAGCCTCCCAATCAAGTTGTAAAAACTAATGATGTTTATGCATGGGGCCAGCAACTTTACCACTTAAAGCAAATTATCACCGACACAACCAATCTAGGCTACAAGACTTCTATAGGTGGGGGGGGGGGGGGAGGAGGAGGAGGAGGGAGGGTTCTGTTACAATAGGCTCAGTATACTTCATATAATGAAAACCAGAGACGAAGACAAAGAAGTGCTAAGGAAAATAAGGGCAAGATGACATGTAGACTCTGAAATCATTGAATCACAAATGGCAATGGGTAATATTTGTGTACAGTAACTAGAGTATGATGGTATTGATATTATAATGTTGTTGACATTGAAGACAAATGTGTTTAATGATAAAAGTGAATTGGTTGGAACATACCATGGTAAATGCAGTCTTCTTTAAACTCATTATCATCATCTGCGTTGATAAAAAACAATAAACTTTAATAGATCATATTAATGAAACAAAATTGAATTTGTAAATACCTTGCAATTATCATTTTTGTCCCTATCATAAGAGGTAGACAATCAATCAATCAATCAATTAATCGATCAATCAATTAATCGATCAAAGCCTTTCAGCTCCCTGTGATGCATAGGTCTTCAAGAAATAAATGCAAAGCACTCCTGTCCTATACCGTTTGTTTTAACTCAGATCATGTCTTCCCTATTTTCTTTATCTTTGTCACAACCTCTCTTTGCCAAGTGTGTTTTTGTCTACATCTACGCTACTTGCTTTGAGGATTTCAGAACAGAAATTGTGTTTCTCTTTAATGTGTGCCCTATCCAAACAGCGTGTCCTCTTCGCATCAAGTGTCACAGATTTAATGACCAACACCACTTTTTCAAGAGACAGGAAAATGATACTCATTTACTGAGTAAAAACTATCAGTCACAATGGCATCTTAGATTTGCGTATCCTAGGTTTTTACCATGCTGTTGTTACTGATTCAGTAGAATCTGAGCTCTTGTCCTTCTGTACAATACCATGTAATGATATCTGCATATGCTTGTTAGTTGTTGCTTAGTACCATACAAAGTGTTTAATTTATCTGGCCTCAGAAAAAGGAGCATTTTCCTAACACTGTTGAGCATTGAGCTCTCAAAGAGATGATGATCAATGTTTTTATATAGGCACTCTGAAGGGTGCTGTAGTTGGAGGTTATTGCTGTAATTATTATAGCAGGTCTGTACAACCAGAGAATAGCCACAAACACTTGTCTACACATGTGTGACATTACCATCAGATGGCGCACAAATTACACTTCAGACAGAACAAAAACTGGAAAAGTGGACTAATAAGTAATATCATTCCAGAAGCCAGAAACATAAATTTAAGATAACATCTTCTACATTGGCACGAGAAAGAGAATTTCATTTGTCTTATCATCTATGAATTGGCTTCGTTCATTCTCAATCTCCCACCACCAAATACTGAAAGAGCTTGAGTAGCAGAATGTAGTCCAGAGAATGGAATGCGTTGTGTCGTAGTTTACAGCTTGACTGCGATATTTGCACCTTTCGGTCTAACATATCCGACTTCAGCAACCATTTTTTGAGTACCGGGTTAGCATTCCCTCTTCGATCCCTTCTCCTTAGCCAGTCTGCCCTGCTGCAGCCTGTTATCCAGGATCACCGCGTGGAGGTGTAGAAGGGTCTTGGCAGCTTTGGTTTGCTGCCCTGACGCTAGCAGTCAGCTATGAGTCGCTGACCACTGCAGCTCATGCGCTGCTCAGTATCTTGATACCATCTATGAATTGACTTTGTTGCTCCTCTTTGACTATGGATTGTAGTGGTCATTTTATCTTTTTTTTTGTGTGGCTACTTGCATCCAATTATTAACGCCTCAAAACGTTGCTTTCATTGGTCAATCACATGCTTCAATTCATGAATAATTATGACAATTGTCAGCATATTGGTGTGTCTGGGTAGTGTAGTGTAGGATAACTCAATCCTCATGGTAAAGATGTGGGTTCAATTTTCGTTATCCTTACACTCCAGCTGTATATGGGAACAGCATTAAAACCTGAGGCACAGTACAAATAAGTATCTAACACTTCATCCGAAACACCAATGTCAGCTATAGGACTTCATTTTACCAGCAATTTAACATCTGAATAGCATCTGCCGAGAACTAATTTTCTTAGAGACTCTCTACTATTGGTCTTATTTGAATATAACTAATTAACAAGTATCTGAAAACAAAAAACACTGAGCAAATACATCAAACTAAGCCTGTTCAATGCAAAATAAGTTTTAACATATGGATGTGAAAGCTGGAAAATGACTAAAACTCTTAATAACAAAATACACAGAATGCATTTCAAAATAAATATCTTAGGAAAATATTGAACATTGGCTTAAATAATTTAAGACACACAAACAAATACAATTAGAGATAAAACAGCAATATGTTTCTGCTATCATGTGGAAAAAAACGTTTGGCATACATCGGCCATGTTCTTAGAATGAACAGTAACAGACTTCTACTCCAAGCGGTCATTAAAAACGAAGTGGCACCAGAAAGAGGGACAGACCAAGAGAGTCACTAAACAAGACAATCGCTAGAGGGGTCATCATGGTAGGTCTCCAACAACATTCAGGAACTACAGTGAGTGCCATCAGACCGATCTACTTGAAAAGCATTGAGTTCTACATTATGTGTCATGTTTAGTACTGAGAGAACGTAAACATAGATAGATTGAAAGAATAACTGTTTATGTTTCGCTTTGGGAAATAATGTGGCAGACTGATGGAAAATAAAATAACAATGCCATTGTCTGGAAAAAATAATAAAAACTGTGACAATACTGAAGGTCAATAGTCAATAAAATATAATTTAGAAGTCCAGAGACCTAACAATTCACAAACTAAGCAAATAAATGTATGCGCCTGTTGTCATGTCGATTGTCTCTGCTTATTTTGTGAATTGTTTAGTAATTTTGTTTGTTCTTTGTCCTCGATGAAGACCTTATCACCTTGACATAGTTTTTGTTTTGCTTCTGTTCCTGTGTGGTGTCTGAGCATTTATCTATATATATATTGTTTTATTGACTAATACCTTGAATATAAATTGGCAAGTTTTGCAGTAGCTTTCTTTTGATGTTTTGGTAATGGAACTTGTGTAGCAGGATTGGACAGGTGATTTCACATGACATAACGACATGTTACAGCCCAGTTTACTAACCTAAGTCTATATCCCCCCCCACAGTTCATTTGTAGCTTCATATTTATTTCATCAGCAAGGGAAGTGTGATTGAAATGATAAAAACTCAGATTTTGCACAAGATAGGTTCCTAGAAGTCTCACAAATAACCACATATTTCAAAGGAAAACAATTTGTTCTGAATCGTTGCTGAGGGAGAGAATGTTTTGTCCAAGATCGTTACAGGTGGCCAAACCTGGGTACATCATTTTGAGCCTGAGACAAAAAGGTAGTCGATGGGGTGGCATCATCTGCAATCCCCACAAAAAAGAAATCCAAGACAACTTCATCAGCCGGAATGTCATGGTTACTGTCTTTTAGGATATTAAAGTTGTGATTCTTGTAGATGTGATGCTCAATGGTGAGACAACCAATTCTAAACCTTACATCAAGACATTGACAAAACTCAATCGATTGTTCTCACAATAATCCAGCAGAACTGTTTCTCCATCACAACAATACATGCTCTCACATATCTAAAATCAAGGGAAGCAATTACCAAATTGGGTTGGATTGCACTATCCTATCCACCCTTGAGCCCTGATCTGGCTCACTCTGATTTTTATGTTTTTGGTCCATGTAAAGATGCACTCCATGGGATAAGGTTTGAAGATGATGAAGGTAAGATTCTTGCAATGAAGAAATGGCCATGTGAGTAGAACACAGAACCTGGTAAGGGCAAAGTATGCATGCACTTGTTTAAACCTGGCGTAAGGTTTTTCTAAGTTTGTGGGGATTATCTGGTAAAACATATATGTTTAGAAGAAATATCCATGTACACTATGAACACATTTCCTGTATTTTGATAAAAAATCTCTTGACAAATAAATTGTGGTGCATTGCTTTCTGATATATATATATATATATATATATATATATATATATATATATATATATATATATATATATATATATATATATATATATTTAAAAACATATTAACAAATCTTACATTTTTCATTAATAAATACTTTGTGGTTATTCTTATGATTGTATTATTTTTCTTCCCATCCTTTGATTGTTGTTTCTCGAAAGCAGGTTAAAGGTTTTCGTGCTCTGTGTATTTTACCGTTTATGGTTCTTTGCTTGTGAAATAGTTCTACCATGTCAGTACCACTGTTCACTGAAGTATAAGCATAAATAAATATTTATAGATCAACAACAGAAACAAGTTAAAATAGCAAATGCTTTGTTTTTACTCACCAACATTTGTACTAAATAAAGCTCCCATGTTAAACTGTCGTGATATGCTCATAAGTGCTGGTAATGTTCTCAATGTATTCACTGAACCTGAACTGTTGATGAAGATAATATCTTGGTTAATGCATGTATTATGTTACTGTTAAATGGTAAGACATGTATATAAAATAGATAATAAAACAGCATACTATGGATACTGGATTAGACATGGATGATAAACAAGAACGGGATCAAGATGCTGAGCGCATGAGCTGCAGTGGTCAGCGACCCATAGCTGACTGCTGCTAGCTTCAGAGCCAGCGAACCAGAGCTACCAAGACCCTTCTACACCTCCATTGGTGATCCTGGATAACAGGCTGCAACAAAGCAGATTGGCTAAGGAGAAGGGATCGAAGAGGGAATGCTAGCCTGGTACTCAAAAAATGATTGCTGAAGTTGGATATGTTGAACCGAAAGGTGCAAATATCGCAGTCAAGCTGTAAACTACGACACAACGCATTCTGTTCTCTGGACTATATTCTGCTACTTAAGTCCTTTCAGGGTTTGGTAGCGGGAGATTGAGAACGAACGAAGCCAAGCCATAAACAAGACCATTAGTTAAACATGCAGTTCAGGGCAGAAGAAAAATAGTAGATATAAGTGAAAGATATGATTAAAGATCTAAAATGTTAAACTGTGCTACATAAGAAACAAGACTAATGTAAGATAAATGCTAAAGGAGCAAACTATTCTTCTCATTTTTCTTTTTCATTCATTCTCAAACTTCTGCTACTTAAGCCCTGAAAGGACTTAAGTAGTAGAATGTTGTCAGGAGAACTATTACCAGAGCTGCCATGCTATGGAGCCCAGAAGGAAAGTAAATGAGATGCTGACCTTAGACAACTTGGTAGAGAGCCATAGGAGCCAAAATGAAGATTATGAATCAGAGATGGGGGACCATATCAAGGTTGAGCACAGACCAGATGAAATGGAGGAAGTTTGCTGCTGCCATTAAATTAGTCACCAGTCATTGACCAAGGATTTAATAAGAAGAGTTCTAGAAGTGAAAATATTTATTCATAAATAATTCTGATGAAGTTACACACAAACAAAGCAAGACATTAACGAAAAGGCAGATAGATGATCGTTAGGAACAGGAAAAACAGTATAACAAATCCACTTGACTGGAATCCATAAGGTAAGAAAAGAATTCAGCTCAGTTCAAGTACTATCTCCACATGTAAGATTTGCTAAGATCTAAGCAGAAACACTACAAAGATACATTGAAAGTGTCTCTGAAATGCTTCAATATTGATGTTACCTACTGGAAGATGCTTGCACACGACCGTGCAACCTGGCAAGCTAGTATCACCGCATATGTTCATATCACAGAGAGTGCAGCCATCGCGGAGGCTCAGCAAAAGTGTGCTGCCCGAAATAAAATGACTCACATCTTTACTGTTGGCTTCCCGCACGTGTGCCCTGAATGTGGCAGGGTGTGCGATCCAGGATTAGTCTTTACAGCCACTAGAGACCACATATTTCGCAGCAATAGTATGATGTTGTGACTATCTTTCCTTGCAATGGGCAACTATTATTATTATTAAAATTGGCTGCAATGGATCTCCAACATTCCATCTTTTGTCTTGATGGTGCAATCTGCATGTTTTTTCCTGTTCCTCTTTTAATGTAATCTTTCCACTTATAGCATTGTTTTCCTCGCAAGGAGGATCCTATCTCATCGAACCTCTTCTCCGCATGTTTGGAATAGGTCATCACCTGATTTAACTGGGAAAACTTTGGCATCCTTATTGATGACATACGCCTCAATCACCTTCAATTTGTCAATTATATAGTGTTCATCGGGGAGTCAATAGCAGAAGTCAACCAAAAGATGCAGCTACTCGATGGACTGGGCAGGAAAGCAGGACTGAAGATAAATGCCTCAAAGACCACTGTTGTGCAATCGCTTCGTCAATTGTGATCCAGTCGTCCTTGGCGAGATACGATTAGAGTACATCTATCTTGGGCGTCTTCTCAATATGGAGAATAATCTGGAACCTGAACTGACAAGACGTGGCCTCGTGGATTGGGCGGCCTCCTCGTCTATCAACACGGGTCTGGACCATGACCAAGATTTACGAGCCTCTCTCTTCAATTTCAATGTGCTCCCTGCGATATGCTATGGTGCTGAGACGTGGGCACTAAATAAATCATTGGAGGACAAATTGAAAGTTACCCAGGCCTTCCTTGAAAGATGCTTGGTCGGAATTACTCTCCGGAACAAACGAATGCAAGGTCTTCACAATTCTGACATAAGACGACTGTCCCTGGTGAATGACATCTATTTATGGTAAATAAATCCAGAGGCAGTGTGCTCTCAGTATAAGTATTCCTGTATCTGTATTATCCATACTTATATTTTCCAGACATGTAATTAGTTTCCCATGCTGGACTCTGTCAAAGGCCTCCCTGTAGTCTGTACATTTTAAATATACTTTTATATATTATTCAGTTAGTGTCCTTTTACCACATTTTTTTATCTTGTTCTGCTGAAATCCAAATTGTTCATCTGGAACTTTGTTTTCTACTCTATGACAAATTCTCTCCTACATAATTTTTCACTCTCCCTTAAAAAATGGACAATAAAAATAAAATGGAGGAAACGAAATAATACCCCAGTTGGACACACCCACATTCCTTGGAGTCACATTTAGACTCACCTGGAAGCCAAATTTAGAGAAAAAAACTGGTTGGATGTGAAAGGAGGAGGGGGGGGGGGGGGTAAAGCCTCTAGCAAGTCTACACTGGTGCAATCAGACCAATCATGGCATACACCTCTATCTAGATCTTCGGCAACAGCGGGAAAAACAAACACAGGAAAACTAGACCGAGTTCAAAATATGGGTTTCAGAATCACCATTGGGGCATTGAAAAGCATTCATTTTACAGAGCTAGGCAAAACAACAAACATCGATCCCCTCGAATTAAGGAAAAAATACAAATCCTTTAGTCAGTTTGAAAAACTTAAGAGACTATCTGATCACCCTCTACATCAGAAGTTCCAAGAGAGAACTAAAAACAGACTATTAGGGAAAAGCCCAAACCATCTGGTCAGAGAAATATTCACACAAAACATGCAGACATCATTGAAGCCGAAATTGAAAAGTACGAAGCACTTATTCCAGAACTATGGATTCGGAGCCAGGATCGATCTAAAACAAGCTTGGAGGTTATAGGGATAACAAAGAAAAGTGAACAGTCAGCAACAGAACAAAAAAATCCATGCTCTACGGGAGCTCAAGACCCATATGTGTACACAGATGGATCGGCCTCTGTAGGCGGAAAATTGGGAGGCAGTAGAATCTACATCGCACACTTCAGTGGTGACACATGAAATCACTCTATACCAGCAGGAAAAACCTGTTCACGTTTCAGAGCTGAAGCAACAGCTGTTCGTACAGCAACCCAGATTCGTATCAGCCAAAACACAACTACAAGAAAAACGGTCATTCTAACAGATTCAGGAGTGTACTCAAAGCCATCTCAAGCTTCAAGCAAGATAGACTCTTACACTAAATAAAATACAACATTAGATTGCTGTTTCAAAAAGTAGACCTTGTCCTACAGTGGAACCCGGCCCACTGTGGGATCCTTGAAAACCAGGAATTTGTAGCATGCAGACTCGCCATTCACAGAGCTATAAAGAAGCAAAAACACACATCAAACGATCTATGAGGACGAAATTGAGAGACCAGCACAAAGATTACAAGCCAGAAAATTACAGCATAGACAAACTTGGCAGAGATGGGCAGACAAAGATCTTGAGACTCAGAACTGGACATTGCAGACTCAAGGCCCATCTCCACAAAATGGGTCTTAGAGACATCGCCACGTGCGATTGTGGAGCACCCAAGCAAACGCCAGAATTTCTACCAGAAGCTCCACCGTGATTCGAATCCTCGATCTCCTGTATCCGAGGCGGACATCTGACCTCGAGACCACCACTGAGTCCCATTCGTAGCCTACTTACACAAACATAATCCTCAGCTGAATGAGTTTCCAGTTACTGCTAGTAATAGTGACTTATTTTCAGAAATTGGCCTGAGCCTTTATAAAGATACAAACCTGAAATCGAAACCAGCGTAGGCGAAATGATACGCAGCATACAAAGCGCTGAAATGTCTATATCAAATAAAACCAATAATATCAATCATTCGTGCGTGACTCATGTGCCCGAGCGATTCACTATTCCACTTTCGATGGCCTCTTTTACCAGTACATATACTTGGCAAGCGTCCTCTGCTGAAAGTGTGTTACATATGACATGGTTCTATTTCTGTGCAACGCTGTGTGCGATCCATTTTTTTTATGTGCCACTCCTCTGAAACAAAAAACTCGTTACAGAAATTCCTGAATATATCATTGATGCGGTTGGAGGGATATAGCACGACCTATTACTGCAATGTTGTAGCTTCAAATTAATCAACCAATCGAAGTATTTTTCAGTTTTCTGTCGAGCATAGGTCTTCTACTTCAGTAAATACATGCTACACGGTCAGCTAACAAATGTTGACATGCTGGTGTATCTATTGAAGTTTTTGTGACTTGAAGTTTCTACAGTAGACTACAGTATGACCTATGAGTATGAGGAACCATTCCAACCGTCCTTAGTTGCCTCCTACGGTATGCCTGGCAGGTTACTATTTTTTGCTTCCCTTTTGTCTTTTGGGTCACGTGAATTAATTCAAAGGACGTTATTTCTATTATTATATCAAAACAACTAGTCCATCTACTATGTAATTTTCATTAACACATCGACTGGTCTGTCTGTCCTGAATGTTTCTCCGAAAGCTGAAGCCAAATCCACATTCTTGTTGTTATCTTACAAATAATAATTAAGGGTTAGTTTTAGTACTTTTACTAGGCTTGTCTGCGGAAACGATTGTAGGTATAATTAATAATTATATTATAGTTAATACTATTTCAGTTTTTGCTTGCTACTTGATGGACCAATGGCAATCGCAGCCATTGAGCTTCGGATTAAACTATACATTAATGTGAACATCTATTAGTATTAGAGGAGGAAATACTAGCTGAAAGAGAAAAACTAATAAACAATCGCCGCTTTAGTTTTACGCCTCTGTAGTGTTATGTAACACTAACACAGTGACAGGACTAACTACAATTTTATAACAGAACAGGTACACCTAAACTAGGCTAAACTAATCTAATATTTAGTAATATAATTAGAACTACAACAATCTACATCAACATGTGATAAACCATGAAAATATAGATTGAAATGCTAATTCTTACCGATCTATTGAATTGTCTTTGATTGCTTAGTCGACAATGTAATATCATTGGAACCATAAATGATAAATCATACACGAACTATACAGAAGTGATAATTGCAATGACGAAACATAGGAAGAATGTTACAAAATTATATAAATGGTAATCCCGATGGTAAAGGGAAATCCCCTTGACGTGAATGTGATCACGTGGCACATCGAATCCGATACCGCTTCTCGATTACTCAATGTTTTCTTTTGTCACGGAGGAAATCAAAATAATTATATATATATATTTTTAAACGCCAATTCGCAAACACACCTGGGTTTTAAGTAGACAATAAGCAGCTAACAAGAATAACATTGTTGACAACATTGAGAGTAAATTTGAAACATTTCTCGCCATGGCAGAATGTGGAAGTGATATGCGCGGGAGATCGCTCCGACCGTCATAAGTTTAAGTAGGGCTCAGTTGCGTCATAAGTAGGGCTTAGGGGCGTCGCAAGTGGGGCTTAGGGGCGTCGGAAATTTAAAAAAATAAAAATCTTCTGTGTTCATTGCGAACTTGGTGACTTAAATGATATAGTGGGCGCTGATAACGATTTGCGACTTTACAATTTTAGAGTTTGCAAAATTAATTAAAATGACCAACGACTCCTAAAGTTCTGCGTATACATAGTTTAGTCTGTGTGACCAACTCATTTTTTTCAGATATAACGCCAACATGATGTATCGGGGATGCAACCACGACCAAAGCACTGATATCAGCTGGATCTAATTTTAGTCAGAAGATCTTTCCTCAAGTATGTGCTCCTCACATTATCGTGCAGACTGTGGCACCGATCATTCATTGGTTTGCTATAAAACCAGACCACACCAGTAACAGATCGACGCAACTAGAATGTCAGACCCTGCCCTGATCAAGAGATTTAACATTAATTTTGAGGAAACTCATCATTGCATCGCACCACTGTTGCAGAGACATTGAAACATCTCCGAAACGCCACCCAAAGCACTACACTGACTACCTTTGGAAGACGAACTGTTTAATCAGATACTGGTTTGGCTTGGCTTGACTTCGTTCGTTCTCAATCTCCCGCTACCAAGCCCTAAAAGGGCTTAAGTAGCAGAATGTAGTCCAGACAACGGAATGCGTTGTGTCACAGTTTACAGCTTGACTGCGATATTTGCACCTTTCAGTCCAACACATCCGACTTCAGCAATCATTTTTTGAGTACCGGTTTAGCATTCTCTCTTCGATCCCTTCTCCTTAGCCAATCTGCTCTGTTACAGCCTGTTATCCAGGATCACCTTGTGGAGGTGTAGAAGGGTCTTGGCAGCTTTGGTTCGCTGGCCCTGACGCTAGCAGCCAGCTATGAGTCGCTGACCACTGCAGCTCATGCGCTGCTCAGCATCTTCGTAAAATTTAATAATAGTAATATAATTATTTTGTTTGATTTCTAGCTCTTTTATGATTTCTGTGTGTTTTCTTTCTCGCTATTCATGTTATATTGAGCACTTTCATGCAACATTTTAACTCGAAGAATTCAACCACCTTATGTTTCTGTGGTTGTCTATATCTCAAAACCGCACGTTTACATTGTGAAAACGTGAGTCCTCACAATTGTTACCTATGCCATTTTGTTAGGGAGCCACGTAGCGCGGTGGTTAGCGCTCTGCCTTCGCATCTGAGTGATCCTGGGTTCTTTCCCCAGTTGAGGCGGAAGTGTTTTTTTTCAGACCGCAATGGCTCCCGGGTCGACCCAGCCTTAAATGGGTACCAGTTCATTCCGGGAAGTAAAAGCGGCGAGGTAGAGGAGATGGCTACCGCCCTCGTATAACCGAGCCTTTGAAATGTAAGATCGCTAACACTTCACACCCCTACGGCAGTAATGCTATGGGTTACTTTACTTTTACATTTTGTTATTCTGCCATAAGTTTCTAATTTTAACCTAATTCTAATTGCTACAGCCATCCTTCTTATAACTATTTTTTGACAAACTCCACTGCTGATTATAATTGAGTCGAGATATTCAAAACTTGCCACGAAGGGTGACGGCGTGGATTTGTGGTTAAAGTTATACGACTCACAACTCGAAGGTGGTGGTTCGCTCCACAATCATAGCACTGGTCGTTACCCCGGGGAAGTAAACCCTAAGAAAATGCAGGAGGAAGCAGACCCTTACATAAAATGCATGCCAAATTCGAATGCAAAATAAAAACATATTGCAACGCACACTGTTTGGGGAATAGAGATATAAGGGACAACATAATAATTCGCAATACTTGAGATTACAAAAACATTTTAATGTAAATGCAAGAACCTGTATCCTGAAATACAGATTAACTGGCTCAACTACAAAAGAAAGTTTATTAGCGAGGTTCTCTTGTGGATTATCTGCTCTTCTGCAATTTATTGAGTTGCAGCATTGAATCCTATTTCACATCTGAGTTGGAGACGTCCAGTTTTGTCATGAGACATCTCAATTTGTTTTGAGACGTTTCGTTCTGTCTTATGACGTTCCATTCTGTATTGAGACCGGATATTCTGCCTTAAGACGTCCTTTTCTGTCTTGGGACTTTCAATTCATTCTGTCTCGTCCTGTAATCAGAAAGTCATCTATAGTTTAATATTAACAGGAACTGAAAGTGTCTGTCATGATGTTCATTCGCACCATGCAAAGGTGTGGATGGGGAAGGAAGAGAGAGGTGCTTTCCCAAATATGCAGGGATAAGTTACTATGCTCTTGTCCTGGGCTCTGCGGAGGAATCGTCTTATCCTGTACAGAGGAACCTCTCAGGTCTCCTTCCCAACCACTACTGCGTTAATCTTCATTCCTCTGGCCAGGTAAATGATGTGATTGAGACTGGACCCCCACATGTATGGCCCCATATTTAATGCACAACAACGAGTGCTACACATGTCATGTTACAAAGGTAGTCGCAATGTTGGGCCGATCCGATACATAAATTCGATTCTTGACCGCTAACCAGACGACTCTTTGACTCGTAGATTACGATTTCATGATACAACTTAGGGGAACCTGCTTTAATGCAATGGGCGTGTGTATAAAGTTGGAGCTAACATACGGACCTTGTCGTTTCTTTTGCATTCAGGTCTGTAAGGTCATCAAAGGAATGAGAACACCATCAACAACAGCTTGGACAAACTCGTCTGCTATGATGAAAGAAATAAAGCTATTAAAACATATTTATAATTCGGTTCCATTGTTGGGGTCCAGTGGGAGGACTTATATAATAATTGTAATTTATTTAATCACTCTCCAAAATATCTAAAATTGTTCCATCTTCTTGTTGTGTATTTATTTATTTGGTTAAATAAAGAATGAACTGAAAACATAACAAGAACAGATGAAACCTCTACGATGAAGGTGTTTCAGAGGTCCAAATCGAAAGTTAAAGTGACATTATGACACCCACATGAATCCCAAGGAGTAAAGAAAAAAACTAGTGCAGTCACATAAGCTTGGGGCAAAGTACGATTAAAGAGGATTGTGTGTGAGGTTAGCAACCTCATCTTGCAAGACGAGATACTACAGAAACAACAACTACAAGAACGTACAGCTCGCTTGTATTGCAGGTACATGTAACGAGCTTGCTGCTTTGCAAGGCGCTATACATTTAAAAGAAGCGAGAAGATGGAACAAACGTTCACATTTTGGAGAGCAGTTTTTCTAAAGTGGACGGTGGGGGGGTTGTTTTTTTTTGTTGGATTGTTTTTGGTTTGTTTGTTTTTGTTGTTGATTGTTTGTTTCGAATTATCACAATGAGTAGGATTACTCTTGTGGAACTAATGATTACATAGCTTATATCGGCCTAGGTAGCCGGCTTGGTCATGTATCAAGAATGTTTTTAAACCTATCGGCGGCTCGAATTTATAGTTTATATTAACAGACGATATGACTTCTGAGCTTAACGGTGACTGGCGGGAGTTGGCTAAAGATCGAGATTCTTTTGGATTAGCTGTTATGAGAGCGACGTTCTGCAAAGGACATGTAACACGATGAAGAAAGACAAAAGCAAGGGAAGATCAAGCAGAAGATGGACTGATAGTGTAAAGGAAACACAATAGAGACGTGGATTGAAAATATCAATGGCCACATAATCAGATTTGACATGCGCACATCGGCTAACTACATTTCATAAGTCGAGTTGAGATGTGTTGCCTTTATGCTGGAGATAACGGAAGACAAACTATTTATAATTACGTTAGAACAACAGCATCAAAAGAATATAAAAAAGAGAGAATGCTTGTGTTCAAAATAAGTGGCTTTATTCTTTGCAACACGTGAACCACTAGTGAATTCTGTTTTAACTAAATGTGAAATTTTTCACGGACGAAGGCCGAGAATGTGGCGAGGGTAGAATCCCCTGATTGACTGCGCGGGTGCTCTATTTGTCTCGTAGGCAACGGTAAACCAAGATGGAGAGTAGCGAAGAAACTGAAGATGGTAAACAAAGCTAAAATAAATGTATATTCGTTTTGTAAAACTGGAAGGAAACTACTATTCTTCAGTTGCATACAGAGCAGAATTTTGTTTCTCCATATGAAGATGTGTAATGCAGAATTGCCGATTTATCTACATTCAATGTTTCACTTCATTTTCTAAGGCAAAATGTCAACATTTTCATTGTTGCTAACGCCATCATGATTTGGTCAGTAGATTCCTATACGCCCCTACACGTTTGAGGCATCTGTATCAAGTCAGATACAATAGCCAGTCTTAGCTAATGTTAATCTGTTAATCACATCAGAGCTAAAGTAACTGCCTCAATTTCACACTAACTTAACTTAGTCTCTGCTTCCACTACCTCCTGGGGTAATGCATTCCAAGCATTCACCAATCTCTGACTAAAAAAATATTTCCTAATATGAACCTTTCTTTAGTTAATTTTGATCTGTGCCCTCTTGTTCTCGTTGGTGGTTGTATTTTGAAAAAATTGTTATAATCTAATTTAACATTTGCTTTGATTATCTTATAAACCTGTATTGTCACCTTGAATTCTTCTCTTTTCTAAACACTTTCAGCTGGTTTTTCTGTCTTTCCTTGTAACTGTAATTCTGGAATCCCACTGTCCCACAACATTGAAGGTTGTTGCCATGTATGCCACCTTCACTCCACAGCAACCTTCCTCTCACTCTAGACATGAAGCCTCATTCTGATACCTTGCGGCACAGCATAGATCCATTGGTATCTTATTCTTCTTCGTTTGTTCACAATCTCCCGCTACCAAGCCATTAAAAGGGCTTTGCAAGTAGCAGGATGTTGTCAGGAGAATTTGTTGTGTTGTAGTTTACAGCTTGACTGCGATATTTGCACCTTTCAGTCCGACAAACGTGACATCCCCAGGCATTTTTGGGTACAGGATAAGCCTTCCCTCTTTGATCCCTTCTCCTTAGCCAGTCCGCTCTGTTGCAGTCTGTTATCCAGGACCACCACGTAGAGGTGTAGAAGGGTCTTGGCAGCTCTGATTTTCTGGCTCTGATGCTAGCAGTCAGCTATGGGTCGCTGACCTCTGCAGGTCATGCACTACTCAGCATCTTGATCCCAATCCATTGGTTTACACGGCAACATCAATATTCAGAGTATTATCACTAATCAACTCTTTACTCCCTGGACTCGTTTTAGAGCCATTTGCTGAGGTAGGAAAAAATATGACTAATCCACATCAATTCATGTCATAAAAGTTGATATGGGGCTAGTGACCTCATCATGTAAAACAAATTGTTACCTAAACCTCAAATGTTTAATTACGTGCACAAAATACTTTGACACAGGCTTCCTGAAAAATATCAACTGTAGTGGTGGCCCTACACCAAAGTGAAAAAGGGATAAGAAGGAGCTGTTTACTTTCAAGTTCCATTTCCTGTTGCAACAGTCTCTCTATTCCCAGCCAAAGGTGACAATAACTTAATGGTTCTGTCATTTTGTTGTCATTATGGATTCATTCTGCCATGTTGGTCTTATAACAAGACTAACCTCCTTGTTGAAAATCATACTAGAGGGTAGGGTAGAAGGCAGTCGTTCAAGAGACAAACTATATTATAGGAGTGTGGATAACATCATGGGATGGACTGGAAAAAGATAAGTACACTGGAGATCCATTGCAAACGACCTTTGATGCAGAGATGGCACTGAATTGAACTTCCAATTTTATTATAGTTTTTATTCTGGTCACTTATTCAATAGTCTTCCCTATTGTCACCATTTATAACTTCCCTCTCTTGATTCTGATTTCCTTGATGTCACCAGTGTTCCAGTACAAAAAGTGCCTGGCATTTAGTTTTTTGTTATTGTGGCCAGTTCATATCTGTATTCTAACAACAGAAGTTCAAGCATATATCTCATCTTTACGATTTTAGTATCTATATATAAGGATACCAGTGATATTCACTCATTCTGGATACATTCCAGTGGTCTTAAGATAAGGTGTCCATCTCGGGTGCAGGTCACGTGTTCGAATCACAGTGGAGACTACATTTTTTCACATGTAACTTCTGGTAAAAATTACCATGATTTCTGGGTAATGAGATTGGACTGCTGTGTTCAGTGTCAAGCACTTTAAAAATTCATTTGGCAGTTAGAAATCGAAAAGATCAGGCTTAACGGCTTCTGCTCGAACAAAATTATAATTAAAAATTTACCCAAGTTATTGGGAAGGAAGACTAATCTCAGAGTCAGGCAAAATATGCTGTGCAAGACCCTCACCTCGGTTTCCATGTAGCCCTCCCTGGAATCGGGCTGTATTCATGGCAGCATGTCTAACAAGGAGAAGGATCGACGTGATCCCCGTAGTAGTGACGACATACAGATGAAGCCAAGCATAGCCTGGAGGACTCCGGTCTACCTTCATCAGCATACAGATGTGAGTAAAGCTACTGCAACCCGTCACTTAACGTCCTTTTCAAGGGGCACAAAAGAGTAGACCTACTCATTGTGGGCATTCCAAACAACAACAACCCAAGTTATTTGTATCTTTCCCCATGTGGTTTGTTAAGAGCAGCTATAGATGGCACCTAACTGGCTGCGGTTCTACTTAGCACTAGTGTGTGAGTATATTAAGATGGATTCACATATCAGTAAAAACCACCCTCCAAGAAACTGTTTGAATATAGACTGTAGAGTCTTCTAAACCAGTACAAAGACGTTAAGTTATTCCAATCCTGTGAGTCCTCAATGATTCTGATGTTCTGCAGCTCAGTGAGAGGATCATAATGACAGCATATCTCTCTCCAACCCAAGTGAGGGATGTGATGATGAGAGAAACAGGCTGTCACGTTTTTGAGAGTGGACAAAGAAGAAGAAGAATAATAATAAGAAGAAATATTTTACTACCCATAGGTGTTAATATACACCTCTCTAAATGTATTTCTATCTAAATATACTCATCTAAATATACTCCTTTCTAAATATACTCCTCTCTAAATATACTCTTCTCTAAATATACTTATCTCTAAATATACTCCTCTCTAAATATACGCCTCTCTAAATATACGCCTCTCTAAATATACTTATCTCTAAATATACTCCTCTCTAAATATACTCCTCTCTAAATATACTTATCTCTAAATATACTCCTCTCTAAATATACTTATCTCTAAATATACTTATCTCTAAATATACTCCTCTCTAAATATACTAATCTCTAAATATATTTATCTCTAAATATACTTATCTCTAAATATACTTATCTCTAAATATACTTATCTCTAAATATACTCCTCTCTAAATATACTTATCTCTAAATATACTCCTCTCTAAATATACTCCTCTCTAAATATACTTATCTCTAAATATACTTATCTCTAAATATACTCCTCTCTAAATATACTTATCTCTAAATATACTTATCTCTAAATATACTTATCTCTAAATATACTCCTCTCTAAATATACTTATCTCTAAATATACTCCTCTCTAAATATACTTATCTCTAAATATACTTATCTCTAAATATACTCCTCTCTAAATATACTTATCTCTAAATATACTTATCTCTAAATATACTTATCTCTAAATATATTTATCTCTAAATATACTTATCTCTAAATATACTTATCTCTAAATATACTTATCTCTAAATATACTTATCTCTAAATATACTTATCTCTAAATATACTTATCTCTAAATATATTTATCTCTAAATATACTTATCTCTAAATATACTTATCTCTAAATATACTTATCTCTAAATATATGCTATTAGTTATTACGGGTCTTCTTTTCACTTTTATAAACTGGTTTTTAAAATAGTTCTCCTTTAAAAATGTTTACATTGTAGTCAATGGTCTGTGTAACAATCTCCTGAGCAAGGATACTTCTGTTATTGCAACCCACTGATCTGTTTCTTTTCATTTTCATTGTCCTAGGGGACGGCGTGGCCTAGTGGTTAAGTGACACGGCTCACAACCAGAAGGTGCTGGGTTCGATCCCCATCACAGCACCGGCCGTTACCCCGGGGAAGCAAACCCTTAGAAAATGCAGGAGGAAGCAGACCCTTGCATAAAATGCACGCTGAAGTCGGATGCACTGGGCCGACAGGCGCAAAATAAAAACGCAGTGCAACGCACACCGCCTTGGAGATTAGAGAAATAAGGCGAATGCCAAAAAAAAAAAAAAAAAAAAAAAATAATTTCATTGTCCAAAAATGATATGCAAAGTTTACTTCATTTACAGCTGACATGTATTTCTGAAATACGTGAAATACTTTGAAGTCTGTGAATTATATGTTTTTTGTTTCTAAATTGTATGGACATGCAGTTTGCTGATTCAATTTTTAAAAATATGACTTTTATATAGTGTTCTCGTTTAATTGTCAACTTATGCTTGTCACATCAATTGATCAATGCCCTTGCTCCTTTCATAAACCATTGACAACTCTTCTCCAGCAAGTTTGATCTTGCTGCTCTTTCTGTCACTCTCTCCAGATGAGGTCCAGGAACTGAATTTCATTTTCCCAGTCTTTTCTTTGGGTGTCTCTTGGTTCACCTCATTTCCGTTTCCCCTGTGGTTTCCATGTCAGGGCTTGACTGGCCACATTTGATGATTATTTTTTTAGTGTATGTCCTATCCAACCTTACTTCCTACATTTCATCTGCTGCTCAACTGGCTGCTATTGGCTTTTTTCTCATAGGTCTTCATTCCTCACCATGACTTGTCAGCCTAATACCTATTGTTCTCTGTATTTTCTTTGTCATTTTCCAAAAATCTGCTTTTTGACATTGGAATCAAACAATCTTAACTTGGTATTAGTCTTATTTCCCTGAATTTCTAATGCTTGTCACATACGTGTATTTAATTCTTTAAATCATTAAAATTAATCACCAATAAACAGGTAACCAGCCCGAAGAAGTCAGCGAAGGTGAAGAGTCTGCAACAAATCAAGAAGAAGAAAACATTCTAGGGGAAATTAATAAGAATGTTAAAAGCAATGATGATCAGGATGTGACTGATTATAGTCATGAACCTCAGCATGAAGATCTGACTGGCATAAATGAAGATGTACTTCAGATGGAAACTGATAGAGTCGTTGTAGTGGATAATGAAGTGTCACCTCAGACAACAGGAAGTGGTAAGACCATATTCTTATTTCAGTATCAGTCATAAAATCAGTTGAAACAAAGACACTACTAGTATAAGTTTACATAAATAGTTGATAAAATAGAATCAAAAGTACATTAATATATTCATGAATATGGCCCATGTTTCTTAGAGAAGAAAATCAGAAACATGTGTATGCATATTTACTGGGAGTTTGCAATCCATGCCAAGTCTATAGGAAAGTTAATTAATATCCAAGTGGAACAGAAAAGTTTGTGTAAACCATTGGAGCATGGGGAACCTTTGTTATTAATGATGATTTTATCAATGGCTGTATATGTCTTGATATAATGATAATTACTCTGTCTGTGGCTAACAGGGCTTAACTTCACAGAAAAAAATGTAAACAACGAAACAAACAACTTAATTATGAATGGAAAATATTCATAAAAGAAATTATTAAAAATAACAAATTTAAAGAACAAAGTACTATTCATTTTTAACAAGCGCTGGAAACAAGGAACTGTTTCTAAAAGAATAGGAGAAGAAGTGATAGGTGAATTTACACAGAACAGAAGAATAAAGGGTACTCAGTGATTGTGAATAACTCTAGGCATATATTTATTGATTTAAAGGTGACTTAATGTAACTTAACGTCTTTATACTGGTTTAGAAGACTCTACAGAATCTGAATACAACCAGTTTCTTGGAGGGTGGTTTAACTGATGTGCGAGTCTATCTTATTAGACTCAAACACTAGAGCTAAGTAGACCCGCAGCCAGCTAGGCGCCACCTATAGCTGCTCTTAACAAACCACATGGGGAAAGGCGCAAATAACTTGGGTAGATTTTTAACTAGAATTTTGTTCAGGCAGCGGTCATTTAGACTACTCTTTTCAATTACCTAGAGATCAGGGGAATTTTTTTACCAGAAGGCCCACTTGAAAAAAACCCAGTAATAACACTGTGATTTGAACCTGTGACCTCCGGCATCTGAGGCGGATACCTTACCTTGAGACCCCCTTAACTTGATTAATAGTTAGCCAGGACCAAGATAATATTTAGTTTTCTTTCCATTTATGCCATTAATTGTCATGGAGAGCTTAAGTCGTCTTTTCTGCATCAAGAGCGTTGAGTCAGTCAATGTGAGCCGTTTCGCTGCACAATCACTCTAATGTCATCTATCCATCTGAATCACGGCCGCCCTCTTACCCTTTAGCCAGATCTCTCAGCATTGTAAGCCTTCAGTGGAAGTAGATGAGAGTGCATCCTCATGAGATTACCAAACCAACGTATTTTGTGCCTGGAAATGTATTCTGCACAAGATGTAGTGCCGATCATACTGCGAATGTCATTGTTTTGCATTCTGTCTTTCCTGGTAACACCAATGACCTTCCTCAAACACATCGAAATTCGGCTCCCACATGCCCTGGTCAGAGGCCATGTTTGACACTGATAGCACAGAGAATCTAAATATACTGTTTATCACTATTGCTTTGTTGCCAACTAATGCTTGGATGCCTATGCCGTGGCGACAGCTGAAAAGTTACTGCAGATGTTTTCTAACACTTAGTCTCAATTTTCATGTTAGTCTTACCGTCTGCTGAAAAAATACTGCCCAAATACTTGAACTCATGGGCCTTTTGAAGAGCAATATTATTTACACTTTTGTTGAGTGGCCCAGGTGTTCTACTGATCATCATAGTTTCTTTTTTCTTCTTGTTAATTCCCATATTGTATTTATCACAGGTAATTGCAAGCATGTTCATGTGATTTTTTAGTTTATTTTCATCATCATACAGCAGACACTGATCATCTGCAAAGAGTAGTTCATGTATTGAGTTCGGTTCTGCTTTAGGTGTTTCAATTTGACTGGTCTCAGATGCGGTTTTGTTCATGTAGATGTTAAACAGCAGAGGAGAAAGCACACAACCCTGTCTCATGCAGTTAGTGATTTCAAACACATCTGTGACACCATCAGTCATTTCTGACGACATTTACATTCGAATGATACAGTTATCTGACATTATCAAACAGCTTGCCTAGTACTCCATAATCTTCCAGTATCTTTCAAACTTTATTCCTGTCTACACTATCAAATGCTTTTTCTTGATTAATGAAAGCAATGTACAGATTTTTGGTGTATTCTATTGATGTTTTGCTTAATTGATTGAGATTAAATTATTTAAATGATACATTATTTAAAGCACAAGAGGTGTTGTGACTGAACACACTTTAGAACAACATTATGTTTTGTAATCTTTCAAAAAATGTTTTCTAGGGCCAGATTGCAGATCTACTCAAGGAGACGTTTTAATATCTATCATAGTGGTGTAAATACATAGCATTTATGATAAAATCTTCTTGTTTTTATGTTCTGCTACATCATCATGCAGAATGTCCTTTGCAGAACGTCACTCTTATAACAGCTGATCTATATGGGTAGATACAATATGGAACATAATTACAGAATGGGAGAAAACAATATTAGAAAGATAGATAAGGAAAGGGACCTAGGGGTTATAATAGATCATACAGGAAAGGTGAGTGAGCAAGTTAAGGTAGCAGTGAAAAAGGCAAATGCAATGTTAGGTATGATAAAAACAAATATTAAACATAGGAGCAAGGAAGTGATCGTCAAACTGTATAAAGCTTTAGTTAGACCTAGATTGGAGTACTGTGTACAGGTGGGGAGTCCTTATCATAGAGGGGACATAAACATGCTAGAAAGAATACAAAAAAGAGCGACAAAGATGATAGTGGGATTCCAGAATTACAGTTATGAGGAACGACTCAGAAAAACCGGCCTACAGTGTCTCGAAGAGAGAAGAATTCGTGGTGACTTAATACAGATTTATAAGATGATCAGAGGAATCGATAAATTAGACTATAACAAGTTTTTTAAAATACAGCCACCTACAATAACACGAGGGCATAGCTACAAGCTGATTAAAGAGAGGTCCAGGTTAGATATTAGGAAATAATTTTTTAGTCAGAGAGTGGTGTCTGCTTGGAATGCATTGCCAGGGGAGGTAGTGGAGGCAGGGACAGTTAATGCATTTAAGAATAAACTGGATGCGCATAGCTTTTAGAGCAAGGTGATGTAAATGTAACTGGTTGTAAACAGACTCTGCAGGGTCTTCTAAACCAGTATAAAGACGTTAAGTTAAGTTAAGTTATATCTTGATCTATGGCCAGCTCTCCAACCTCTGTCCATGTCATTATCAGAGCCTCTTTAATGTCCTGTCTCCATCTTCTCCTTAGTCTGCCTCTGCTTTGCTTTGTTGTGCTACATATACATGTTTTTAAAGTTCCTTCTATTTGTGCATTCATTTTATTGTTTATAAGATCTATTAATTACATTTATTAATTTCAAATTTCAGAAGAAAATAAAGAAGATGAAATGGAAGTTGAGAAAGAAGAGGAAGAAGATATTGAGAAGGATGATGAGTATCTAGAAAAAGAGGATAATGAGACAACTGAACAGGAAAAACATGAAGAGGATGAAGAAGAAGACCAACTAGAAAGAGATGATGAAAAAGAAGAAGAGGATGAAAACTTTATTCCTGTGGACTTCTACTACAGTTTTGAAGAGCTAGCTTCCAAACCAGTGGTAGCTCAGGATTCTGGCTTGCCATTAAATATGCTAGAACTCAAGTAAGTTTATTTGCTAAGAGAAACATTATACTATTCTGGAAGGAATAATTCTGTCTTTGAAATGTTTATTTTAAAACAATTTAAATGTGATTTGCACCAGTTGAAAGTTGTCAATTTTTGCTGGATGTTTTTGGTTTAATATTTGAATGTGAGAATCAATGCAAGCTCTTTCTAGTTGCTGGAATTTTAAATAGAAAAAAAAAATTGCTTGATAGAAATTAAGACTATTTTTTATTTGAATTTCAGATTCCAATAAATTAAATTTTAATGTTCTTTTCTGCATGAATTACAACATCTAACTTTAGTTTAAGTACATAAATGGGTGGGGAGAGGAGACTAATGTCTGGTCAGACAAAATTTGTTGGTCAAGACTCTCACCTCGACTTCCTTGCAGTTCTCAGGCTGTTTTCATGACAGCCCGGCTAAGGTGGGAGATTGACGTGATCCCTCAGCAGTGAGTGACAGGCAGTTGAAGCCAAGCATAGCACAACTGCCTGGAGAACCCCAGCCCACCTTCATCAACATGCTGGGATCAGATCAAGATGCTGAGGAGCGCATGAGCTACAGCGGTCAGCGACTCATAGCTAATTGCTAGCTTCAAGGTCAGCAAACCAGAGCTGCCTAGACCTTTCTACACCTATAGGCGTGGATCCTGTATAACAGGTTGCAACAGAGCAGACTGGCTGAGTACAAGGGATTGAAAAGGGAAGGCTAACCAGGTGCCCAAAAATGCCTGCTGAAGTTGGATGTGTTGGACCCTGCTGCAATTCACCACTTAATGCCCCTTTTCAGGAAATTCAACAACAACATAAATGGGTATTTATAAAGTAGGAGAAGATTGATACCCATTTCTTATAATCATTTGCATAGACATTCTTATGGCTTTGACTGCAAGCGAAGAAACAATCTCCATCTGTTGGATGAAAACACCATTGTTTTTGCTGCTGGAAATTTGGTGCAGATCCTTGATTTGAAAACACAGGAACAAAGATATCTTAGGTCCACTAGTGGCTGTGGAATTGGAGCCATTTGTGTAAGTGTCTTTCATGTTGCTGGTTGTGTTAAATGTGTCTATTAAAGTTGTTGAATGTCAAGTCCAGTGACTTATTTGTTTCAGGTGATAGGGCGAAAACCATTTAAGTTAGTGTCTTTTATTTTTTAATCTTTGTGTAGATGCATCTATTTAAGTTGAATGGGAAGTCAAATGACTTGTTTGTTTCTATTGTCAAGTATGTGTTTGAAGTTTAGTGAGATATATTAAAGTTCTGGTCACCTTTATAGTTATTGTTATTACTTCACAACCTGTTATAGTCTTTCACACATTATATAATTAATTTACATATAAAATCAATAGTACGTCAGTTTTAGACGCACAATTAAAATCAGACTATTATGGATGGACACACAGAACAGTATTAATTGTATGAAAATAGAAAAAGAAACATTCCAAAGCCAATAGTTTTTCTATTCATTTAATTTATTTAGGTTTCAAAAATATAGTTTTTGTGCTGTTTTCAGGTTCATCCATCTCGCAAGTATTTTGCAGTGGGAGAGAAAGGAGATGCTCCAAATATAAACATCTTTGAGTTTCCTTCTCTCAAATTGTATAGAATTTTAAGAGGTGGAACAGAACAATCATACTCATCCCTTACTTTCAGGTATATTGCATTGGACTATATTCATTCAGACTAAGTTGGTAACAATTTGTGGTCAATTTGTTTTCCTTTTCTGTGATTCACATTAAAGCCAGTTTATTTAGGCATAAATATAATATAATGTGAAGCCCTTAAGCATAAAAAAAATTAATTTGAGTTTGCTCTTTAAATACTAATTTAATTGTTTTATATTTGTTATGATATGCTGTCATATGTTATGAGTTTTGCTGTATAATCTAACCTGTATTGTAATAATATAATTGAAATAATAATATTGATTCATCATTTGTTTTTCCTGATAATGTATTTTTTTATAAAATATTAATTTGTAATTCAAAATATATTTCTTGTATTTTAATCTCACTGTATTCTTAATTTCAAGGTTTATAAAAATTACCTGTTGTATGGAACTAAAGAAAATGGCTAAATAATATATTCGTGGCTAGTAAGCAGCAATTGTAACCATATGTTTCTGTATGGAAGGAACATGACAGCTTGTAAAGAGATAACAAACTCACATATATATATATTTAACAAAATTGATATTGTTTCACTTCGAAAGAAGGCCACTAGTTACAGTACCAAATCTGCTGAAGATAAATGTGTCGGGCCGAAAAGTGCAAATATCGCAGTCAAGCTGTAAACTAGCGACACAGCACATTCTGTTCTCCGGACTACATCCTGCTATTTGCAAAGCTCTGTTCAGGGCTTGGTAGTGGGAGATTGAGAATGATTGCAGAAGAAGAAGAAGAAGACAGTACCCAATATGATGTTAAGAAGAGATTGTAGGCTGTAGTCCTGAATGAGATCTTATAAACTCTGAATGGATAGTATTTACCATTTTTCAAATGGTATAGATAACTGTTAGTGCCATCAAATGATATTTACAATGATTTAACAGATACATATAATACAATGGATATATCTGGAAAACAATTTTTGCCTGTGTATAAAAAGGTCAACGTTTCCCATGGCAAGCACTGCTGATATGGATGAAGTGTCCACAGTTTGTTTATGAGGTAGGGTGGCCAGTTCTCTTTCTCACTGCCTTCCCTTCTCTAACACTAAGGAAGGTACCCATTTGTGGTTGGTTGGGTTGACTTGAGCGTCTTAGCAATTGGAGTTGAACCCCATACCACAATGTATAGACAGAATGCTCAATGCATGAATTCCATTTAAATTAACAGAAAACAATCAATATTAAAATTAGGTATAATAAAAATGCTTATCACCAACTTCGGCTTTGCTGATGATATTGATGTATTGGCAGGCACAGAGAGGGAACTCCAGGAGTTGATTGGTAGATTGGATAGAACGGCCTTGAGTTTTGGTATGGAAATAAATGCTAATAAAACAAAACTCATGACCAATAACGTTGCAGGGTTTCAATCTGTCATAGAGGCAAATGGGCAGGTACTTGAGGTGGTGAAACGTTTCAAATATCTTGGATCGTTGATCAGCAAAGAGGGTTCGAAGTCAGAGGTAATTGCCAGAATAGCACAAACAACAGCGGCACTGACTAGGCTGCAACCTCTTTGGCGAGACAAGCGCCTCGCCCTCGGCATAAAAGTCAGACTACTGCGCTCTTTGATGCTGTCAATATTTCTGAATGCCTGCGAGACCTGGACCATTACAGCAGATATCCAGGGCAGAATACGTGCAATGGAAATGCGGTGCTATAGAAAACTCCTAAATGTTACATATAAGGATCGTGTCACGAACGTAGACATCCGTCAGAGAGTTGAAGACGCTATTTGTCCTTTTGAAGATCTGTTCACACCAACTATCAAAAGACGAAAGATGGCCTGGTGCGGGCATGTCGCGAGGTCCAATGGAATTCCCAACTCGATACTCTTTGGATCCGTACCGGGACAGAGAGGGCGAGGACATCCAAGGAAGAGATGGGTGGACAACATCGCTGAGTGGTCAGGCCTTCGTCACGGTGAGATACGTCAGGCGGCGACAGACAGAGAGAGCTGGTGTGGGATTTTCATGTCTTCATGTGTGCCCCAACGACCTGATGGGTTACGGGATGAACTGAACTGAACTGAATAATAAAAATTACTACAAGCTGGGGAGCCGAATGGTTTTGATGCTTTGAATTTCCTGTAAGGCATTTGTTGTTTTTGTTTTTGGGGGAGGGGGGGGGGGGGGAATAAACAAACATACCCAGCACATGACTTGGCGACAGCAGTGGCGAAGTGGCCTGTTGTCCTGCCTTAAAATTCATTGACTTTGTCAGCAATGGAAATAAATAATTTGTACAACAGTTTTTTTTTTCAACTATAAACTGAAATGCGGTAATAATGGTATGTAAAACAGGCATTCGAGGCAATTAGTCATGCTATTTTCTCAAAAGAACATTATTATTAGATGTCCTAATATGAACCTGTAAGCTTCTTATGAACATATCAACTGCCACTGCATGCTTACAATGCATGTGTTCATGGCTTCAGTAATCAAGGCAAGTTGCATGGCAAGCGGTTAGATGACATGAACATACAATGATAGACACTCACTTAGACCAGGAGATATGACTTAAGCTCCCCAAGCCGCTCCACTGCAGAAGTGAAAAACTTGAAAAACTGATCTGAAGTTTATTATCTGCCAGATATGTACTCTTTATACAAGTAAAGCTGCATAAATAAGAAGCAGGAAGTAATTAGAAAGTGGCGTTTACAGTGAGGTCAGTGTGGGAATATTATCACTAAGACTTATGATTCCAAAGGATAATGTACTATATATTTTGTTTTCTTATGCAGCCCAGATGGGGAACTGCTGGCATCTCAAGGTGGTGAGCCAGATTTTATGCTCACTTTGTGGAGCTGGATGATTGAAAAGACAACTCTCCGAACAAAATCTTTTGCCCAAGATGTGTATCGAGTCTCATTTGCTCGTGAGTTGGAAGGTCAGCTGACAACAGCAGGTTCTGGTCATATAAGGTGAATCATCATCAGCACTTCTTTTATTCATGACGGAGCTTAGAGACTATATATATATATATTTATCGCCACCATTTTCTGTTTTTAATGGTGCTTCATGACATCTTCATCTACTATTCTTCTTAGATCTGCTATGTCTTCTTGACTATTACTACTTTTGATCCATCGTTGTTGTCTTATTCTTCTTCTTTAGCATTCATCCTGAAAAGGATGTTTGTGTTGTAGTTTACAATGAGGCTGCGATACCTGTGCCATTTCGACCAACACATCTAATTTCAGCTCATCATTTTTGGGACTGGGTTTACCTTCCCTCTTTTATCTTTATTCTCTTAGCCAGGCTGCATGGCTGCAGTCTGTTTCTAGGGCCTCCACTTATGGTTCACTAGCCTTGCTGCAAGCAGCTATGAGTTGCTAATGCCTGTCACCTTATTCACTGCTGCATCTGAGTTTGAAAACATACTTTATGAATAATCCCCCAAATATGAGATGCAGGAAACAAGAGATAATGACTGATCTTTTTTTTGAGATTGGAACGATAAGTATGTATCTTGCAATTTCAGATTCTGGAAAATGGCAGATACCTTCACTGGTCTCAAGCTTCAAGGAGAGTTGGGAAGATTTGGACGTACAGAAATTTCAGACATTGAAGGCTATGTGGAACTGCCTGATGGGAAGGTACAGTAAATTTGACTTTATCTTATCATTAATGCTGTGGTTATGGTATATACAGTACTTTAAATGAATGAATACGATATCTGAGATCCGAGTGGTACCCAGGATGATAAAATTAGGACCGATGTCACCTTCCAAACATTTCGTAAAAAGCGACTGAAGAGAGTTGTGCTTCGGGCTGGATACCTCATCATGTAAAAAAAAACCCATTGCCATTATAATCAGTGATTACAAAAGTTTGAATGCAGGCTTCCTGTAAGGAGACCAGCTACAGTTAACATCTAGACTTTACATTTGGGTATAAAGGTTACTAATAGCAAATGCTTGGAAACAGATTTTCTTTTAATGGTGGCCAGCTGCAGTGGTGGTCTTTGCATCACATTCGAACAAAAAGGTGAATGAAGGATACAGTATCAGAGTAGTGTTAAGCTTGGCACCTTTAGCATAGATCATGGGCTCCAATTTTGAATGATATTTTAGTTTCTTAAAGGGTACTTCTTACATTTTCTCAAATTCTATATTTATAATTAGAATGTCTGATTAGAAAATTGAGTTGACATACTGAATATACATTTATTATTTCTACACAGAACTTAGCATAACGATGTTTACTTTTTTTGTGTGTGGACCAAATTTAGTTCAAGCTGTATGGATTGCATTTGGTTCAAGTTAATCTTATTCACAGGTTTTATCAGGAGCAGAATGGGGCAATCTTTTGCTATGGGATGGAGGTCTCATTAAGGTTGAGATAACTTGCAAAGGAAGGAAACATTGTCACCAAGGACCCATAATGCAGATACTGCTGGATGAAGGAGAGCTAATGACTGTTGGTGTTGATGGTTACATCAGAGTGAGTGTGTCTTCTTGCTTTTTATGTTCATTTGTACATGCTAGATAGTGAGTTACCAGTTCCACTTTGTTAACTGGTTAGAAACATTTTACAAGAACCATTGGTTCAGCTATTACTATCTGTCAGCTGTTCAATATTGGCTAATTTATCAAGCTTTGCCTATCAAGATCATATGATACTACATACTTACCTCATGTTTATAACCTTTTATACACACACACTAACACGCACCCTCAGGGTGAGGCCCTTTCATTGCACTTTGGCTGGGGTTGACCACTGAGATCACTCTAACTATCATAGGTACATACAAACACACACACACACACACTTCCAAGCACTGGTTAATACGTCCTGATATTTCCTTAAAGACTACGGTCTGAGGTGGAAAGAGGTGTGCCTCTGCCAGTAGAATTCATAGAGGCAAGTCTTTTACACAGAATAAAAAAAAAAAAAAAAGGTTTTTCAGGACTGAGGAGACAGGGTATAAAGGTGTAAATCAAGTGCAGCTTGGTTTGCAAACCCAACTACTGGGTTCAAAATCACTTCATGTTCAGTTTGACTGGGCATGGTCAGGATTTTTCTCAGTATGCACCACTTCTCCACTTACAGAAAGGATTGGCAAAACTACTGTACTGCAAAACTACCATAATGAAACACACTACAAACAGAAACATACGCGCATCCATACACTGACTAATAAATTTTTATATAACCTACAAGACAAACATCTAGGGATTGAAAGGCATGTGCCTTCACCAGTAGAATCCAGAAATGCAAACCTTTAAACAAATCAAAAAACTTTTGCCCAGAAGCGTGGTGTAAGGGTGTAAGCTTGATTTGCTATCCCAACATACTGGGTTTGAAATCACTTCGTGTCTAGTTTGAATGGGCATGTCAGAAATTTTTCTCAGTATGTTCACTTTTCCACGTACAGAAAATATTGGCTAAACTACTGAACTGCAAAACTGCCATAGTAAAACACACACCATAACACATTACAAACAGATACTTACACGCATCCATACGATTTAGATGTCGGTCTTTGACCATGGTGACATCAGTTCAAACTTCAGTAAGGTATAGATTTTTTTCCTATCGGATGTAAAATAAAAATCTAGTCTGTACAGTGCATAGTGATTGTAGAAGCAAGCAGCCTTTATTTCTCAGCCCTTCAAATCCTCCTAGTGTACCAAAGCAATGAGAATAAATATTTTAGTGATAGAAGTATAGAAACAGAATATTTACAGTGATTGTAGAAGCAAGCGGCCTTTATTTCTCAGTCCTTCAAATCCTCCTAGTGTACCAAAGCAATGAGAATAAATATTTTAGTGATAGAAGTATAGAAACAGAATATTTACAGTGATTGTAGAAGCAAGCAGCCTTTATTTCTCAGGCCTTCAAATCCTCCTAGTGTACCAAAGCAATGAGAATAAATATTTTAGTGATAGAAGTATAGAAACAGAATATTTACAGTGATTGTAGAAGCAAGCAGCCTTTATTTCTCAGGCCTTCAAATCCTCCTAGTGTACCAAAGCAATGAGAATAAATATTTTAGTGATAGAAGTATAGAAACAGAATATTTACAGTGATTGTAGAAGCAAGCAGCCTTTATTTCTCAGGCCTTCAAATCCTCCTAGTGTACCAAAGCAATGAGAATAAATATTTTAGTGATAGAAGTATAGAAACAGAATATTTACAGTGATTGTAGAAGCAAGCAGCCTTTATTTCTCAGGCCTTCAAATCCTCCTAGTGTACCAAAGCAATGAGAATAAACATTTTAGTGATAGAAGTATAGAAACAGAATATTTACAGTGATTGTAGAAGCAAGCAACCTTTATTTCTTAACTTAACTTAACATCTTTATACTGGTTTAGAAGACCCTGCAGAGTCTGTATACAACCAGTTACATTTACATCACCTTGCTCTAAAATCTATACGCATCCAGTTTATTCTTAAATGCATTAACTGTCCCTGCCTCCACTACCTCCCCTGGCAATGCATTCCAAGCAGACACCACTCTCTGACTAAAAAAATATTTCCTAATATCTAACCTGGACCTCTCTTTAATCAGCTTGTAGCTATGCCCTCGTGTTATTGTAGGTGGCTGTATTTTAAAAAACTTGTTATAGTCTAATTTATCGATTCCTCTGATCATCTTATAAACCTGTATTAAGTCACCACGAATTCTTCTCTCTTCGAGACACTGTAGGCCGGTTTTTCTGAGTCGTTCTTCATAACTGTAATTCTGGAATCCCCCTATCATCTTTGTCGCTCTTTTTTGTATTCTTTCTAGCATGTTTATGTCCCCTCTATGATAAGGACTCCCCACCTGTACACAGTACTCCAATCTAGGTCTAACTAAAGCTTTATACAGTTTGACGATCACTTCCTTGCTCCTATGTTTAATATTTCTTTTTATCATACCTAACATTGCATTTGCCTTTTTCACTGCTACCTTAACTTGCTCACTCACCTTTCCTGTATGATCTATTATAACCCCTAGGTCCCTTTCCTTATCTATCTTTCTAATATTGTTTTCTCCTATTCTGTAATTATGTTCCATATTGGATCTACCCATGTGGATGACTGTACATTTATCTACATTAAACTCCATTTGCCAGCTTACAGACCATTCTCGAATTTTATCTAAATCCGACATCAATATATCCACTTCCGCTTTAGATGAGACACTACTGAATAGTTTTGTGTCATCAGCAAATTTTGCAATCATGGATCTCATATCAATGTCCAAATCATTTATATATATCAAGAACAAAATTGGTCCCAAAACCGAGCCCTGTGGCACACCACTTTTCACTTCACTCCACTCAGAGTACTCCTTATTTATGCCCACCCTCTGCCTTCTTCCCGTTAACCAATTTTCAATCCATTTGGCAACTTCGCCACCTATTCCATGTGATTTTAACTTTCGAAATAATCTTTGATGAGGTACTCTATCAAAGGCCTTTGCAAAGTCTAGATAAATAACATCTACTGGCTCCCCTTTATCTATGATTTTAGTAACCTCCTCCATGAATTCTAATAGATTTGTTAAGCATGATCTCCCTCTAGTAAACCCATGCTGACTATTTCTAATTAGATTAAATTTGTCTAAATGCATTACAATGTTTTCTTTGATTATTGACTCTAACAATTTACAGACTATGCTCGTTAAACTCACCGGTCTATAATTTGCCGGATCTGATTTTTTGCCTTTTTTGAATAAGGGGATCACTCCTGCATCTTTCCAATCCCGTGGAACAATCCCTTTTGTAAGTGATTGAGAACATAATATAGCCAATGGTTTTGCTAGTTGGTTTCTAATTTCATACAGCAATTTTGGGTGAATACCATCTTGACCTGGACATTTATTCACTTTCAACCCCTCCAATTTTTTAAAAACCATTTCCTCTGTAATACAGATTGATCTTAATCCCGCTGTATCCATGTCTCTTTGAAAAATATCTATAGGCTCTGGGATCTCGGAGCAGTCCTCCTTTGTGAAGACTGTGCCAAAGTACTGATTGAGCAGATTAGCAGCCTCCCTATTCTCACTTATTATTTTCCCTGTACTGTCTATGAGAGGGCCTACTTTGTCTTTCGTTCTTTGTTTATTTATAACATAAGAAAAGAAGCTTTTACTGTCAGTCTTGATCCTCTGAGCAAGTTTTTTTTCAAAGTCTATTTTTGCTGTTTTATTCGCTTTCTGAGATATGTTCTGCTTGTCCAAATATTTTACATATGTTTCTTTTGATTTACCTGCCTCTATATATTTTTGCCATGCTTTATTTTTTGCTCTTCTACATTTCACTACAAATCTAGTTATCCACTTTTTACGCTTGGGGTTTACCTCCCTACATGGAACACATTCCTCTTTTAGCGTTTCTAGAACTGTTTTAAAACTTTCCCACTCCTGTTCAACATCTGTTCCTACAATAATATCTTTCCAGATTATGTGGTTCGCTGCCTCTTTCATCCTCTTAACATCTGCCTTAGAGTAGTCGTATGTTCGCGTGTTTATGTTTACTTCTTTCCCTGCAATAAGATCCCAACGGATGATTTGATGGTCACTTGAGCCAAACAGTTCCCCAACGGTAACGTTTTCAATCATATTTTCCTCTGTGTTAAAAACTAGGTCGAGTATGTTTTTGCCTCTGGTGGCTGCTTCTACATGTTGAAATTAAAAAATTGTCAGTTATGCACGTAACAACAGGTTTTGACTCTACAAGTGCTTCTGCCATATCCCATTTTATTTCTGGATAGTTGAAATCTCCCATTAATAATAATTTCCCTTTACTTGCCTTTGCTATACTACTAATCAGCTCCTCATCTTCCTCTTTTTGACTTGATGGACATCTATAGCACACTCCAATCACTGTTTTTTCACCCCCACTTTCTATTTCTCCCCATACACTTTCATTTTTGTTACCACATGATAAATAATCTTTGATCGTTATATTAACAGAATTTATACAGTATAATAAAACGCCACCTCCCTTAGTCTTGTCTCCAATTATCCTATCTTTCCTTAACATTGTATATCCCTCAATTTCAAGTTCACTATCTGCAATCTCCTCATATGTCCATGATTCTGTTAACCCTATTATATCTGGTTTTTCTTCTTCTACATACAGTTCCAATTCTTCTCTTTTATTTACTATGCTTCTCACATTTGCATAAAAACATTTTAGTTTGTAATGTTGTTGGTTTTCCTCTTTTTGCTTCTGCTTTATCATTTTAGTGTTTGCTTTTCTACTATGTATTTCACACTTCCCCGACTCCAAATTACCCCTTTGACTACATCCTCTATAGCACCCTATTGTAGGCCTATCTTTAGTCTCATACTTCATAGGCCTTACTAGTTTAAATTTCTAACACAATGATTGAACATATACTTTGCTACAACATGCTGTCCTATCTCATTTAGATGTAAACCTCCCCTATCTAACATTTTACTTTTGTCTACTTTAACATCAATAAATTCCATTCCCATGTCCGCACACATCACCTGTAACCTAAGGTTGATACCTATTATTTTGCTATCTAGATAGTCTGACCCATCTGCTCTGTCTAAAATGCCCATCATTGTGACCTTTCTAAACTTTTTTTCCTTAAGTGTTCTCATAAGACATTTATATTTATCCATAATTATTTCTGTACCATCTCTCTTTACATTATTTGTACCTGCCAATACTACCGCATGACTTCTCAGCCCTTCAAATCCTCCTAGTGTACCAAAGCAATGAGAATAAATATTTTAGTGATAGAAGTATAGAAACAGAATATTTACAGTAATTGTAGAAGCCTTTATTTCTCAGCCCTTCAAATCCTCCTAGTGTACCAAAGCAATGAGAATAAATATTTTAGTGATAGAAGTATAGAAACAGAATATTTACAGTGATTGTAGAAGCAAGCAGCCTTTATTTCTCAGCCCTTCAAATCCTCCTAGTGTACCAAAACAATGGGAATAAATATCTTAGTAATGGAAGTATAGGAACAGAATAGTAATGTGCCTATTACTTTCTACTACTATGAGTTACATTTTCATGAACAGGTTTGGGACTTTGAGGCCATTGATACTGCTGATGCTGTAGATGACTCTGGAATATTTGAGATGGATGCAATGAATGAATTGCTTGTTGGTGCTGATGTTCAGTTATACAGTATTGTCAAATCTGTAAATACTGAAAATGAACCAACAATATGGTATGCTCAGGTGAGTAATTAACACATGTAAACTCGTAACAGATATTGATGAAGATTTTTCACTTTTTCGCTCCAAGAGAAGCATATGTTACCCACTAGTACTGACACCTTTACTTGAAGCCTGTATTCTAACATTTGCAATGGCTGTTTTAATAGCAGTGGTTGTACATGATGAGGTTGCTAGCCCCATGCACAGATCTCTTTAGTTGCCTTTTGTGATATATTTGCAAGGTTGCAGAGGCTCTATTCCTTTTAGCCTGGGTACCAACACAGCGAGATTGAGTGGCCTCGAGGAAAGACGTCGGCCTCGGGTACTAGAGGTTGTGGGTTTAAATTTCGGTGGAGACAGAGATTTTTTCCACGGACTTTCCGATATTTTTCTGGATCTCTGGGTAATAGAGATCGAAATCCCATGGCAGTTATAATTGAAAAAAGTAGGCTTAACTGCCACTGCTCGGACAAAATTCTAAATTATGTTTAAAATCTACCTAATTTATAATGGGATCCTCGCCGGTGCTACGGAGTTCGTACATTGTGCTGGGACTCTCCAAAAATATGGAGAAGAACAGAGCACTTATGGGTAAACTGTGTGCAATGATGTTGATTCTTACACTAAACTAAACTACACCAACGCAAATGATGACAGATACTGCTGTAGAGGATAAAGTGTTAGACACTTCATTATGCTTGGTCTTCAACTTTGTTTAGTGCATCAATCTGTTTACTCAAGCTCGCCATAGAATATTTTCTTTAGAAGGAGTTCATCTGATCATCTGACATGCGGACAACATGGCCAGTCCTTCTAAGCTGTGATTTGCACAGAGTTGTGTGGATGTTTGTCATGCCAGCTTGCAAAGGAATGTCTACATCTGTGATCCTATCTTGCAATTTTTTGTTCAACTGTTTCCTTAAGTAGCCCAGATGAAAGTGGTCGAGCTTCTTTTCGTGTCGACTGTACACAGTCCAGGTTTCACAGGCATACAGAAGATTTGGTAAGACAACTGCCACATAAACCTTCAATTTGGTTATAAGCTTAATTCCTCTCTGGTTCCAAATTTGAGGACCTTAGTTTTCCAAATGCCACACAATTTTTTGCAATTCTGGAGTTTATTTCATCATCAATATGGACTGCTCTGGAGAGGTTGCTGCCAAGGTATACAAAGCGATCCACTGACTTTAACTTCTGACCATTGATAGTGATAGATGGCTCTATAAATACCTTGGAGCACTAATGTACGCAGAAGGTTCCAGAGCTGAGATTCAGGCAAGAACAGTTATGACCATGGCTGCTCTGACCAAACTGAGATCACTATGGAAGGACAAAAGCTTACTTACTTAGTCGCTCCTCTTCTGCCGTGAGGTGTAGAGGTAAGGACAAAAGCAATAACCTGAAATCCGAGTTGAGTTTAATGTATGCATTTGTCACTTCCATGTACTTTTACACATGTGAAACTTTGACAGTGCTTCTAGAGTGTAGAATTTGTACAATAGAGATGAGATGTCTGAGCCGAATTCTCAGCATTTCATATCTAAACCATGTCTCAAATAAGGCAGTTTGTGACACCGTTAAGAGAAAGAGGTTGGCCAATATAAAGAATATAAAGATCTATTCTCGTGGGCTAGTGGTTTGGTGAGCTTATTGAGGCTTTTCTCCCCTTCTTTGATACTGTGGCTGAGGATGACTATGTCATCAGCGAACCTGAGATGAGTACACATTTCTTCTTTTATGTTTATGCCTCTGTCTCTCCAGTGGAGATTTTTAAAGACCTCCTCAAGGGTCGCTGTGAAGAGCTTTGAAGAGAGATTGTATCACCCTGTCGGATGCCACATTATATTGGTATGTCATCAGTTTATAGAAGAGGGTGATATGTATTCTATAATTCTGCATCCACTGTTTATCTTCTATATCAGTTGAGCATATTTTTCTGCAACTCCCTGATTTCTCATATCATTCAGCACTGCAGTTATTTCGATACTATCAAAAGCTATCACATTATCCATGAAGACAAGGCATAAAGGCATCTGTACTTCATACATCTTCTCCATTAATTGTTTGATTGTATGGAAGTGGTCAGTGGTTGAGAATCCTCTCCTGAAACCTGCATGCTCTCATGGTTGGTTCTAATCCAGTAGCCTCTTTAGTCTGTTGGCGATCACTCTGGTAAAAAGTATATAAATGGATAAGAGCTGACAGATCAAACAGTAATTTGCCAGGTTTTCCTTGCCCTTTTGTTATGGATTACAATGGTTTTAGATGTTTTCCATTGGTCTGGAATTTGGCATTCATTTAGACAGATGTTGAACGAAGTAGCTAAATCTTCATATTGTCTCTAAATATATGCTTTGTAACTGTACTCATTATTTACATGTTTTCTAGGTTGATAGCAAAGGCAGCTCTTGTATTGTTGATTTTGAGGATGGAGTCAGATGCTGACAATCAGTAGATTGGATGAGGGATATGCTAGAAGAACTGAGAAGTTCACTTCTATAGAAGATTATTTTCTATGTATATGTGTGGTCCCAAGTGGTCCGCTGGGGTCTTTGTGTATGACAAGGACAAGAATAGCACCAATGCCTTGCAGAGAGCATGTCGTGAGAGATGACTAACTGTGACATGGCATAACACTGGCATGGTTAGGTGGTTTGTTAAGAGCAGCATAGATGATGCTTAACAAGCTGCTGGTCTACTTTAATCTAATGTTTGAGTCTATTAAGATTGAGTCTATTAACCACCATTCGCCACACTTTTCCCAACGCAGCGGAGTAATGACCTGCTCGAACATATCCCGCTAAGCAAGAAATCCGTCTCCCGGCTACATCCAGTTCACGCCAGAACTTGGACCTGCACAGGGGCATGTGCCTCGGCAGAAGTACAGGACTAGGACTAGAACTAGGATATATGTGTAACTATGTACTACTTAATATAGTAAATTAAAAATGGCCTGCTTTATAAAAGCTCCATCTTTTAATCCCCGGGGAAAACAACCTATTCATTAACATATCTTTGTATCATATATTTCGTGCTTTTGTTCCTGTATTCTATTCTGGACATTATTCCTAGAGCTTTCTTTTAAACTCAATAGGCTCTTGACCTTTAGGGAAAAGTTAACATTTAGAATTCTTATTGTTTGTATTGTGCTTCACAGGATGCCAATGGTGGAATATGGAGACTGGATCTCTCTTTCTCTCATACATCTCAAGTGCCAGAGAAACTGTTCACATTTCATGCAGGACCCATCACAGGTTGTGTGTTATCCCCACTGACACATATCGCTGTTTCTAGTGGTCTGGACAGTAAGTTTGTCCTTACAACAATGTTTCACTGAAAGACAGATAGGTTAAAAGTCAGTTTTATTTATGACCATTGGAAACATTGAAACGTATTGGAAAGAGTGACAGAGAGGAAGAACAGATGCTGACAGTCACTGACCTGTGTATCAATGGGATCAATAAGCATTTCCTTTTTAGTTTATTGTTTGATTTTTGATAGATTATTTTAATATTTTGATTGATAATGCAAATTAATTTATTCTTAATTTTATTGATTGTTTATTGAGAATCAATTTAATAATTGATTAATTGGTTATTTGATTGATTAATAAGCTGTGAATGATTGGTTTATGAAGGATGAAGATTGATTGATTGATGATTTGTTTAATTGATTGATTAATTGTTTGGTTGATTTATTAATGTTGTCTTTAGAAGAGAGGTGAGATTATAAGAACAGAAGTCCACAACTATGATAAATGCCTTCCAAATCTGAAATTATGAATTTGAATTGTTTTTGTTGGAAACAGATATACGTATTCCTATTGCAACATAAAAAATTTACAACAGTAATAGTGCTTATAACTTGACGGCTGTGAGAAACTCATAGCAAAACATCACACAATGGAAGGAGAGAATTGACAATTATAAAGATGATAGAAGAGAATTTACACATTTTTTGGATGGGATGAGGAGAAATGACAAATTATAAGGATGGTAGAAGAGAATTGACAAATTATAAGAATAGTAGGTAAAAAAGGACAAATTATTAGGATTGGATGAGAGAATTGACAAAATATAAAGATGGAAGGAGAGAATTTACAAATGATCAAAATGATAGGAGAGAAATTACAAATTATAGTAGGAGAAAAATGACAAAAATAATATGGATAGGATGAGAGAATTTACAAATTAAAAGTATAGTAGGAGAAAAATGACAAAAATAATATGGATAGGATGAGAGAATTTACAAATTAAAAGTATAGTAGGAGAAAAATGACAAAAATAATATGGATAGGATGAGAGAATTTACAAATTAAAAGTATAGTAGGAGAGAAATGACAAAAATTATATTGATGGTAGAAGAGAAATGACAAACTATAAGGATGGGATGAGAGAATTTACAAATTAAAAGTATAGTAGGAGAGAAATGACAAAAATTATAAGGAATGTAGAAGAGAAATGACAAATTATAAGGATGTATTAAAAATATAGTAGAAGAGAATTGACAATTATAAAGATGATAGGAGAGAATGGACAAATTATAAGGATGGTAGGTGAGAATTTGCAAATTAAAAGTATGGAATGAGAGAATTGACAAATTATAAGAATAGCAGGAGAGAACTGACAAATTATAATGATGGTAGGAGAGAATTTATAAATTATAAGAATGATAGAAGAGAATTATAGGCCATCCAGCAAATGCCGTAGGTTGAACTGAACCTGGTGCTGGATGAACTCATCACTGAGGAGGAAGTCGACAGGAGAGAATTGACACATTATAAAGACAAAAGGAGAGAATTTACAAATTATAAGGATGGAAGGAGAGAACTGACAAATTATAAGGATGAAAGGAGAAAACTGACAAATTATAAGGATGAAAGGAGAAAACTGACAAATTATAAGGATGGAAGGAGAAAACTGACAAATTATAAGGATGAAAGGAGAAAACTGACAAATTATAAAGATGAAAGGAGAAAACTGACAAATTATAAGGATGAAAGGAGAAAACTGACAAATTATAAAGATGAAAGGAGAAAACTGACAAATTATAAGGATGAAAGGAGAAAACTGACAAATTATAAAGATGAAAGGAGAAAACTGACAAATTATAAGGATGGAAGGAGAAAACTGACAAATTATAAGGATGAAAGGAGAGAACTGACAAATTATAAAGATGAAAGGAGAAAACTGACAAATTATAAGGATGGAAGGAGAGAACTGACAAATTATAAGGATGGAAGGAGAGAACTGACAAATTATAAGGATGGAAGGAGAGAACTGACAAATTATAAGGATGAAAGGAGAGAACTGACAAATTATAAAGATGAAAGGAGAAAACTGACAAATTATAAGGATGGAAGGAGAGAACTGACAAATTATAAGGATGGAAGGAGAGAACTGACAAATTATAAGGATGGAAGGAGAGAACTGACAAATTATAAGGATGGAAGGAGAGAACTGACAAATTATAAGGATGAAAGGAGAGAACTGACAAATTATAAAGATGAAAGGAGAAAACTGACAAATTATAAGGATGGAAGGAGAGAACTGACAAATTATAAGGATGGAAGGAGAGAACTGACAAATTATAAGGATGGAAGGAGAGAACTGACAAATTATAAGGATGGAAGGAGAAAACTGACAAATTTTAAGGATGAAAGGAGACAATAGATGAATTATAAGGATATTGAGCAGAAAATAAATAGTTAATGCCAGTCTGTAACATGCCTGGCCATTTGAAGGAAGTCAGTCCATCGAGTCATTCAGCTATTCTTTATTCAAATAAATTAAACATCGTCATACATTTTATTTTTACGGGAGTGAAGAATAACATCACAGTCAGGAAAACATACTGATCAAGGTGGGAGTGAAGAGTAGTCAGGGTCAGATCAAACATACTGATCAAGGTGGGAGTGAATAGTAACATCATGGTCAAGAAAACATACTGATCAAGGTGGGAGTAAAGAGTAGTCAGGGTCAGATCAAACATACTGATCAAGGTGGGAGTGAAGAGTAGTCAGGGTCAGGTAAAATATACTGATTAAGCTGGGTGAAGAGTAGTCAGGGTCAGGTGAAAAATACTGATCAAGGTGGGAGTGAAGAGTAGTTAGGGTCAGATCAAACATACGGGACGTCGTGGCCTAGTGGATAAGTGGCACGGCTCACAATCCGAAGGTGCTGGGTTCGGTCCCCATCACAGCACCGGCCGTTACCCCGGGGAAGCAAACCCTTAGAAAATGCAGGAGGAAGCAGACCCTTACATAAAATGCATGCTGAAGTCGGATGCATTGGGCCGACAGGCGCAAAATAAAAACCACAGTGCAACGCACACCGCCTTGGGGATTAGAGAAATAAGGTGAACGCAATAAAAAAAAAAAAAAAAAAAAAAAAAGATCAAACATACTGATTAAGCTGGAAATGAAGAGTAGTCAGGGTCAGGTCAAACATACTGATTAAGGTAGGAGTGAAGAGTAACATCAGGGTAAGGTGAAAAATACTGATCAAGGTGGGAGTGAAGAGTAGTCAGGGTTAAGTCAAACATACTGATCGAGATGGGAGTGAAAAGTAGTCAAGGTCAGATCAAACATACTGCTCAAAGTGAGAGTGTAGAGTAGTTAGGGTCAGGTCACACATACTGATCAAGGTGGGAGTGAAGAGTAGTCAGGGTTAAGTCAAACATACTGATCAAGGTGGGAGTGAAAAGTAGTCAGGGTCAGGTCAAACATACTGCTCAAGGGGAGAGTGAAGAGTAGTCAGGGTCAGGTAAAACATACTGATCAAAGTGAGAGTGTAGAGTAGTTAGGGTCAGGTCACACATACTGATCAAGGTGGGAGTGAAGAGTAGTCAGGGTTAAGTCAAACATACTGATCAAGGTGGGAGTGAAAAGTAGTCAGGGTCAGGTCAAACATACTGCTCAAGGGGAGAGTGAAGAGTAGTCAGGGTCAGGTAAAACATACTGATCAGGGTGGGAGTGAAGAGTAGTCAGGGTCAGGTTAAACATATTGATTAAGGTCGGAGTGAAAAGTAGTCAGGGTCAGGTCACACATACTGATCAAGGTGGAAGTGAAGAGTAATCATGACTAATTAGGTCAAACATACTGATCAAGGTTGGAGTGAAAATTAGTCAGGGTTAGGTCAAACACACTGATCAAGACACAACTGCACTTCCTTGTAGTGCTCCTTTAAATAGTCTGTGTCACAGCAGTATGGCCAATGAGGTGAGAATGAACAATGTAATCCCCATAGTGGTGAGCTATTTCCCGTGGCAATGCATTACTAGCATACCACTCTCGGACTAAAAAAAATGTTTTCTGGTATCTAATCTGGACCTTTCTTTAATTAATTTGGGCCTGTGCCCTCTTATTCTTGTAGGTGGTTGTATTTTGAAAAACTTGTTATAGTCTAATTTATTGTTTCTGTTAATCATTTATAAACCTGAATTAAACCACCTTAAATTCATTATGAATGACTTCCAATAACAACAACAACAACAACAACAGCTATTTTTATGAGTGGGGATAAATTACTTAGATGAGCATCTTTTGTTACATTTTCAGATATTTTTACTAGACAGGAGCTCATGTAATTATACAGGTCTTTCTGTATTACAGAAATTTGAAAGTGACAATATAATGTTGTCTATTTTTTTAAAATGCCATAGCAACCGTGAGAGTATATGACTACACTCAGACGAAACAAATAGCTGAAGCCAAATTCAACTCAGGAGGAACTGCTATTGAATTTGCTCCTCTGTCTGTAAGTTCTGTTGTGATAAAATTAGTTAAAGATGTTCAAATAAAACACATCTTGCCTGTTTACAGATGAATAGACACCAACATAATGTTTTAATAAAGTCCATCGCATTAAAGTCCTTCACATTAAGGTCAGTCACATTAAAATGTTAATCACAAGCAAACAATATACACAAATTTGTAAAGTACAATTTAAATGAGGTTATAAAACAAAATGGCTAATATTTATTATAAAGTAGATACTTGTGAAAATATTTATTTGGGGATGGGCAGGGGTGGGGGGTGGGTGGGGTGGGGGGTGGATAGTAGGCGTCGTCATATTGGGTAGGGTCCACAGCCCATAAATGAAACTTGCATGGGTTTGAATTTATGTCAGAAAAATTATACCTCTATGAGTGTAAACCCATGAACAAAATGCATGCTAAAGTCAGATGCACTTGGCTGTAAGATGTAAAATACAGCACAACACAATCTGCTTTAGGAGATAGGATGAAAAAACAAAATATGTTTAGGCATAATATCAGCTTTAATAATCTAAAATCAAATTTTGTATGCCCAAGTTTGATTCGGACTTTTCTTAATATTCACTATAGGAACTAGTAGGAGTCACGTTAGTTCAGCGGTTAGCGCACTTACTTCTGAGTCAAGGGATCTAGGTTCAATCCCCAATTTTTACAAGATATTTTTTAAATTGCAAAATGGCTCACTGGGTTAACCTAGTTTAAAAAATTGGGTACCAGAGCAGTTCTGGGAAATAAAGACAGCCGACGTGATGCTGACCACATCACCCCTAGTGCCCCTGTGGTCAAGAAAATATGGGCCTAACACAATATCCCCCAATATGTTACATGACGTGTAAATGGGATGAAATAGGAACTATCAATTTTGTTGTCTTCATACCATCTCTAAATACAGGCTTTGTAACTGCAGTCCTTTTTAACATGTTTTCTAGGTTGATAGCAAAGGCAGCTCTGTTATTGTTGGTTTTGAGGATGGGGTTGTTCGGATGCTGACAATAAGCAGATTGGATGAGGAATATGCTAGAAGATCTGAGAAACAAGAGGAAGCAGATATTACTCTGAAACAGGCCTTCAAACCACACACCAAGAAAGTCACAGCTATAGCATTTGATGGGACAGGAGATATATTAGCCACAGGGGTGAGTGTTACATAATCTAATGTGAAACATTATGAATGAGTTTCGATGAGCCAGCAGGGGTGAGTGTCACAGAATCTATTGTGAAACAATACAAATGAGTTTTGATGAGCCAACAGGGGTGAGTGTCACAGAATTCGTACATACATACGTATGTATGCAGCGCACGCACATACATACACACATACATAAGGAAAGAAATTAATTTGGAATCTTCTTTATCTCGCCCACAAATATAATGAGTCACTAAAACTAAATGTTTAAAATTTTTGGACAAGCAAAACATGAATACCCCAGAAAATGAATAAAGCAGAAACAATAGACTTAAAAAAAAAACTTGATCAGAGGATGAAGACTGATAGTCAAAGGTTCTTTTCTTATGTTAGAAATAGACAAAGAATGAAAGACAAAGTAGGCCCTCTCATAGACAGTACACGGAAACTAAAAAGTGAGAATAAAAATGCAGCTAACCTACTCAATCAGTACTTTGGCACAGTCTACACAAAAAACTACTACTCCAGACTACTCCAAGATTCCAGAGCCCATAGATATTTTCCAAACAGACATGGATACAGTGGGATTAAGATTAATCCGTATTACAGAGGAAATGGTTTTTAAAAAATTGGAGGGTCAACAGGAAGAAGGCAGAAAGTGGGTATAAATAAGGAGTACTCTGAGTAAAAAAGTTAAAAAGTAGAGTGCCACATGGCTCGGTTTTGGGACCAATTTTGTTCTTGGTATATATAAGCGATTTGGACATTGATATCGGATCCATAATTGCAAAATTAGCTGATGACACAAAACTATGTAGTAGTGTCGCATCTAAAGCAGAAGTGGATATATTGAGATCGGTTTTAGATAAAATTCGAGAATGGTCTGCGAGCTAGCAAATGAAGTTTAATGTAGGTAAATGTGCAGTCATGCACATGGGTAAATCCAATATGAAAGATAATTACAGAATGGGCGAGAACAATATTAGAATGATAGAAAAAAAAGGACCTAGCGGTTATAATAGATCATAGAGATAAAGTGAGTGAACAAGTCTAGGTGGCAGTGAAAACAGCAAATGAAATGTTAGGTATGATAAAAAGAAATATTAAACATAGGAGCAAGGAAGTGATAGTCAAACTGTATAAAGCATTAGTTAGGCCTAGATTGGAGTACTGTGTACAGTCTTTATCATAGAGGAGATATAAACATGCTGGAAAGGATACAAAAAAAGAGCAAAAAAGCTGATAGTGGGATTCCAGAATTACAGTTAGGAGGAAAAACTCAGAAAAGTTGGTCTACAGTGTCTAGAAAAGAGAAGAATTTCAGTGATTTAATACAGGTTTATAAGATAATTAATGGAAAGGATAAATTAGACTATTACAAGTTTTTAAAAATACAACTACCTACAAGAACAAGAGGGCACAGCTAGAAATTAACTGAAAAAAGGTCTAGATTAGATATAAGAAAATATTTTTTTAGTCAGAAAGTGGTGAATGCTTGAAAAGCATTGCCACAGAAAGTAGTGGAGGCAGGGACAATTAATGCATTCAAGAATAGATTGGATGAAAGGAAAACTGAATGAAACTGGTTGTATACAGACTCTGCAGAATCTTCTAAACCAGTATAAAGATTTTAAGTTTAGTTATGTTAGAGCAGTCAATCTATTTACAGATTTTCCCCACGTTGCAATGAATTTCAGAGTTCCGATGGCACAGTATTCTTTATGTTTGTGAGTGATGTCTGTGACCCCATTGGATTTGTCAAGGTACCAGGGCCAGTGAGACAGCTTATCTGGACTCCTGAGAATTTTGTAAGTTTAGTTTCTTGTATTTTGTGCTTTTTAAATAGATAATAAAAAGATTGCTTGTAAAATTATTTAGAATTTTACAAATCCACATTAAGAGTCAAAATTGAAAGACCTGATTATGCAGATGATCTAGTAGTTTTGTCACACTCAAAGCCAGGTGCAAGAGAAAATTGAAAGACCTGATTATGCAGATGATCTAGTAGTTTTGTCACACTCAAAGCCAGGTGCAAGAGAAAATTGAAAGACCTGATTATGCAGATGATCTAGTAGTTTTGTCACACTCAAAGCCAGGTGCAAGAGAAAATTGAAAGACCTGATTATGCAGATGATCTAGTAGTTTTGTCACACTCAAAGCCAGGTGCAAGAGAAAATTGAAAGACCTGATTATGCAGATGATCTAGTAGTTTTGTCACACTCAAAGCCAGGTGCAAGAGAAAATTGAAAGAGTGAAAGAACAATCAGTCAATTTGGAAGTGAATATCAACATGACGAAAAAAACTAAACTCTATCAACAAGGAACCAATCATGCTCGATGGAAGAGCTGTTGAAAGAGGTGATTGTCTTTATCTAGTTGGACAGCACAATTGACACATCAGGAAGTACAGATGCAGATGTAAAGACCAGAATTAAAAAGGGAAGAATGACATTTCTGACACTAAACACATATTGAAATCCAGAGAAATCAAGATTCACCCCAAAATTAGAATGTTCAATGCCAGTGTCAAGTTGGTGATGTTGTATGGAACTGAAACATTGAGAACAACTAAGGTGATGCAACAAAGACTAAAATTGTTTGTTAACAGATATCTGTGAAAGGTAATGGACAGAAAGTGGCCGTACATGGTGAGGAATGAAGCCCTGTGGAAAAGAAACCATCAGCAGTCACTGGAACAATAAATTAAGAAAAGAAAATTAGTATCGATAGGATATACACTAAGAAAGGCACATTCCTACATGTTCAGGCAGGTTCTTACATAAAATCCTCAAGAGAAGTTAACAAAAGTTAGACCTTAAAATACACGGAGAAGAGAATGTGAGAAGGAATTACGATTGGATGTTTACACCTGGAGAGATGCAGAAAGAACAGCCCAGGACCTGTGAATGCTGTCAAGATGTAGCCAATGGCCTATGCACTGAGACATGCGATGCACTGATTAATTAACATTAAGAGTGAACTTCCTGAACTCAAACTGATTACACGGACTGCAGTAAATCTCAAAAACATTAAAGACCCAAATACAATTAAGGTTAAAATGTAGTTCTATATGACAACAGTAACAGATTTGTACTGACATTTTGATCTAAATAAGTCTTTATCAAGGACTGGACAAATAAAAACAGAGAGCACAGTATTGTCTTGTCTTGTCTTATCCACTTGTGCAGTGAGGTATCGTGGGGAGTCGCAGTTTTCTGTCTAGGGCCAGACGCGCCGCTGAAGTAGTCATCATCCCATGATGATTTAAAATATCTGCAACATTTCCTATCCATCTAGTTCTCAGTCTGCACAGTTGCGTAAACCCAAATCTTGTGCGTTATAGACGCACGTGAGTAAGTTGGTCAGGATGCATTCTCATTAGGTGCCGAACCAATTGATTCTCGCTTCATCATATTGAGAACAGGGTTTCGCATCAACTATTCTTCTCACATCTTCATTGCGCATTCTGTCTATCCTAGTTACGTTGATTGTTTTCCGAAGGCATCTTATCTCACATGTTGTGATTTTTCTCTCTAGAGTTTAGTTTGGCACTGGTAACAGAGAGCTGGCATGAATATACTGTTGATTAGCATTCTTTTTGCTGACATGTTTATCTTAGGGTGTTTCAATAATGGTGACAGCTGGTATGCAACCGCATTTGCTTTTTGGCACCTGATCTCAATCTCTCTATCTAAGCCTCCATCCTGTGTGAAAACACTGCCCAAGTACCTGATCTCAATCTCTCTATCTAAGCCTCCATCCTGTGTGAAAACACTGCCCAAGTACCTGATCTCAATCTCTCTATCTAAGCCTCCATCCTGTGTGAAAACACTGCCCAAGTACCTGATCTCAATCTCTCTTCTAAGCCTCCATCCTGTGTGAAAACACTGCCCAAGTACCTGATCTCAATCTCTCTTCTAAGCCTCCATCCTGTGTGAAAACACTGCCCAAGTACCTGATCTCAATCTCTCTTCTAAGCCTCCATCCTGTGTGAAAACACTGCCCAAGTACCTGATCTCAATCTCTCTTCTAAGCCTCCATCCTGTGTGAAAACACTGCCCAAGTACCTGATCTCAATCTCTCTATCTAAGCCTCCATCCTGTGTGAAAACACTGCCCAAGTACCTGATCTCAATCTCTCTATCTAAGCCTCCATCCTGTGTGAAAACACTGCCCAAGTACTTGAACTCCTGCACATGTTTGATTTTGGTCCTGTTTACCATGTTCATGTTTTCAGGCGATCTTCTTATCTGCATAGTTTCTGTTTTGGATGTGTTTATTCTCATACTGTAGCTTTCACATACAGAGTTGAGCACAGTCAGATGTTGCTGTAGATCATCTGCACTCTAGTAAAGTAGACATCGATCATCTGCAAAAAGGTGTTCATTTAACTGATCAGCCTCTGTCCTTTCTTTCTTTGCATTTCTTGGCAGATTCTACAGTTTGGCCTCCAGCGTTATTCTGTCCATTTATGTGTTAAAGAGAAGTGGTGACAACACACACCTTTGTCTCACCCCGGTTGATATCTCCATTGTTTTGATCAGACCATCTGTTATTCATGCAATACTTTGATACCCTTGGTACAGTGCTCTAATATGTCCTAATAGCTTTCTCTGTACTCCATAGTCATCTAAGATAGCCCATAGTTTATTTCTGTCCACTCTATTGAAAGCCTTTTCTTGATCTATGAAAGCCACGTTGAGTTTCCGATTGTATTCAATGTTTGTTTTGCTTAGTTGTCTCAGGGTGAATAGAGCATCTGTGCAGCTCCTACCTAATTGGAAACCAAATTGAGCCCCACTCAGCTGTGGTTTTAGGATCGGCCGAATTCTCTGCTCCAGGATTTTTGCGTACAATTTTCCTGTGTGGCTTAGAAGCGATATCCCCTGGTAGGTATCACACTTTTTTTTTTTTGCCTTTGTTTTTCCAGATTGGCACAATGATAGCTTTCTGTCAGACTTCAGGGACTCTACTTTGCTCCAAAGCTGCTGAAAATATTTTATGTAACCATTTTACTCCTAGGTATCCAGAAGCTTTAATTGTCTTGCAGGTTATTTCGTCCGCACCTGCAGATTTACGATGTGGACTTTTTTTTAAGGACTTCCTCGATCTCCTGGATTAATATTTTGGGCTCTGTTTTTCCTGTGTTTAAACTTGTATGAGTGGAGTGCATTCACGTATCATTTGGATTTAGGAGTGCTAGGAAATACTCTCTCCATCGCGCCTTACTTTCTTCTGGATAAAAAATAGGCGTCCCATGTCTGTCGTTTATAATTGCGGTGGGGTTAATCTTTGCAGATGTCTTCCTCCTCAAGTTTTGCCATATTTGCAACATATATCTGTTTTTGCAACTTCTTTTCACTTTTGAATGTAGATATTTGAGTTAGTACAACAGGATGATGATCGATGTCCATAATAATATTGGGAAACACTCTTGAGTCTGTAATTTCTGGTCTTTGTCTCCCTCTGACTAGTATGTAGTCTATTTGGGATGATATGCCAGTATCATTCCATCGATACCATGTTTGTGTATGGCTTTTCTGGTGTTGGAAAAAAGTGTTTGTTATAATCAGCCCCTGTTCAAGACATACATTTATCAGCTCTTCCCCATTGCTATTCTGTTTTGGTGTACAATCACTAAAACGCACCAAGAAATGTCTCCTGTGTTGATTTTTTCCCAACGTTATCGTTGAAATCACTATCAACTCGTTCTTCTCATTCACCCTATTTAAGGCTTTGGACAGTTGCTCGAAGCACAGTATTATTGGATTTTATTGAGGATTTGCTTAATCCATAATACTGATACTCATTTAACTTTGGTTGAGTTCAGCTCAGGTGCCATTTTCATAGTGAAGGTTTGCTGGTCAGGTCAGTTCAGTTCAGGTGATATCTTCACAGTGAAGGTCAGCTGGTCAGTTCAGGTGCCATCTCCACAGTGAAGGTCAGATGGTCAGTTCTGTTCAGGTGCCATCTCCACAATGGTCAACTGAGTTCAGGTGCCATCTCCACAATGGTCAGTTCAGTTCAGGAGCCATCTCCACAGTGAAGGTTAGTCGGTCAGTTCAGGTGCCATCTCTACAGTGAAGGTCAACTGTAATTGATGAATCTGACCAGAATATCTTAGCTGTCAGAATCTAATGCATGTATGATTTTAATCTCATACATTATTTTTCTTTCTATTCCTTGTTTTTCTAGAACTTTGTTATTTGTTTTTTTTTGTTTCTTTGAAAAAAACACCCTGATAATTGCTTGTGAAATGAAAATTTATTCTTTTGTAAATTCCCTTGTCTCTTTACTTCACTTAGTCATTCCTCCTCTAACCTGGAGGTTTAGAGGCCTTTGTATATACATATAGGCCAGTTTGCAGACAAGTAGGTGTTAAATACACATGTAGTGCCGAAGATACATAACGACTCATAGTTGGCTGTTTGCATCAGGGTCAGTGACCCAAAAACTGACTAAGACCCGATTCTATCTTCAAGTGGTGACCCTGAAAACAGACTGCAACCATGCAGCGAAAGAGATTAAAGATTAAAGAGGGAAAACAAATCAAGTCCCCAAAATAGCATACTAAAATCAGATGTGCTGGGCTAAAAGGTGCAGATATCGAAGCCTATCTGTAAACTGCGTTTCGTCACAAATGTCCAATTTGAAAACAAACGAGGGGAGGAAAACTAATGTCTGGTCAAGCAAAACATACTGATTGGACATGTTAGTCAGGGTCAAGCAAAACATACTGATTGGACATGTTAGTCAGGGGCAGGCAAAATATACTGGCCAAGACCCGTATCTTGACTTCCCAATAGTCCTCCCGGAAACGTGCTGTTTTCAAGGCAGCCTGGCTACCAACATGAGAGATTGACATGATCACTGTAGTAGTGAGCAGCACGCAGATGAAGCCAAGCATAGCACAACCACCTGGAGGACTCCAGTCCACCTTCATCAGCATGCTTGGGATATGAGGTAAGCTACAACCACCCACCACAAAACGTCCTTTTCAGGGCGCACAAATAGAGTAATCCTACTCATTGTGGGCATTCAATAGCAACAACAGGACAAAAGACGAAGAAAAAAGAAGAAATCCATGTGTCATGAACATAATTTGTTTCCCAGTAATTTATCCATCCTCAGAGACCATACTTGCATTTGTTTTACTCTTTATTCAGAGACATACAGCCGTGATGGTGATATGTGAGGATGGTGTAGTAGTGGAAATTGATTCTCCCATGCCTGGTAATTTTGATACTTCTCACACCTATGAGATCAAGGGACTTGCAATGAGACTATACAAGTTTAAGAGTATCAAATCTCATCTCAGGGTAGGTCATGTGTAAACTTGTACAATGTTAGTCAATTTATTTGAATTAGTGTTTGCTCTTTTATCATATATTATTTGTTTGAATAAGTTAGTTACTTTCTTTTGTGCTGTTTTCATTTATTGAAGTTCACTATTATCATCTATCTGTTCAATAGTCTCTCTTGTTCTATCATATTATTATGACCATTACTGTCATGTTTTATAATATTACTATGTCCATTGCTCTCATGTTTTAAAATATTACATCCATTGTTCTCATGTTTTATAATATCACTATGTCCATTGCTCTCATGTTTTAAAATATTACTATATCCATTGCTCTCATGCTTTATAATATTACTATATCCATTGTTCTCATGTTTTATAATATCACTATGTCCATTGCTCTCATGTTTTATAATATTACTATGTCCATTGCTCTCATGTTTTAAAATATTACATCCATTGTTCTCATGTTTTATAATATCACTATGTCCATTGCTCTCATGTTTTAAAATATTACTATGTCCATTGCTCTCATGCTTTATAATATTACTATATCCATTTCTCTCATGTTTTAAAATATTACATCCATTGTTCTCATGTTTTATAATATTACTATGTCCATTGCTCTCATGTTTTAAAATATTACATCCATTGTTCTCATGTTTTATAATATTACTATGTCCATTGCTCTCATGTTTTAAAATATTACATCCATTGTTCTCATGTTTTATAATATTACTATGTCCATTGCTCTCATGTTTTAAAATATTACATCCATTGTTCTCATGTTTTATAATATTACTATGACCATTAGTCTCATGTTTTTATAATATTACCATGTCCATTGCTCTCATGTTTTACAATTTGTGTTGTTGTTGAGGGGATAGCGCAAACACAGTCACATTAGTCTCATGTATGGGATCAAGAGGCTGAGCAGCGCATGAGCTGCAGTGGTCAGTGACCCATAGCTGACTGCTAGCGTCAGGGCCAGCGAACCATAGCTGCCAAGACCTTTCTACACCTCCACGCGGTGATCCTGGATAACAGGCTGCAGCAAGCAGACTGGCTAAGGAGAAGTGATTGAAGAGGGAATGCTAACCCGGTACTCAAAAAATGCTTGCTGAAGTCAGATGTGTTGGACCGAAAGGTGCGAATATCGCAGCCAAGCTGTAAACTATGACACAAAGCATTCCGTTCTCTGGACTACATTCTGCTACTTAAGCCCTTTCAGGGTTTGGTAGTGGGAGATTGAGAACGAAGAAGAAGAAGAAGAAGAAGTCTCAAGTATTATAATATTACTATGTCCATTCAAATGTATAATTTCAAAGTCACCGGTTCCTGACAGCCACCTCCTATCCTGAACGACAGAAAATATGGCCCCTGACAGTGGTCTCCCATCCTCAATGACAGGGTAAAAATGGCCGCTGACTGTTTCCTCCCATTCTAAATGACTGGAAAAAACGGTCCCTGGCAGGGGCCTCTCATCCTGAAAGAGTAAAGAGAGTCACCTTTAATTAATTTTTCTTTCAGCATGAAGAAGATCTTGAGAGACTGAGGATTGTAGAAAAAGAAATAAAGAGGAAAGAGGAGGAAGAAAGGAGAAAGAGAATAGAGCGAGGGTTGGAGACAGAATCTGAACAAGGCGAGGAAGACGGTAATGTGAATGCCAAGAAATTTGATTGTCAACTGCAAATGAACTCCATTAATTTCATTGATTTGTTTTGGTTTTTTAAAAATGTTGCAGTTTTTCTTTTTAACCTTCTTGTTTCCATATTATTTTAATTACATCACAAAAACTTAGACTTACCCATTTTTGGGTACACCAGTTGATTTTTCAATCCAGGAAATCATCACAAAGAACTGACAGTGCTTTTAATTTCCACTACAAACATATTTATAACATCTGCATAAACAAACTGAACAGATCTACCTAAAAAAATCTGTTGCAACAACGTAACTTCATCACTCTCAATAATGGAACAACCTTACATACCCATGTGAAACAGAAAAAATAATTTAAAAATTGTCTAAAGTCAAAAAGTCATTGTATTGTTATTGGTGCGGGCGGAAGTTGACTCGTTTTCAATTCAGCTGTTTCTATAGCAAAACTGGTGTTAACCCAACAAATACTCTGGTGAGTATATAGTGCTGTATTGGCATATTTTTATTCAATTATAATTGTTTATGAGGAACGGAGGAATGAGTGATTTGTATGTTGGTCTTGAACATGAGGACATGCGTTAAAATACTTGCTACGGCATAGGTTTTATTCTCTGAGAATTAAAATAAATATCTAGTCTGCAGTGTGTGGTGACTGCAGGGACAAGCAACCTTAATTTTTCAATCTTATAAATCCTCCCATGGACTTCAGCAATAGGAATAAACACCATGGGATAGTTATAAAAAAACCCAATAGTTTTTATAATTCTTTTCCTAGCAGCTCATGGATGAGTGGTTAGGATATGTCTCTTAGTTGCGAGATACGAGTTCAAAACCTGATCAGACCTAGGTTTCTTCTATCGGCAGTGAAAAAAAACTTATCCTACATATTACTAGATGGCAACCAAAGTAAGCAGCCTTTATTCCTCAACTTTATAAATTCCCCGGTGGACCCTAGTAATGGGAAGGATAACATAGTGATAGTTGCTTTGGTTTGTTTTAAATTGTTTAAATTCAATATTAATGCTGAAACATGATGCCATGAAATCCAAGAATATATATCAAAAACTATTGTTCATACAAGTAGACAAGAACAAACAAATTATAATCTGTTAAAGGTATTTCGATCAATGCTTCAATAAGTGATGATACAGGGACTGGCGCCAGTCTCTGAGCCCTCAGTTGGCAGTCCAGAAAGGACATAAAGAAATTCAACAAAAAATGAATGTTTTTTCTTACTTGGGATTTTTGTTTGTGAATGATATTAAAAAAACATGAATGTCTCTTGATTAAAACATCGTATTCTGCCGAAGACGGATGTGTTGGACCGAAAGGTGCAAATATCGCAGTCAAACTGTAAGCTAGCCACACAACGCATGCCGTTCTCCGGACTACATCCTGCTACTTGCAAAACTCTGTTCAGGGCTTAGTAGCGGGAGATTGAGAACGAACGCAGAAGAAGAAGAAGAAAACATGGTATCTGCCACATTTTTCATACATATATTACTAAAACTAAAATAATGAAGGCCATAAGATTTTAATAAATGATTATATTTTGCATTCGCTTATAACTGCTATCATGAAATGATAAAAGAGTCATAGAATCAGAAAGAGTCATAGCTATAGAAATGCATATATTTAAACACATTTTAATACAAATTTAAGATGATAAAAAAAGAACAATAATCAATAAATTTGACACAGGTCCCTGCTACAATGGATAGTTTCCTGCCAGTTGGTCACACTTAAACGTTTTGGAAGCACTGATTTAGATGACAGAAAAATTAACTCAGTAACAGCAAATGAACTATATTTTGCTTGGAATAAATAGGGAACAACAAATGTAATGATTTTTTAGTTCATTTTTACTTCTGAAAGAGAATGGGAGTCACCACATACTACATTTGATTGTTTAGAAAAAAACTGCAGAAAAGCACTTCCTGCTCGCTTGCAGAGACAGTTTGTGACAAATTTTGTAACATAATTAATTTTCTTGCTCCATTTATAAACTTCATCAAGCTGCTTTTTACAACATGCTTGATAAGTTCAGTTCATCCCGTAACCCATCAGGTCGTTGGGGCACACATGAAGACATGAAAATCCCACGCCAGCTCTCTCTGTCTGTCGCCGCCTGACGTATCTCACCGGGACGAAGGCCTGACCACTCAGTGATGTTGTCCACCTATCTCCCCCTTGGACGTCCTCGCCCTCTCTGTCCCGGTACGGATCCAAAGAGTATCGAATTCCGCCGGACCTCGCGACGTGCCCGCACCAGGCCATCCTTCGTCTTTTGATAGCTGTGAACAGATCCCCAAAAGGACCAATAGCGTCTTCAACTCTCTGACGGATGTCTACGATCCTTATATGTAACATTTAGGAGTTTTCTATAGCACCGCATTTCCATTGCATTTCCATTGTACGTATTCTGCCCTGGATATCTGCTGTAATGGTCCAGGTCTCGCAGGCATACAGAAATATTGACAGCACCAAAGAGCGCAGTAGTCTGACTTTTACGCCGAGGGCGAGGAGCTTGTCTCGCCAAAAAGGCTGCAGCCCAGTCAGTGCCGCTGTTGTTTGTGCTATTCTTGCAATTACCTCTGGCTTCGAACCCTCTTCGCTGATCAACGATCCAAGATATTTGAAATGTTTCACCACCTCAAGTACTTGCCCATTTGCCTCTATGACAGATTGAAACCCTGCAACGTTATTGGTCATGAGCTTTGTTTTATCAGCATTTATTTCCATACCATGCTTGATAGGGCACACTAATTTAATTCTTCACCCCTTGCTTAGGGATTCACACTGGCAAATACATTTTAATAAATTATATATTCTTACTTACTTGTTAAGCCATTTATTTTCTATCCTGGGGTGTAGATATATATATATATATATTTTCCTTCTGTTTGGTGCTATTATTTACTGCAGTAAACTAATTTTGAATTGAATATTGTGATCAAACAAGTGCCTCATTTTGTGGTAGGGACGTCCCATTTAGATTTTTTCCAGGGTGTTGACTACACCTTTAAGGTAACTACTTTCTTTGTGCTTGTTCATGACATTGAAATAAAAAAATTATTTATAAATATAAATTATTTATATTTTTTCCATGTTATTACAACTTACATTATCTTGAACTAAGTTTAGTACATTTTACATTATATTATACTGTTATTTTAATTTAGTTTGTATAAAGTTTTCAGCATTTTATTTATCATTTTATTCTACCATACCTATTTCTCTTGATACATCAGATGAACACAGGTCCAAGACACCACATGCAGAATGGCATCCTTACATTCCTGAGGATGCCAGCCCAATTCTAAATGCATGCTATTCAAAGGAAGAAGGAAGATTCTGGTTGTCTATGGTAAGATGTTGATAAATTTAATATATAAAAAAAAAAATATTGCTGCAGAAATAGGCAACAGAATAAATATCATAAATGTTTGACATTGTCTCCTTTTCATTCTTCATTCACTTTTGTGGATTTTCAATACTTCTTTGGCTCTCTGTTGAGTATAGGGCTTCAATAAATATGTGTCAAATCCTTCTATTCTGAATGGTCCGTTCCAGTTCTCTCCACACCTTTCTTGTTTCCTTTATTGGTTGTCCCAAGCTCAATTCCCTATGAGTATATTGGTCTCTATCTCTATTGTCCTAGGGATTCTAGAGCAGAGACTACCTTGTAATACGCGAAGGAAGACTAATGCCTGGTCAGACACAACATACTGATCAGACATGTTAGTCAGGGTCAGGCAAAATATAATGGCTATGACCTCACCTCGACTTCCTAATAGCCCTCCCTGGAAACAGGCTGTTTTCATGGCAGCCTGGCTAATGGCAACCTACTCATTGTGGGCATTCAAAACAACAACAGTAATGTAATACTATTGACTGGATTCCTTGATGTGTATCTTATCCTGTGTTTTCTCTTTATCTCCTGTTCCAATGTTGTCTCTTTTGTGAATAAACCCAGCTAATAGCACACAGAGGCTGCAAGACCTAGGGGGGAAACTCGCTCGGCTTTCTCAATCCCAACATTCTGGGTTCGATTCCCACTTGTGTCCAGTTTGGCAGACACTGGATTTTTTTCTCAGGCGAATGCTCCTCCACGTACGGAATGTAATGGCAACCTACTGTACTGTACACTTGCCAAGAAACTTATAACAGCCAAATAGGTGGCGGTTGCAAGAAGCTACGTTCTGTAAAGGACATGATACTTACTTTTTTAATAGCACACAACAATATAGAGTTATTAAAAACATACATCTAGCCAAAAAAAATGCATTTTTGGAATAGATTACTGAAATGATAAGGTAGCAGTTATGAAACTCGGGCAATAATTGAATTAAATGAAGAAAGTAAAAATATTTCCTGACAAAATCACATTAACAAAATAATTATGTAATTATTAAAGTTGAACTTGGAGCACAAATCCTGGAAATGGCTTTAGTACAAGTACATCACCTCGATTCACAATTGGTTTACTTATTAGGAGATGATATGAAGTACTTCCACCAATTGTAAGGTAGATTTGATGATGTGGAAAGTAACTTTGTACACTAATATTTGTGAATGTAATACATCTCTTTGAATCAGACTCATGCTACTACAGGACCAGTATTTTGGGTTTATTTTTTGTCATGTGCTTGTGTGCTACCAAGGCCTGGAAGAGGACCGAAGAATAAAAATGCTGTAGCCTGTCTGACATGTCATCTGAGGTGACAATTGTAGGCTGAGTTTAGTGCCAGATACCACTTCCTGTAGTAACTATAGGCCTGAAGACGCAGAGCAGCGCATGAGCTGCAGCGGCCAGCGACCCATAGCTGAATGCTAGCGTCAGGGCCAGCAAACCAGAGCTGCCAAGACCCTTCTACACCTCCTAGCGGTGATCCTTGATAACAGGCTGCAACAGAGCAGACTGGCTAAGGAGAAGGGATCAAAGAGGGAATGCTATCCCGATACTCAAAAAATACTTGCTGAAGTTGGATGTGTTGGACCGAAAGGTGGAAATATCGCAGTCAAGCTGTAAACTATGACACAACGCATTCCGTTCTCTGGAGTACATTCTGCTACTTAGGCCTATGTCAGGTTTTGGTAGCGGGAGATTGAGAATGAAGCCAAGCCACTATAGGCCTTAAACAAAATAAATAAGATCTCCACACTCTTTGGTAGAAGAGGAGCGGCTGAGTCAATGACTCACTATGACCTAACTCATTAACTGCCGAATTGAAAAATATGTAGTGTTATAATCTCTTCTTATTCTTATTTGCCATTGTTTTATTATGTCTACATACAAAGACCATTTTTCTGGATAAAAGTTACAACGATGGAGAGTTTTTCATGGCTCCTGAATAGCTTTGTGTGAAAGTTCTTTTCCGCGAGCCTGTACTCATTTTGCAGTTGCCTAAGCACAAAGCAATCTTTAGGACATGTTTTGCTGTCTGGGCTGCTTGTCCCCATGTACACATGGGTGATAGAGCCAGTTTTAATCTGTGTAAGTAGCTGTTGAATCTGTTATGGCCTGTTCTCATGCAGAATAGGGTCACCTGCTCCGCTCGGTCAAAGTAGTGATAGTTGTTTTTTTGCTTGGTTAACATTCCTTATGTGGACAACATATGCCAAACAAGAACAACGGTTTAACACCTTTCACTTATGGCGTATGGGATCCATCTTTGACATCTCATGGAGAGACAGGGAGACAAATGCGGACGTGCATTCTCGCACTGGTCTTCCAAGTATGTACACCCTCCTTCGCCAACGAAGACTGCGATGGCTTGATCATGTTATTCGCATGGAAGACGGTCGCATCCCCTAAGATATTCTCTTTGGACAGCTGCCATGGGGATTGAAGGAACAGCTGGCCAACCACAGCTGCGGTTCAAAGATGCATGTAAGTGGGACATAGAAGCTCTGACACATTTGGAAGACATAGCTGCAGACCAATCCAATTGGAGATGTAACTTGAAGAGCCACCTCAGGCTGGACGAAAATAAGCTCATGCAACACCGGGAAATGAAAAGACAACGCCGAAAGGAAAAGAAAAATCAAAAACTCAGTAGAGAGTTCAAGGTCGCATCAACCTGTAGTCAGACGTGACTGAAAAGGGGCTACTTACTAACTTTCCTTATGGCTTAGATAAGGATCTTCTTTTCCTGGAAGGGGGTTGCTTGTTCATTTTGTTCTCATGCTGCTTCCTCTTTTGCTAACTTGTCTGTTCTCTCGTTCCTGGTATGCCACAGTATAATGATATCCACTTTAGCACTACCTTTTTTTTTACTTTTAGTTTGCATAAGGCTTTTTCACACTCAGACAGTTTATAATTATTGAGGACTTGTAGAACTGATATTGCATATGTATGAAATATAACCTGCTGACATTGGTTTGTTTAGTATTTCTGCAGAACTGCTTAGTGCCTGAACTTTAGCAAAGATAGTGTAATTTATTTTTATTTTACTTTTTTCACCTTGAGTTTACAAATTCAGGAGCAGTTTTAAAAATGATGCTACCTATGGTCAATTAAAATGTTGGAATATCGGAAAATGTTTGGTATATTTTTCATCTATTTTATTGCTACCTAAACATTGGCGCATAAACATTTCTGGCACTGAGAGCAGCTCATGATATTTAATATGTTAAACAGACACTTGGCTTTTATGTTTAAGTTCTCTGTTTCTATCAACAGGGAGGGTTTGATGCTGGTTACCTTTATGAGTGCAAGTTTACAAGTCCTGAAGAGCAAGCTGAAATGATGCCAGACAATATTGACAAGCCCTTAATGGCAGTTCCAGTATTAGACTCTGGGGACACGCCTATTCATGTCATCAGATTTAGGTAAGGGACCATAAATATGTATTGGAAGGTATCCACTTATTTGCTCTGACTAATGCCTTTTTCAGTGCCTATAATTGCTGTATTATTTTTGCCATCCTGTCTCAAAAACTGAAGAAGAGATCGATCATTCAGTAGGAGCATGCTTGAGCCATTTGATCATCTCTCTTCTGTATATGCATTATCTCTAACATCTGTCATACTTAGTGTATCTTCTAGATCATATCTGTCATGTTATACACATGTTGATATCTTAATTTTATGTTCAAACCATCTTGCCATAAATTTTCATTTGGACAATAGTGGCTGTAAAAATATTGTTGCTGATTGCAAATTTGTTTAGACTGTCTTGTCTTGTCCACTTGTGTAATGAGGCGTCATGGGGAGTCATTACTTTCTGTCCAGGGCCAGCCGTGTTGCTGAAGTAGTCGTCTTAGAATATCCGCAACATTTCCTATCCACCTACTTCTCGGTCTGCAGTGGTTGCGAAAACTCAATTGCAGTGCATTATAGGCGCACAGGAGTAGTTGGTGTAGTTGCATTCTCATTAGGTGACCAGGCCACTTGATTCTCTCATCAGTATATTCAGTGTAGGGTCTTGTTTCAATGATGTTTCACACCTCTTCATTGTGTATTCTGTCTATCCTAGTTATGTTGATGGTTTTCTGGAGGCATCTCACAATCATGGTGCAATTGTTTTGGCAATTGTGATCCAGTTTTGCTTGTGGTGTGCGATTAGAGGATGCCAATGAGTACATCTATCTTAGATGCCACCTCAATATGCAGAACAACCTGGAATCTGAACTGACAAGACGTCGCTGCACGGACTGGGCAGCTTTCTTGTCCATTAACACTGTCCTGGGTAGTTGCCCAGAACCCACAAGCCTCTCTCTTCAATTCCACCATGCTTCCTGCAATGTGCTGAAGTGCTGAGACATGGACACTAACAAAATCACCAGAGAACAAATTGAGAGTGACCCATGCCTCTCTTGAGAGACGTTTGGTTGGAATCACTCTCCGGAGCCAACATATGCAAAATCTCCACAATTCTGACATAAAATGATTGTCCTTGGTGAATAATGCAGACAAAGCAAAACTTAAATGGGCAGGACACATGTTGCAATGAAATGATGGTTGATGGACCACAGTGACAGCAATTTGTTATCCCCGAATTAAAAAGAACTGCATGGAAGACCTCCAATGTGTTGGTCATACTTGCTTGCTGTACGCAAAAACGTACGCTTCTGGAAGAGTGCTTACCACCCATTGGATTTCTGTGGCCCAAGACAGGGTCCGTGATATGCAAACTTGGAACCCGCAATTACTCTGAGGAACGGGTCATCAAGATCAAGATGACCAAGATGAAGATCTCATCTCACATTCCGTGATCTTTTTCTCTAGAGATTTTGTTTAAGACCATGTTTGGCACTGATAACAGAGCGTTGGTTTGAATATACTGTTGATCAGCAGTCTTTTTGTGGACATGTTTATGTTTGGGTGTTTCAATAATGGTGAGAGCTAATATGCAACTGCATTTGCTTTTTGAAACCTGATTTGAATTTTTCTGTCTAAACTTCCATCCTGTGTGAAAACACTACCCAAGTACTTAAATTCCTGCACTTGTCCCGTTTACCATAATGTTAATATTTTCAGGCGATCTGCTTATCTGCAGAATCTCTGTTTTGGGAGTATTATTTTCATACTTTATCTTTTGCACACAGAGTTGAACATAGTCAGATTGTAAAAAATTAATTTCAGTGATCACATTTTAAAATGGTGCGTTCAAGTGTTTAATTCACAAAAACCTCAAGCATAGGCCATGGGTAAGAATTAATGTTAATGAAAATATATATGGTACATAAATTAATACAATAATAAACTCGCTACTTTATGACTCAGAAAACAAGAGATGAATAAAAAAAATTATATTTTTTCAGCAACTCTGGCCATCAAGCTTTGTTCGGCATGGACAATGGCCAAATAAGAATTCAGCAGCTGAATGAGCCTCAAGATTTATCTGAGCTTGGTCCACATTGGACGTTAAGCATGCATGATAACAGCTATGGCTATGTGACATCTATCATCAACAGTTTTGATGGTGTGTGGTAATTATATGTGGCTGTATGTATCATCAACAGTTTTGATGGTGTATGGTAATTATATGTGGCTGTATGTATCATCAACAGTTTTGATGATGTATGGTAATTATATGTGGCTGTATGTATCATCAACAGTTTTGATGGTGTGTGGTAATTATATGTGGCTGTATGTATCATCAACAGTTTTGATGGTGTGTGGTAATTATATGTGCCTGTATGTATCATCAATAGTTTTGATGGTGTGTGGTAATTATATGTGGCTGTATGTATCATCAACAGTCTTGATGGTGTGTGGTAATTATATGTGGCTGTATGTATCATCAACAGTTTTGATGGTGTGTGGTAATTATATGTGGCTGTATGTATCATCAATAGTTTTGATGGTGTATGGTAATTATATGTGGCTGTATTAATCAACAGTTTTGATGGTGTGTGGTAATTATATGTGGCTGTATGTATCATCAACAGTTTTGATGGTTGGGGTAATTATATGTGGATGTATGTATCATCAACAGTTTTGATGGTGTATAATAATTATATGTGGCTGTTTGTATCATTAACATTGATTACATGGGGATGATTAATGCCTGTGATTGCATAGTAGCTGCATGTGGGTGTGTGTAAATCGAATGTTGGTATGTATTAGTTGCATGGGCATGGACTTATGTTCATCCATCACATGTGATGAAGACCACTTTCTTTGTTCAGCCATGTGGACAGTCTTTTCTCTTGATGTGTCTGCTGAAATAGGTGGCTTGCACTGTGATTTTGTGATTTGGATTAAAGTGAGGAAGAAATTGCGCCTTTTGTCAACCTCACTCTCTGGTCATGAGCTACCATGGCAAGATATTTATCGAGACAACTGGAGATAGCACAGGATGCAAATTTTTCCTCAGAGTTTACTCCCAAAGTCAGGTATCCCACAAGGCAGCGAAAGAGGCGGGGGGTGTTGGGTGGGGGTGGGGGGGGGGGGGGCGTGGAAAGAGAAGATGACATTAATGTTGTGTGTCGTGCCTTTCGCATAACCGCAAAATGTCGTAGGGACATCACTCAGCGTGTGAGTGACTTGGGCATCTTTCCCCGGCTGTATTCTAGTTCATTATAATCGTGTCTAAATTTCACACATCAGAACCAACACTATTTGCAGCTTGGGCGAAGGGCACCAATCTCGTGAAGTTCAGCCGTGTGAAGTAGACCGTGAAATACGACACAGTTTTAAGCATATTGCTATTCTTATAACCGATGTCCAGGCCAGGATAATAGGACGGAAGAAAAACTAACGAATTAGCCAGTCCAAATGGAAAACAACAACACATTTCCATGAACACAAGTGTAAGTCATGGACTAGTGTGAATTCTAGGCAAATCCGTAGTCTTGCGGCATCCATAATGAAATAAAACAGCAGTGCAATGTAGACACACAGCCGGTTGCAATGCCATCTTTGTTGATATATTAGTTTCATGTGTGTATGTGTTAGTTGCATACGTGTATGTGTTAGTTGCACATGGCCATGTGTTCATTTCATGTGTTTACATGTTAGTTGCACATGGACATGTGTTCATTTCATGTGTGTACATGTTATTTGCATATAGGTATGTGTTAGTTGAACATGGACATGTGTTTTATGTGTTATTGCATGTGGGTATGTGTTAGATGTACATGGGTATGTATTAATTGCAGGTGAATGTTTGGGTTGTATATTAGATAAAGCAGGCTTGCAATAAAAAAAAGTAATCATACTAAGAAACAAGTGCATGGAAATTAAAGGAAAAGAAGGAGTTATGCAGTTTTGTAAGAAAAAAATACTGCACCATGAACATAAATCCTAGGCACTAAATAAACAAAAAGGAAATGTGAAATTACATTTTTAAATCTCAGCATTTTTTTGCATAGCTGTTTGGTAATTAATTTTCAATAATGATTTATTCTTACAAGAAGCAAATCATACATAATGTGTTGCTTTGTTTTCAATTTTCAAGCACTAGAGCCTATGTTTCTTCTTTTTTCAACATAATTTTCTTGAAATATTGAAATATTTTGCGACATTAGATGTAGCTTTGGGAGCTTCAGCTTGACTATTGTGAAACAAATATATGAACATTTGGAGTTTCAGAGTTGTACAAGCTTCTGTCTTGAGCAAGATAGCCAAGTATTTCTCTTTACCTACGGAGATCATGGCTATGTTTTGTAGCACTTTTAATTTGTGAATATTTTCAAATTTAAAAAAATGAAAATGGCAAATATAGCGAAGAATTTGTGCAATGGAGATGAGATGTCTGTCGAATCCTCAGCATTTCATATCTAGATCATGTCACAAATGAGGCAGTTCGGGACAACATTAAAAGAGAGGTTGGCCAATGTAAAGATCTATGGAGTATGGTAAAAACATGCAAGCTTACATGGCATGGGTATGTTTCAAGATCGTTTAGGTTGAGTAAGACGGTCCTACAAGGTACTGTGCCTCGGAAGCGTAAGAAACGGAGGCAAAAAAAGAGATGGGAAGACAACATCAAAGAGTGGATAGGAAGGTCCATAGCTACAAAATATATTCTGGCACAAAACTGAGATGAGTGGCAGAAACTGGTCCAACAATCTGCAGTATTGATGCCCCAATGACCTTTCCATTACAGGACTGATGATAAATATGGCAATGTTAAGGTGGAGAATCACAGATCAATATTTAGCAATAGCATTGATATTATTAGCAATAGCATTGATATTAGCGTCATCTAAGGATATCAAACATAACATTGATGTGCTGGTTGAGGCAATACTGAATGAGCTAAGTGACCAAACATTGATACAAATGATTGCACATCTTTGTAGGTGCAGTTAATTTTATTTAACTTTTATTTTCAGTAAAATTAAAAGCAGTGCTTCAATGTTTCACATCTTACAATATGATTTAAATTAAGCAATGGGGACGGCGTGGCCTAGTGGTTAAGTGGCACGGCTCACGACCCGAAGGTGCTGGGTTCGATCCCCATCACAGCACCGGCCGTTACCCCGGGGAAGCAAACCCTTAGAAAATGCAGGAGGAAGCAGACCCTTACATAAAATGCGTGCTGAAGTCGGATGCACTGGGCCGACAGGCGCAAAATAAAAACACAGTGCAACGCACACCGCCTTGGGGATTAAAAGAAAAATAAGGCGAACGCAAAAAAAAAAAAAAAAAAAAAAAAAGAATTAAGCAATGTAGATGTTATAGTTGTGCTGCCCTTGTGCCATCAAATGTCTCCTTATGTGACCTCAAGATGATTTGAGTTTGAGATCCCATCATTAAAATGATATGGTGACAATGTGTGCTTTAGAATAGTACTATTTGCTGATAATTAGTTGCCCATCATAAGCAATGATGGCGACATCATCAAACAGTTTTTTTTTCTTGTGATCTAACTAGCACCATATTTGGATTATAGTGAAGGAGAAACTGCGCTGTCATCAACCTCACTGTCTGGTCCCGAGTTACCTTGGTCCAGTGGCAAGACATAAGTCGAAATGACTGGAGGTAACTCAGGATGCAGGAACTCTGGTCCCACCATTGAGACCATACTATTTGCAGATAAACAACTTAGTCTTAGTCGACCTGTACTTCTACAGGGGCATAAACCCCTGTGCAGGTCTCATCTCTGGTGTGAGCTGGATGTAGCCAGGAGGCGGTTTTCCTGTTTAGTGGGCAAGGCTCGAGCAGCTTATTACTCCACTATAAAGGATGGTTAACTGATGTGCGAATCCATGTATTAGGCTCACACACTAGAACAAAGTAGACTTGCAGCCTGTTAGGTGCTTTGTATGCTACTCTTAACAAACCACCTAACCATGGCCGGTTTATGCCATGTCACACAGTGGTTTGTCAGGGTCTATGTATATTTGTTAGTGGTGTGTGTGCGTGCGCCTTATTTCTCTAATCCCCAATGGGGTGTGCGTTGCACTGTGGTTTTTATTTTGTGCCTGTCGGCCCAGTGCATCCGACTTCAGCATACATTTTATGTAAGAGTCTGCTTCCTCCTGCATTTTCTAAGGGTTTGCTTCCTCGGGGTAATGGCCAGTGCTTTGATGGGGATCGAACCCAACACCTTCGGCTTGTGAGCCGTGCCACTTAACTACTAGGCCACACCAACCCCTGGTCTATGTATATGACAAGGACAAGAACAGCGCCACTGCCCTACAGAGAGCATGTCATAAGATAAACAACACTTATAAAAAAAATGTGAAGAATACGTATACAGCGTTTTGTGTGAAAAGAAACATCAAGGACGATACATAGTCATATGATTAAGATAAACTAGTTCACCCGACCCGTCTTTGTTCCAATATGAGCATAGACACACCACTGTAGTTAGCTTCTTGAAGGAACTGTGGTAAGACTTTAATCCCATTGCTGGGATAGTTTAGGGATTTTTAGGCAGATGACTACAGGTCACTTTGCCACTGCTTCTGTCACCACATTGTGTGCTGGCTATGTTTGTTTATTTCACGCCCAACAGAAAAACTATATATGCCTTACCGATGATTTGATCCACTGCCCTCCTTGTCAGCAGACAGGCATCAAAATCATTTGGCCACACTCTACTTGAAATATGCCTGTACCAAATCATTTATTGACTTTTACAGGGGTGGTTTGGGAAGGAAGACTAACGACTGATCAGGCAAAATATACTGATCAGACATGTTAGTCAGGTTCAGGCAAAATATACTGATCAGACTTGTTAGTCAGGTTCAGGTAAAATATACTGATCAGACATGTTAGTCAGGTTCAGGCAAAATATACTGGACAGGAACCTCACCTTGTTTATATGGCAACCTGGCTAACAAGGTGAGGGATCGATGTGATTCCCGTAGTAGTGAGCGACATGCAGATGAAGCCAAGCATAACACAACTGACTGGAGGATCTCTGTCTACCCTCATCAGCATGCTTAGGATGTGAGAAAATCTTCTGCAACTTGCCACTTAACGCCATTTTTAGGGTACACAAAAAAATAACCTACTCATTGTGAGCATTCGCAAACAACAACAACAACAACAACAACAACAACAATGGTGGTTTATTTAGCTCTTTATTGTGCATAAGTTTTAAGGACATACTTAGAAGTAAACAGTGGCTCTATCCTTACTTGTCAAATAAATAACCCTGGATCAATACAAGGAATCAAGGTCATCAATATCATTTTTGTATTACATTTTTCAGGTGCCATGTTGTTGAGTACTGGAGCTGATGGCAATTTTTTCCAGTATTCCTTCATGTCACAAGAGGAACTGGATGAAAAGATAGAGGAAAATAAAGCTAAACTTCCCTCGGCAAGAGTAAGAGCTCTTGAGACAAATTTTGATAATATAGTAGACAAAACGCTCATAAATCAAAGCCATTCTTTTTCCTCTTCCTATGTTCTCTCATTGATTTTTACACGATCACACAAGTTTCTGTGATGAACTCAACAATGGCCTGTAGCTCCTCTTTAGTCTTGTACAACATCAAAGCTATTGACTTATAATGGCTAAGGAGTTTTAATGTACATTTCTGAGAAGCAAACACAATTGAAAAAAAACAACAAAAAAACTTGTTCATTATCTAGTCTGTGTTATAGGTTAATAACTATAAAATTGCAATTAGTCAATCATGTTCTGTATAATCTGATCATCAGAAAAACGTCTCTCCTTCGAGTAAGTGTTTCAGCTCGTATAGCTTATTGGGGACGGCGTGGCCTAGTGGTTAAGTGACACGGCTCACAACCAGAAGGTGCTGGGTTCGATCCCCATCACAGCACCGGCCGTTACCCCGGAGAAGCAAACCCTTAGAAAATGCAGGAGGAAGCAGATCCTTACATAAAATGCATGCTGAAGTCGGATGCATTGGGCCGACTGGCGCATAATAAAAACACAGTGCAACGCACACCGCCTTGGGGATTAGAGAAATAAGGCGAACGCAAAAAAAAATAAAAAAAATTGCTTATTGACACTCTTAAGGGGATTGTAGGGTGAGGTGGGGGCGGCACTTGTGTCACGACTCTCAAGTGCCAAGTACCATCATCCTGTTGCCAGTTTTTGTTGTATTTTTTCTCCACAACCAAACGTTAAAATTGAACCCTTATTCCTTTTTTGTTTTGGTTACTTGGCTGTTGTCTTATCCATTGCTAGCTTCACGTGGTGATCAAACTAATATTTTAGTTGTATATAAACTTGTTATCCTACATTTCAATGTCCATTGTGGTTGTTCCACAGTCAGAATGATGCCTTTCCAGCTGTTACAAAAGTATCTTTCATTGTTCTTGTTCTTGAATGTCTTCAGGTATAATTGCTTTAACATGCTGTAAACAAATTGACTACTAAACCTCTTGTGCCAACTTCTACAGCTTGGATTTTGGCTATGAACTTTCCTTGCCTTCACTAAAAAATAAGGCCACTGTATTTGGTCACTTTGTGAAGAGTGCTGCTTGTCTAGTCTAGATTCAAATTGGTACAGTTAGCTCGATTGTGATCATGGGGTTCAATGATGAATAGTGCAGCACTGATCACCTTTGAGACTTCTTAATGACATCAGGATAAGTCCCCCTTCCCGATAGGTCTAATGCCATCTCTTAGTCATTAGCACTGTCAAGAACCATTTGCAAGCAAGGGTTAGTTGGTTTGGTATGTGCTGATTTGACTATCAGTGAAGAAGATGTTTGTGATTCTGGGGCTGGTTTTGCTGTTTGCCTTCATCCTCACCCTGGATGAACATTGCTGCTGATCAGTCTGCCTGGCGAAGTAAAATCTCTGCTGTCACAGTGCACATGGAGCAGATAAGAACCAAGAATCAAGGAAGCTGCACGGAGATGTGCCACAAGAAAGGCAAGGGACGAGTTGCCTCAGTCTGGCGGACAGACAGTGTTTCTCTATCATCAGTGTAACAGATGTTTTCAGGCTCAGGTTGGTTTGATCAGCCAACTCCAAACCCACCCCAGGATTGACAGATGACAATGTGGTCCTCTTTGGAAATTATGGACAAACAACTCGACACCCTGTCTACTGTGACAGCAAGTCATACAATATTCTATTGTGACACCATATGTATTGTCCTTGTCCTAGTGACACTTTGCATGATGAAAGGACATGCACAGTAGACATTAAGCATCCTCAGACTTTCCCCATTTAACAAGGTTTGTGGCTGATTGCAGGAGATCATACATTGATCTGATAATTAAGCTGACTCATAGTAATTATGTCATATTTCACCCCAGACGAAAGACCTTGGTAAAGATCTATCCCATGTAGTCCATTAAGCTGGTTGCACTGCAATTTAGATCCTTTGCCTGCTCTCAGTCTCTTGGATTTCATGGACTACCTTATCCCCTTGTTCCTTGTTTAATACTTTTGACAGCCAACGACTGTCACCATGTTGAGTACAACCGATTACCTCCTTAATTTTGAAAGTTCATACAGCTTCGCTCACTTTTTACTTTCTGTCAGTCTTTAGCATGAGTTCAATTTTCGGAACTATCTCATCTGACGAATGTTGCAGCATCATTGCTAGTCTGGCTTTTCCCACTTTATATGCTCCTGCTACTCTTTTGAAAGAGAGTCCAAGCTTAGATTTCTTGCATTACGATGCTATGTCTGATAGTCTTGGTGATGCTCCTAACCATTTCCTTGTAAACCTGTTAATCTTTCTCTTTGTGGTTTCCACTGTACTTACACTTATCTCATATATTAGCAGTGTCAGACTGTTTTTTTTAGGGTCAGCACCATATTTTGAACTTTGCAATTAACATTCCCTGATCAATGATTTGTAGTACTCAAATTTATACAAGAAAACATACATTATGGACAGAAAATTGTCAGTTGTAATCTACTGTATGCAAGATATAGATAAGAATGAAGATTAATTGCTGCCAGCCTTCATTGTGGACACAGAGTATGGTCTGATCTTATTTTTGTAATAGATCAACACTTTAAGATCTTAGATCCAATCTAGTACATCAATTGATGTGTTATACTTGCTACTATATATGTATGACTTTTAGATTAATAGACAGAGACTTGACAGAGAGATGAAAAATATAATTCAAAAGGCAAACAAGGTGCCCTTTCAGCTGACACAGATACTGAAATATCCCAGTGTCTCTATGTCCAATAAACAAACACTGATTAAGATGTTGATCATCACTATGTTTTGTTATCAGTGTCAAATTTGGGCCATATTAGATAGGCAGAAAAGCAAGATTGAGACATGTAAGATGCACTGGGTACATAGTGCAGCAGTAAAGATAATTCGTTAAAAAAATGTGCAATATCATGGTGATGAATATTGTGGGGACTACATCGGTTAATTAATTTATTGAAGCACATCAAATAGAGTGGTTTGGACATTTGGCAAGGATACAGTATGATCAACCGGCAGTGAGGTCATGCTTAATGGAGGTTTTAGGGCCACGAGCAAGAGGTCAATGGTGGATAGAGGGAATCAAAGAAACTCCAAAAGTTCATCATGTTAGCACAGCACAAGCCATCCACCTAACACAAACCGGAAGTCCACCCAACACAAACCGGAAGTCCACCCAACACAAACCGGAAGTCCACCCAACACAAACCGGAAGTCCATCCAACACAAACCGGAAGTCCACCTAACACAAACCGGAAGTCCACCCAACACAAACCGGAAGTCCACCCAACACAAACCGGAAGTCCACCCAACACAAACCGGAAGTCCATCCAACACAAACCGGAAGTCCACCTAACACAAACCGGAAGTCCACCCAACACAAACCGGAAGTCCACCCAACACAAACCGGAAGTCCACCCAACACAAACCGGAAGTCCACCCAACACAAACCGGACGTCCACCCAACACAAACCGGAAGTCCACCCAACACAAACCGGAAGTCCACCCAACACAAACCGAAAGTCCACCCAACACAAACCGGAAGTTCACCCATACCTCCTCTCTGTGATGCAAAAAGGCAGGAGCAGTAGGACAAGAGAAGAAGATGTTTTGGATTTCTGCTTTCAAATATTGATTTTAATGTATACTCATTTACAAATTACATTACATTACTCATTACATTACAAATGTTAAAAACTAAACCAAAATAACAGATGTAATGGATGGTGTTATTTCTAGGACAAAATTTAAATATATATAAATTGGTCTGGACGCCGGCTGAATGGAACTACGCTTATACCTGTGTCGTATTTCACGGGTTAGCTCTGCCGGTTCACCTTCACGAATTTGGCGTGTGGGAATTTTAGATGCTACTATGATGAGCTGATTACAGCTGGGGAGAGATGCCAGACTCACTCACACGCTGAGTGTTGTCCATACGACCTCTTGTGGTTATCGAAAAGGCACGACAAACTGCGTTAGATGCCATCCCACCTTTCTACCCTGCGGGTTACATGTTTACGGAAAGGCTTCGGTGGTAACCCTGAGACAAAATCTGCATCCTATGCTATCTCCAGTCGTCTCGATGAATGTCTTGCCACTGGCAAAAGGAAGCTTAGGCTCTGTGAGTGAGGTTGACAAAAGGCGCAGTTTCTTCCTCACTTTAATCCAAATCACTGCGCAAGTCACCCATTTCAGCGGACACAGCAAGAGATACGACTGTCCACACGGCTGAACAAAGAGAGTGGTCTTCATCACTTGTGATGGACAACTATTATTGACATTAATCTTACTTTAGCTAGGAGGCTAAATCATTTTCACACGAACTGTCTGAGACACATACTGCAAATACGCTGGCAGGACCATATCAAAGATACTGATGTGCTGTCCAGAGCCAACATGCAAAGTATTCATGCACTTTTGCAAAAGTCCCAATTGATATGGGCTGGCCACTTTACCCGAATGTCAAACAAAAGACTTCCAAAGAGGCTCCTGTATAGCGAACTGAGTGAAGGGGAACGATCACAAGGACGTCCAAAAAAAGCGTTTCAATGACAGTCTGAAGGAGTCCCTTAAGTATTGTCAAATAGACATTAACACCTGGGAGGACCTGGCATACAATCGCTCAACATGGAAGAGCACGATCACAAACGATGTTGAACTCAGCGAGGTTCTGTATACCCAGGCACCACAAAATAGACGTGCAATCAGGAAGTCAAGAGCAGAGAATATAACAGAGACAACTACTGACTATGTTTGCCAGTCGTGCCACAAATTTTTCCAGACTCGAATTGGCTTGATCAGTCATGAGCGCACACACATACTCAAGGTTTCATTCATTATGACATGTGATGATGTTGGTTGTCCTCATCAACGATGGACGAATTATTATTATTATTAATCTTATTACAACTATTTGTTGTTTTCAGTCCTTGATAAATATTTTCATCATTTGAGTCGTCAGTCTTCATCTGTTTCTGTTCTAATGTAAAACTACATGCAAACTTTTGTGCTTTTCTATGACCTTCTTCTTCTTCTTCTTCTTCTGCGTACGCAGTCAGACAGTAACCATTATTTTTTCGAAAAAAGCGGCGGTCATCCTGAGGCTGTCGCCACTGCCATAGAGCTTGTCTTGCACTCTGTGACCATTTGTGCACAGTTTTACTGCAACACTTTCCAATATTTATATCATTGTTGTATTAGCGTTATCAGACATTTAAAAACTTTTGGTTGTTTTGTTGCATTTGTTCCTTTATGCTGCCAGCTTGGGGAGAAAGACTAACATCTGGTCAGGCACAAAATGCTGTACTGATTAGACATAATAGTCAGGGTCAGGCAAAATATACTGGCTAAGATTTTCAACTTGGCTTCCTAGTAACTCTCTCTGGAAACGGGCTGTATTCATGGCAGCCTGGCTAATGGGGTGAGGGATTGACGTGATCCCCATAGTAGTGAATGACATGCAGATGAAGCCAAGCATAGCACAACTGCTTGGAGGATCCGGGTTTACCTTTATCAGCATGCCTGGGATGTGAGAAAAGCTACTACAACTCGCCACTTAATGTCTTTATCAGGACGCATAAAAGAGTAAACCTACTCATTGTGGGCAAATACTGCCAGCTTGGTTTATTCTGTAGGACTTGCTTATTTTTCCCTACCAAAACTTTATCTGTATACATTTTGTTTTATTGTCAATGTTACAGAAACCTTTAGATAAAGTTGTGGATGATATTGAAGATCCAAATGCATACAGGTAAACTATAGAATCCCTTTTTATTAAAAAATGTATTTACGTACATGTGTTTATCTAAGTAAATATACATTTTCGTCTTCATAATTGTACAACATTTTGTTGTATAGTTATTTCCTGTTATCAATAAATACATCACAGAGAAGAAACGAAGAATTTGATTTGTAAGATATTTATTTAGCATTTTGAACACATGTGTAACGTATTCAACAACAGCCAAGCAGATGTCAGGGAGCAAAGAATATGGGCACTATAGCTTTCCAAGCATGTTGTAAAAGACAACTAAAGAGGGTTATTCATGAGGATAGCAACCTCATCATGTAAAACATATTATTACAGAAACAGCCACTACAAGATCAGAAAAAGTACTTTTGTTATTTTGAAAGGGGCAACCTGTGGTGGTGGCCAAATGCTTTGTAGGGAACAAAATAGAGACTTACTTAGTCACTCCTCTTCTACCTTATGGTGTAGAGTCTTCTACCTTGCTTACTTAGTTCCTCCTCTTCTACATTGGGGTGTTGATGTTTGCACCATACTATTTTATCTGCTATCTTTATCTTAACTTGGTCTCAGTCTAGTCGACAGTCCACATAGACTGTCTTATATTGTCCTCTCAGTAGACTTTGGGTCATCCTTGGTATCTGGATCATTGACTCTTTGTTTCCCATGACTGCAATGGTAGCTGATCTGCTTTCATTTTGCAGACATGGCCAAACCACTGACATTGAGATTGCTCTACTCGAGTCTGCAAAATGTTGAACTTTGAGATTTTGTCATAGTGTCTGATTGCGGACCTTGTCTCTTGTTACATGGACCACCTATCTTAGATATCTCATTTCTGGCTCTTCGAGCTGACTTTTCTGGATTGTTGTCATTGTCCATGACTCACATCCATAATTCAAAACTTTTACATAGGTAGAGTGGTATACAGCCATCTTAATTTTCGTATTTATTGTCTTTTGCTGAGTCATCCTCTTTCTATGGCATGAAAAAGTTTACCACCTGCTTCCCTTTACATAGCCAACTCTTCTTTTATAACCAGTCTTCTGGTTTATTACAGCTCCAACGTATTTGAACTGTATCAAATCCCAGAGACTGCTCACTTAGAGAAATGTGATATCTCATCTCTTCTCTCGTGACTACCATAGTTTTTGTATTTTAACTGCTAATGGCCATATCTCTGTTCCCCAGCTCCTCATTCCAGATTTGACGGTTTGTTTGGCTACACCTTCAGCAAACACCAGCTCTGATATATAGACTGGTCTCATTTTCCAATACCCGACCGAGTACTATTTGGTTCTCTCCTTATTGCAGGTTTTGATAACATCATCCATGAGTAGTGTGAAGATATAAATGAACTCTTGACAGTTGAAAATAGAAAAAAACAAACAGCTGCTATCTCAGCAAAATTCTACATAAATGAAATAAATAATTAAATTCAAGCCCTCGTTCTTCTTTTTCTGCATTTGTTCTGAATCTTCCGCTACCAAGTCCTGAACAGGGCTTTGCAAGTAGCAGGATGTAGTCCGGAAAACAGAATTCATTGTGTCGCTAATTTGCAGTTTGAACGCAATATTTGCACCTTTCGGTTCTACACATCCTTCTTTGGCAGAAATTTAAGCCCAATCTACCTAGGTCTAGTAAGTTCCGGAATAAACCCGAGAAACTTCAAATCGGCACCTTACACTACCTTCAGTCTCGTTGACTAGCAAGTTTTACCATTGGACTCTTGACGAGAGAGTGCGTTTGATGATAGTTGAAATCTCTCTCACTTAGATCGAATTAAAATCCAAGTGACAGTGTCAGACCTTGAATGATTTAAAAAAACATATCCTCATTCTGACATTGCTGCCATCATCACTCGTAAATGGCCAACTGATTGCTGAGCAACAAAGTGAGATACAGATATATAATTTTCATTCTTGTGCAATCAAACATTACCTATTATCTCAGAATTATGTTAATAATCAATAATGGTGGAAGTAAATAAAAATACTTGTAATATATTTAGAAAATATTTTGAATAGTAATTAAAAAGCCATTTGATAAAATTTTTTGTGAAAGTGTGTAGATTTTTAATAGTTTCATTACCCTCATGCTAAAAATAATTGTGAAAATGAAGGTCAGTCTATGTAACAATGCGGGGACAGGAGGGTGGGGCGGGGTGGGGGGGGGGAAGGCTTCCATTTGAACAATCCATGGTATCACAAATCCAGGTAAAATGGAAATTCTTGATGTCACAGGAGTGACTGAAGCACAAATGGTGAGACTTATTATTTTAATATATTTATAATATTTGTAGAAATTGTAGAGCTCAATGATCACTTTCTGAAGTCTGGATGGTATATGAGAATGGTGATGATTTTTAATGTGAGGTGCATTATTGATGACACTCAGTATCCACATAGGTGTGTATTATTGATGACAGTACCCATATAGAGTGTGTATTTTTGATGCAGTACCCATTTGTGTGTGTATTTTTGATGACACTCAGTATCCATGTAGAGTGTGTAGTATTGATGACACTCAGTACCCATGTAGAGTGTATGTTATTAATGACACTCAGTATCCATGTAGAGTGTGTATTATTAATGACACTCAGTATCCATGTAGAGTGTGTATTATTAATGACACTCAGTATCCATGTAGAGTGTGTATTTTTGATGACACTCAGTATTCATGTAGTGTGTGTATTTTTGATGACACTTAGTACCCATGTAGAGTGTGTATTATTGATGACACTCAGTATCCATGTAGAGTGTGTATTATTAATGACACTCAGTATCCATGTAGAGTGTGTGTTATTAATGACACTCAGTATCCATGTAGAGTGTGTGTTATTGATGGCACTCAGTATCAATGTAGAGTGTGTATTATTGATGGCACTCACTATCCACATAGGTGTGTATTTTTGATGACACTCAGTATCCACATAGGTGTGTATTTTTGATAACACTCAGTACCATGTCCATATTTGTACATAATTCTTTTCTTATATTTTTGACTATGTCAAGTAGAAACTAAACTCCAAGCAAATTTGTATGTTCGTATCATTAGTATAAATAAATCTCAATTTTTTTGTCTTTCAAGTATTGAGGATGCCAAGCAGAAGACAGAGCATGACAAAAGAATGAAAGAAGCAGAACACAAGAAAAGAGAAGTGAAGAAGAAAATTAATGCTCTCAGGAGGCAGTTCCGTACTATCATGGAACGAAATGAAAACTTGCCCGCACATTTGCAGCTCAGCAGATTGGTTGGTCTTCTTCCTCTTCTTGTTCTTCTCCCTCTTCTTCTTCTTTTTCTTCTTCTTCTTCTTTCTCTTGTTCTTATTAACCCTTGGAAAAACAAGTTTTCCACCATTTTCTTTCATGTATCATAATAATTAGGAGTTATTTCTAGTGCTTTCTTTCAAACCCAGTAAACTTACTCCTCTCTCTACAAAATGTGCAATATCAAAGGTTGGTGAGCCTTTTATTCTGGGTGTAAGAGGTTTGTGGAGCCGCGTAGCGCTAACACCTCACACCCCTACGGCAGTAATGCTATGGGATACTTTACTTTACTTTTTTTTACAAGAGGTTTAGCTGGCATAAAAGTGCACTTTTTGTTTATCGTTAATATGTCCACTGATTGATTCTGGCAATAACATTTATCTTGAATTATCTTTAAAGTGCAAATAAATATGAATTATCCAAATTACTTTGTATTGTGCATTAAATGTTCAGCTTATAAAATGGCAAACTCAGTAAAATAGCATCCGCTCGGCAAAAGAAAACCCCCCTGAAAGATGCCATTGCTACTAGATGACAAGATTCGCTCAAGCTGAACAACAACACATGTGACCCTGAAACGAACAATCCATTGAACAAACGCGCCCCAGACAGAACGGACTGGAAAGTGAGCTGAGACCCACACAAGACCAAAAATGCAGTAGTGCTTGAGCCCAGCCCGCTTAGCAGAAAGATGCACATACCGGCTGCCACCAACTCACACAAGAGTTGGGACCTACACAAGGGCAACTACCCTTGTAGAAGTACAGGTAAACTAAGTCTAAAAACACCAATGTAAAATAGGGCTCTGAAATATGGAGAACAACAAAAACAACAACCATAAAGTTATATACATTCATAAGTGGATGTTTTTTGCCAAATAGATGGATTGAAATTGTATGATAAGATTACTATTGGAATATGCAACTATTGAAAAGAACCAGACTGTTTACAGATGCCCTGGCCGTAGTTTCAGCACTAAAAAGCCAGAAAAATACTGAACTTAATGATTTAAGAGCAGTACTCTGTCAACTATGCCAGCAGTCCGCACCAAAAAGAGTAGTGGTACAGTGGGTTCCATCTCACTGTAACATCCAAGGCAACGAGGAGGCAGACAGACTAGCAAAAGAAGGTGCAAGACTACCACAACCAGATTCTAGTGTGACCTACGAAGAGTCAAAAAGGCTCATTAGAGCCAGATACATGGCCAAATGGGAAACAGAACATACTGGCTACACAAAAAAATGATGCTTATTACCAATTGAACAGAAGAGAGCAGGTCGTGGTCTTCAGACTCCGCACAGGCCACAACAGACTGAGGTACCACCTATTCAATAAACTGAAGATGGGTGGCACTGACGAATGACCGCTGAACATCTGCTGCAAAAAGTGCCCGAAATACGAGGACCAAGAGAAAGCACATGTGGCCATCACCAGTGGCAACACTAGACAAGCTCTATGGCAGTGTCGACAGCCTCAGGATGACCGCTGCTTTTTTCAAAAAAATACTAGTTGACGTCTGAAAGCATAAGAAGAAGAAGAAGGAAAGAACCAGACAAATATCAATGGAACAGGAGATGAGAAGAAGCTATCATTGGATAGAAGACACAGTAAGGAATCAAGGTGAAAACATTACAAGACAGTCTCTGTTCTGGAATCACTGGGGTAAAAGAGGTAGAGGCAGATCAAAACATACACCGAGAAGAGAGCTTGGCATGTATTTGTTGATGAACTTTGCTTGATTAGAAGCTGGAGGTTTTGATTGATTGATATCTTTGCCAATGAATTTATAGAAATATTTTGGTCATTTTTTATTCTTTAGGAATTTGAAATGGATAAAGAGATCAAGCAAGAGCTAGAAAAGCAAGCTGAGAAGAAAAAAGATATGGTCAGAAAAGAGTTGGCATGGGAGGCTGAGAAACTGCAAATTGCTTTAGACAAAGTTAGAAAAAGGTGATACATGGTTAAAAAATGGAACAATACAAACGATAATTTAGGATTTGATGGTTAGAGGAAAGATGAAATATGGTTTGATAATTGTAGGGAAGATTAGATATGATTTTATGATTAGAGATCTAAAGAGAGGCAGTCTGGCCTGGGGGAGCGACCATGCTCGAAAAGCTTTAAATAACATTTTTTAAAAAGAAAGTTACATTATTTGGGTGCTAATTTGTAGATAATTTATTAAATGAATGTAACAATTTTGTCTACTCTACAATAACTTTCCTCAGCTTCAAGGATGTAGTTGAGTGTGAAAGAATTGTTGTCAAGGCTTTCTTCACAAGTCATGAGGTATCCAGCTTCCGTACTGCAAAACTATCTGAGGGTTATCATCAACTTAGAACAGAATTTGAACACAAGAAAACAAAACAGCAAAGTGTCAATGATGCTACTCTAGATCACACAAAGGAAATTTCATCTGGTAAGATGTTTGGGTAGTGAGAGAGTTGAGAATTCATACTGTTTTTGTTTACAATGTAAATAATCAAAGAAAATTGATCAAAATCAATTTTAATTTGATTCCACATGCTATTTTAGCACCAAAAATGGAATAACAGCTCTTCTCAGTTGAAACCATAATTAATTTTTATAAGTAATCTAAGAACCTGTAAGCTTAGCAAAGAAACAAAAGATGCCATTAAAGTGGTTAGACATAAGCAACTGAAAATTCTGTAACCTTCAAAGTGGCTAGATGTATTGTTTGTATACATGAAGGTGGTCACTGTGGATAGCAAATAATTCAGATGCAACTCAAGAAATGTTATAACTTGCCTAGAGAATGACTAATTTTCACTATTACAGTGTCGGAAAATTTTAGATTTAGTTTTTCTGTATTTTTAGACGTGTTACAGTTATAGTAGGTAAAAAAAAGAAAGGGTAAAAGCGGTATCATAGCAGACACTGTTGTTGTGGAGGAAGTGTTAGAGACTTCATTGCACTAGATATAAACTTTTAAAAATAAAGTGATGTGGCCAGTTCCCTTTCTTTTTGTCTTTCCTTCCCTAACTGTAGATTAGGCACCCATTTACATCTGGGTTGACTGGAACATCTCAGTAAAAGAGGTATGAGCCAATACTTTTTCCATGAGAAGGAAGTGAGCGCTCTATCACTTCACTACTCAGATGGTCCTACAGTTACAATACATTTTCTCATCCACAGACCAGAGGAAAACTCCTGACACATCTGGAACAGCTGAAGATGGCACAGATGGTGAGGGAGGGTCAAAGGTCACAACAACATTGAAAGGAAGTATGGGAGAAAGGATTAAAAATGCTCTTCAAAAATTGGATGAGAAAGAAAAGAAAAGAACTGCTCGAAAAATGCAGGTACTATTCTTAGTTTGATAGTTTTAGCATCTGATCATTTAACCCTACCAGACCTGAGGCCCTGAACCTAACTGTCCCCCATTCCTGGGCTCCTGAGCATTAAAGAGAAAAAACCAACATGATATAGAAAAATTTTAGTTACATGCAAACAAGTGGTTAGAATAAGATGTAACTTGGAGACATTGTAGAAAATAGGTTTACCTTTCATCTAGCGTCAATATTCCACCTTTGTGTGCCAATCCACCCAGCAAAAGGCAAAGAATCTGTCTCGTCATAACATTTTGAAATCCGGGAGTAAACACAACAAAGAGCCCTCATTTGTCCAATAATCCTGATAGCTGGGCTTTATACATGAGTATTCCATATAGATCCTCAGTCAACGAAAAGCCTTCATCTCATCACTCGAGCTCTCTCTGTCTGTTTCACTTGAACAGAGTCTGAATCAACCAAATTATTGATCACCTGTTGGACTGTCATAAGCCTAGATTTACTATGCTTTCCTGTTGAAGGGCTTGGTTCATCAGCCGCTCGTTTCATTGTCAATTTTCTGAATTTGTTCACGTTAAACCCCACAAAATCAATTCAAACATGGGGGCAGCCATTTGCAATGACTAATCACGAGGATTGACTACGATTGGTTGGTTATTTTTAGATTCTGACGCATTTTATGACGTACTACCAAAAGTACCGAAAATTAGGTACAGCGGTTTAGCGGCAGTTAAGGAAATTACCGATAATTGGGTACAGCGGTGTAGTAGGGTTAAAAAGTGTTACTTATTTCCCTTATAACTTATGGAGTCCCGAGTGGTCCGCCAGGGTCTTTTGTGCATAACAAAGATAAGAATAGCACCACTGCCCCACAGATAGTATGTTGTAAGGGGCAATTAACTGTGTGATATGGCAAAACACTGGCCATGGTTAGAGAGTTTGTTAAGAGCAGCATAGATGGTGCCTAACAGACTGCGGGTCTACTTTTCTCTAGTGTTTGAGTCTACTAAGATGGGCTCGCACATTGGTTTTTCACCCTCTGCGACACTTGTACCAATTCAGCAGAGTAATAAGCTGCTCAAGTTTAGCCCGCTAACAAAAAATGCTTGTCTTAGCTACAACAGCTCACACCAGAGCTGGGACCTGCACGGGTACATCCGCTCCTGTAGAAGTACTGGCCAGCTAAGACTAAGACTTATTGAGCACAAGATACCAACTTATCTGTTTTCCATTTGGATTTGAGAGGCACCTCAATTAATTGCACGGGTTTCCTTGTTTCTGTTGACTATTTCTCGATGAGTTTGTGTTACGTTTTTTTGTCAGGCACTTCTCAGTTTGTTTTGTTAAAATAGATCTGAAGATCAAGGTAAGATATCTAGTTTGATTCTATTTTAGAATATTTGTTCACTAATTTTGTCATTTAAGGTAGATTCAAATCTGAAAGCCTTTCTCTAAATCTGAACTAGACTCCATATCTTAATTACTTTCAACATTATAATCTGGGAACGGCGTGGTCTAATGGTTAAGTGACACGGCTCAAAAACCGAAGGTGCTGGGTTCGATCCCCATCACAGCACCACCAGCCGTTATCCCGGGGAAGCACATCCTTAGAAAATGCAGGAGGAAGCAGACCCTTACATAAAATGCAAGCTGAAGTCGGATGCACTGGGCCGACAGGCGCAAAATAAAAAACCACAGTGCAACGCACACCGCAAAAAAAAACAAAAAAAACAAATTAGAATTAGATTTCATATATTGACTAATTTCAACATTTGAACCAGATATCATATTTAAATTAATTTCAACATCTTAACTAGATTTCGAATTTGAATTAATTTCAAAATATTAACAAGATATCATATTTGAATTAATTTCAAGATCTGAACCAGATATCATATTTGAATTAATTTCAAGATCTGAACCAGATATCATATTTGAATTAATTTCAAGATCTGAACCAGATATCATATTTGAATTAATTTCAAGATCTGAACCAGATATCAAATTTTAAATAATTTCAAAATGTCAACCAGATTTTATATTTGAATTCATTTAAAGATCAGAACTATATTTCATATTTGAATTAATTTCAGATGTTCTTTGTTGTCCTAACAATCTTGTTATACCATCCCACACCTTTTCTCTTTGCTCTTATCTAAATCATTTTAACAATTCTGTCTGTATCCTTCTCATAATATGCAAGAATTAATTTCTAATTCTCAGTGGGAAGAGCTGTATTCACACAAACCCCATGATGATTATGAAGATCCAGAGGACGTTGCTGCCATCAAGGAAGCTCAGGAAAATATGGGCGACTATAAGTTAAAAACTGCTGCAGACTACATTGTACCCGACCATCTGAGAATGAATGTGGAGAAGGCTAGAGGGAAACTGATATTATTTAAGGAAATGGTATGTTTTTTAAATTTTTAATTTCTTAAAGCTTAGAAAACATTAGATGAGAAGTAAATGGAATAGTCGAGTGGTCAAGATACTAGTATCTTGACCAAGGAAGAATGTGTTCAAAACCTCAGTAAATACTATGTTTAAAAAAAAGGGGGTGGGGAATAAAATAAATACCCAGCCTGTAAACTTCATACCAATTCGATTGTAGGGGATGAGGGATGGTGATTGACCTTGACACGAATTCAGGCAACCTTTGTTTCCAGAGTTGCCAGTCCAATCTCTCCTGCCCTAAACGCCCATGCTCCAGTTGGAGCTGTCACACATTACTCATGATTTTTAATTCAACTTTTCTGTGCATGTCTTATTATTCATCTTGTTTTTAAGTTACTGACTAATAAATGTATTTTAGTGACCATCATTATGTCAATCCCTTTAGAGAATGCAAACTGTAAATGTGTATAGCAAAGAAGATATTGTGTCAGCTCATTTAGTGCCCCTTGTATCAACTAATTCAGTGCCACCAATATCAATTCATGAAGTACCAATAGTATCCATTCATTAAATGCTACTCGTATCAATTAACTAAGCACCATTTACATATATCCATTTAGTGCCACTTTGTATAAATTTAGTGCCACGTGTATAATTTCATTAAGGGCCATTGTATCAATTTACAAATTACCACTTCTATGAGTTCATTAAATGCCGTTGTATCATTTCATTAAGGGCCGCTTCTATAAATTTGTTAATGGCCAGTGATAACAATTCACATATTGCCACGTGTATCAGTTCATGTGCCATGCAATTAATCATATGGCATGGCACTTGTACCATCTCAATATTAGTTAAAATATCATTAATGCTATTTCACTAGTTGCAAGACGTGTCTTCAGTATCAGTTCATTAATTATAAAGCTTGTTACTTCAATCTTTATGTTATTAATACTTAGTTCTTAGTTTGACCTGTTCTTCGCCAAGAGGTGGTCACCCTTGAACGAGTCCTAACTCAGAACTAAGGATTAAGTTGTTTCTGTCACGGGTGTGTGTTGTCCAGTGGGATTGTAGTCTGTCTGTTGTGGGGTCATGTGTGTTGTGTTTGTCTAGTGAATCTCGCCAGCGAGTTGGGGGCCGTCATCGAGGTCCCTTTTTGTTGCGCGGGTACCACATGGTGTATGGTACTCCATCTTTCATCTTACCTTCTAGCTATATGTCCTGCCCATGGTTTTTTTGAATGGTTGATGTGCTGTAAGACATCCTTGATGTGTGACATTAATACAAATGAATTCATTTGATAGTCTGTCATTTATACCAATTCATTGATGCCATTGCTCAGTAGTTTATCAGCATTCCTCCCCTTACAGAAAAATAATTAATTACATCTTGTTTGTCCATGAATTCAGAAGGAACTTATACAACGGTTGTATTAACAATCAATAAGCATTATCAATCGTTCACAATTAATTTTCAGATTCACGATTACAAGTACATCTTTAACATGAAGTTACTTGAGCTGAGAAACAAGAAAATTAAGGTTATCGGAGAAATCCAGGATATTGTGAAGCAGTTGCAAGAAATTCAACAGAAACTAGACCCAGAACATCACCTACCTATTCCTCCTGTCTCTGAGATGCATCCTGATGAAATGCCTGAAAGGTAATTGAGATAACAAATTATAGACATGGGATATTCATTTCTAGAGAATTTATTTGTAATTTAATACCAGCTTTGAAGACCTGTACACAACAGGGAGCTCAACAGGTTTGGATTGATTGATAAGATATATACGCGCGCACAAATACCACACCTAAAATGTATATGTGTGTGTGTGTAATAATAATAGTTGCCCATTGCAAGCCAAGAGGGTGGTATGTATATCAGAGTGAGGTCCTTTATCAGCCATCATCACACTCTGGGTATTTAGGGAAAAAAACATTTTTTTACAATCAAATTCAGATTTAGGTTACTCTCTCAATTAAAATTTGTGTTCACATTTGCCATTTTTTCAGTGCACTCATTCCACTGACTGTCTTGGCAATGCATTTGTCTGTGTAGCGTCTGATCAGTCAAACTGCAACTTTTTATTTAGAATCTGTCTTTTGTAGATTCATTTTTTTTTTAGTGTTTATCTCCTTCAGTTCTTAGTCGGCCTGTGCTTCTACAGGGGCAGATGTAGCTGGAAGAAGGGTTTCCTGCTTAGCGGGCAAGACTCGAACAGCTTTACACTCCACTGCCTTGAGACAAGCACTTATGGAAGGTGGTTAACCAATGTGCAAGTTCATCTTAATAGACTCAAACACTAGAGCAATGTAGACTCACAGCCTGGGGAGGGAGACTAACGTCTGGTCAGGCACAACATACTGATCAGACATGTTAGTCAGGGTTAGGCAAAATATGCTGGCCAAGACTTCCACTTCAGCTTCTTTGCAGCCCTCACTGGAAACAGATTGTTATCATGGCAGCCTGCTAATGAGGTGAAGGATCTATGTGATCCCAGTGGTAGTGAGCGACACGCAGATGAAGCCAAGTATAGGACAACTGACTGGAAAATTCCAGTTCACCTTCATTAGCACACTGGGAATGTGAGGAAAGCTACTGCAACCCGCCACTTAACATCCTTTTCAGGGCGCACAAAAGAATAAACCTACTCATTGTGGGCATTCGCAACATACACAACAACAGACCTGCAGCTTGTTAGGCGCCATTTATGCTTCTTTAAACATACCACCTAACCGTGGCCGGTGTTATGCAATGTCACGCAGTTAGTTTCCAGGGAGGGCTACTAGGAAGCCAAAGTGAGGGTCTTGGCCAGTATGTTTTGCCTGACCCTGACTAACATGTCTGATGAGTATATTTTGCCTGGCCATACGTTAGTCTTTCTCCCCTTGTCACTTGATAGAAAATATGATTTTTCCACTTAACAGAAATTTCAATGAGGGATCAAAGAGGAAAGGCAAACCTGATCTTTAAAATGGGCCATGCTGAAACCGGGTGTGTCTGCTAAAAGGTGCAGAAATCGCAACCTGGATGTAAACGTGCAGATATCACAACCTCGATGTAAACTACAACACAATGGATCAAATTATTCTTTTCAGGATGAACAACGAAAAAATAAAATTAAAATGATTTTGTATTTTGATAAAAAACGTAATGATTAATTTCGTGTAATATTTTGTCATTCCCATGTTACAGATTATTGACCTATTTTCTATTAACCAAAGTGGTACCCTGAATGAAAAGAATAGAACCACTGTCCCCTTTTAAGCATGTCACAATCAGGTACAGAGCACAAGATTCAAATCCAGACATAGCCTCCTAAAATCAACAAAGCCGATACAGACAAGTCCTGAGAGTGCCATATCGAGAGATGGTATGAATTAATGCAGGCACCAGAGATGGAACTTCGGGAGGAAACCTTCCCCCAGACATCTTCTACCATACACAACATGGAAGTCGTTGAACAGATTCTGAAATGGTGTATCATGATACACATATGATTGGCACATGTGACTGTGGCACAATACAGGACCCAGACCACCTGATGACCTGCCCCAACCTAAATGACACATATGTGTGACATGATGGAGGCAAATGACAAGGCAATCCATGTCACTGAATACTGGATGCATCCTGTATGACAGGGTGCTTGAACACGGAAAGTAAGAAAGTAAGCAAGCCGCAAATGGCAACTAATGAGTGTTGTACTTAGATTGGCTAAAAAACTTTTTACCATTACAATCAGCCACTACAGAAACTATGATACAAGCTTCCCGTAAAGATGTCAGCCACAGTTAAAACCTATGTTTTACATTGGAGCAAAAAGATGAATTATTACAAATGCTTAGAAACAAGCTTCCTTTAAAAGGGGCCAGCTGCAGTGGTGGCATATGCTTTACATTGAAGCAAAAAAATTAATTATTACAAATGCTTAGAAACAAGCTTCCTTTAAAAGTGGCCAGCTGCAGTGGTGGCATATGCTTTACATTGGAGCAAAAAGATGAATTATTACAAATGCTTAGAAACAAGCTTCCTTTAAAAGGGGCCAGCTGCAGTGGTGGCATATGCTTTACATTGGAGCAAGAAGATGAAAGATAAATATTGCAAGCTTTAGCAACAATTACTTGACTCATGACAGATGATTTTTTATTAATTAAAAAAAATGTAGCAAAGACCAAGAATGTTATTCATCAACAGAAACAAAACCTCTTCACAATGCTAGATGCATAAGTCATTTGTTATACGTCCCTTTAGTTACAGTAGAGCATGTGATCTACACACGGGAAATAAGTCAATGAAAATCTAAGCAAAACTCACATAACAATATACTTACTTTGTATGGTACTTTTCCAGTATCATGAAATACACCAAAGAGAGCCTAAAAAAGTTTAAGATTGAGTATGAGCAGAAAAAGAAACAAGCACATCTGATGGATGGTGGAGGAGGAACAGGAAGTGGTGGCAATAGCAGTGGATTTGGGTTTGGTTTTGGTGGTAATTCTGGCAGTGGAGGAACTTCATTGGCTCCTTCTCCAGGCAAGCAGGCAAGTCAAAATCCTTAACCTTTATTATTTTTCATTCATGTTAACTTGTACCAGATGAAACCCTCTGCATACCAAACAAATATAAACCATGCTAGAGTGGACAAAAAACTATACATAGAATGACCATACCTGTAAATGTCTTTAGTGGTGAGGTAAGAGAGGAAGGGTGAGGTAAGAGAGGCAGAGTGAGGAAACAATGAGTAGGAGTGTATACTTTAAAAAAAACTATAAATATAAACTATAAAACATAGAAACCTTTTACAAATAGTTTGTAACTCGAGTGTGCTGCTTAATAACATTTTAAAGGAAGTCTTTAGAAAACTAAATTGAGAAGGTAAAAACATAAACTTACTTACTTAGTCACTCTTCTTTGACCCTGAGGTGTAGTAACGAAACTATGCAGTAGTGTCTCATCTAAAGCAGAAGTGGATATATTGAGGTCGGATTTAGATAAAATTCGAGAATGGTCTGTAATCTGGCAAATGGAGTTTAATGTAGATAAATGTACAGTCATCCACATGGGTAGATCCAATATGGAACATAATTACAGAATGGGAGAGAACAATATTAGAAAGATAGATAAAGAAAGGGACTTAGGGGTTATAATAGATCATACATGTAAGGTGAGGGAGCAAGTTCAGGTAGCAGTAAAAAAGGCAAATGCAATGTTAGGGATGATAAAAAGAAATATTAAACATAGGAGCAAGGAGGTGATAGTCAAACTGTATAAAGCATTAGTTAGACCTAGATTGGAGTACTGTGTACAGGTGTGGAGTCCTTATCAGAGAGAGGATATAGACATGCTGGAGAGAATACAAAATAGAGCGACAAAGCTGATAGTGGGATTCCAGAATTACAGTTATGAAGAAAGATTAAAAAGAACTGGCCTTCAGTGTCTAGAAGAGAGAAGAATTCGTGGTGACTTAATACAGGTGTATAAGATGATCAGAGGAATGGATAAAGTAGACTATAACAAGTTTTTTTAAAGTACAACCACCAACAAGGACAAGAGGGCACAGCTACAAGTTGACTAAGGAGAAGTCCAGATTAGATATTAGGAAGTATTTCTTTAGCCAGAGAGTAGTGAATGCTTGGAATGCATTGCCAAGTGAGGTGGTGGAGGCTGGGACGGTCAATGCATTTAAGAACAGATTGGATGCGTACAGCTTCTAGAGGAAGGTGATGTAAATGGAACTGGTTGTATACAGACTCTGCAGAGTTTTCTAAACCAGTATAAAGACGTTAAGTAAGTTAAGTTAGAGATCAAAAATATAAACATAGACTGCAAAATTCTCACTAAGCTGTGGTTTGCTAATAACACAATCATTCTTCAGTCACAGAAACAGAGAAGATGAGCATTTGCTTAAATTAGCTCAATAGAGCAAACATTGCAATTAGCCTTAAACTTAATTTTTTAAAAACATACCGAAAACTTTTTAACTCACAAGGGGAACTGCAGTTAGGAAATTATCCCACTGAAAATATGAACTTGTACATTTACCTAGACTAAGATATTACAACTCCCACATAATAAGTAATAAGATTTCATGAAGGATAGCAACGGGATGGTTCAGCTTAAATTGTATCAAACGCATACTTCAGCAGATAAGAAATGATAAGCTCCCACCCTTGACAGTATTGCTATTCCAGCTTTGATATATGGCTAAACTATGAAATGCAGACACAGAGAGGCTTCAAGTTTCTCAGAGGGCATTGACAGTGTCTCTAAGAGACCAAATTCACAACATCGAAATCAAACCTTCAAACCGTCTACAATGACTTCGTAGAAACTGTGTTGTTAAGAAAATATAGATGTGCCTGGCATGTAGTGCACATGCTTGACAATAGATGGGCATGAAAGGTGATTTCAATTAATGAAGTTCTTTTCTAAAAGGAATAGAAAACTGTGTTAGTCCAGAGTGTTGACAAAATATATTTGAGAGTTTTTTCCAAAGGATCAAAAGCAAAATACTTTTGCTCTGTTACCACTCATACTGGAATTATTCAGTTCAGTTCAGGTGACATCTCCACATCAAAGGTCAGCTGCAATGGATCTCCAGGGTACTCTATCTCTTGCCGTAATTGTGCAATCTGAGAGGCTTTTTCCAGTCCATCTCCTGATATTATCCATTAACTTAAAGCTTTGTCTACCTCTTGAATGACTGTCTTCCACCGTACCCTCCAGTATTGTCTTCAACAAGGAGGTATGTCTTGTTATATTACCAAAATAACTTAACTGTCTAACCCTGATTTTGGTCATTAATTTTCTTTTCACCCCCAACTTTTCCAATACCTCTAAATTTGTTTTCTTCTCTTTCCAAGAAACGCGACCCAATCTTCTATAGACCAACATTTTAAAAGGTTCAATACTGTTTTCCAACTTGTTATTCATTGTCCATGTTTCTGCACTATAAAGTAATTACAAGTATACATAACACCTGACAATTCTCATTTTCAAATTCTGATTTATCTGTTTGGATGTCAGTATGTGTCACATGTTGTCGAATACCATCTTGGCCTTACCTATTCTATTCTATGAAACTATTAGATGGAAATAAAAAAATGGAATGGTCTTTTATGTATTTTTTTTTAGTTTTCTACACCATCTCCTAGCAGCACCAAACAGTCTACAAGTGTCAGCATGATAGCAGAAAGTGTGGATGTTGTTGTGTATGGAGATGAGAAGAAGAAGGAAGAAGAAGAGGAAACAATGTCACATATAGAGAAGGAGATCTATAAAAGAGAGCAGATTAAGTAAGTAATTTTTTATAATCTGTTCATCTTTCTAGATAAAACAGAAAATTAATAACTGCATATTAATGAAGGAAATAATGAAACTCAGTTGCAGAAAATGTAGTGACTTTATACAGCCTCTTAAACAACTTACATATCCCAATATACTCAAATGTCAAAATGTCAAAATCCTCGTATTCAATCAAGCAGGTGCATCTGATGCCAGGTAGCCAATTGTTGAGAAAACTCATTTCGCTCTTTTGCCTTGGTGCATCATGTTGGGCCTAGAGCCTCCATTATACCATCTCTCCACCTCGGTTGCCCGCAAGGGCGGCTAAAGTGGTATGGCCATCACGATGTCACTCTACATGTCCATTGGTATCTGGCATGCGCACCACATGACCGGCCCATCTGTATTTTTGTAACAGCTCAACATCTATGATGTCAGAGAAGGACGTTTGATGTCTGATCTCTGCATTGCGGATTTGGTCTCGATTGGAGATCTTCAATGTTCTTTATTCTATCACTTATTGGGCAACGCAGAGTCTATCTGCATCAGCTTTCCATAGGTTCCACACCTCGCAGCCATATGCCATGGCTGGAATAATCACACTGTTGAAGGTGTGAGCCCTAGCATTGTCATTTCTCATTTGTTGCAGTATGGGTTTAATACAGTTGAAGCTGAGCCAGCCCGCTGTTATCCTTCAGGAGATCTCCCAATCTATTAAATGGAAGTTGGTGATCTCTTGTCCCAAGTAGATATACGAATTTACGTTTTCGACGGAACAATCTCCAAGCTGCATATCTCGTTTTGGGCAGAAGGTGTTGAGCATGAACTGGGTTTTCTTTCTATTGATGTTTAGGCCACCTGCAATGCTTGCTCTGCTGAGCTCAGACTTTCCTCCGCTTCTTTTGGCATCATATCTGAGGATGACTGTCATCAGCGAACGTTAGATTTGTAAGAATTTCCTAGTCTATATTTGTGCTCCTATCCACCCAGTCCATGTTTGTAAATACCTCCTCAAGGGCTGCTGTAAAGAGCTTTGGTCAGATTGTATCACCCTGTCGATTGCCATGTTGTATCGGCTGTTTTTCTCCTCTATCAGTTGAGCGAATTTTTCTCCAATTGCGTGATTTCTCAGGGCACTGCAGTTATTTCGTTTCTATCCTGGATAACAGGCTGCAGCAGGGCAGACTGGCTAAGGAGAAGGGATCGAAGAAGGAATGCTAACACGGTACTCAAAAAATGCTTGCTGAAGTCGGATGTGTTGGACCGAAAGGTACAAATATCGCAGTCAAGCTGTAAACTACGACACAACGTATTCCATTCTCTGGACTACATTCTGCTACTTAGACCCTCTCAAGGTTTGGTAGCGGGAGATTGAGAACAAACGAAGCCAAGCCAAGATGCAAAGAGGTCGGTGTTGTACCTCTGACATTTTTCCTCTATATCTGCTCTACCCACGCATTGAGATTGTCTGCATTTTTTAGGGCAGTTATAATATTCTTAGATAGGGGAAGACTTTTTCGACATTTGATTATGCTATCTCTTGTCTCAGCTGCTCTGATCATCTTGTTCAGAATATGCTGTTCATAGTAAACTTTCAGTCTGCTTCTGCTCAGCTTGTTCAGCTCGCATAACTCATGGATGTTGTGCATGCTATTCTGTTTCAGCCTTCTTCTCATATGTAGTAGTTGTAGGGTATCTTTGCTAATCTGACTGCCTTTTGCTGATTTGGATACTTTTGCCGCAGTGATGCACTGTTTCTGCTTTTCCGTCACCTGTTTCAGGTATACAATACACATATATTGTGTAATTGTTATTATAAAACAAACGCATTAACTTGATAGAAAATGTATGATTTATAAAGCTGTAAAATGAACATCAGAAAATACAATTTTAGCCGGTTTATTTTCTCCATCCTTTCTCCCAACACCATCTCTTCCATCCGCTCAAACCATGAAAAAACCCATGGCATGCTGATCTGTCAAACCAAGCACGACATGATTCAAGCCTAGTACATTGGGCTTTTTCAAACCACCTCCAGGGGGGACTGCGTGGCCTAGTGGTTAAGTGGCACGGCTCACAACCAGAAGGTGCTGGGTTCGATCCCCATCACAGCACCAGTCGTTACCCTGGGGAAGCAAACCCTTAGAAAAAAGCAGGAGGAAGCAGACCCTTACATAAAAATGCATGCTGAAGTCGGATGCATTGGGCCGACAGGCGCAAAATAAAAACAACAGTGCAACGCATACCGCCTTGGGGATTAGAGAAATAAAGCGAACGCAAAAAAACAAACAAAAACAAAACAAAAAGCAAACCACCTCCTTTGGCACACCCTCTCATTCACATCACAAATATGGTTATACTTCAAATATAGACAGGAATGTTTACTGTCTTTAGAATAATTACGTTTATATTTGAAATATAAAAAGGAACTGTAATTATCTTTAGAATCATTATATTTATACTTGATATATGGGGAGGAAGACTAACGTCTGGTCTGGCAAAATATACTGGTCAGACATGTTAGTGAGGGTCAGGCAAAACATACTGACCAAGACCTTCACCTCGGCTTCCTAATAGCCCTCCCTGGAAACGGGCTGTTTTCTTAGCAGCCTAACGAGGTGAGGGATCAACGTGCTCCCCGTTTTAGTGAGTGACACGCAGATGAAGCCAATCATAGCACAACAGCCTTAAGGACCATGGTACATCTTCATCAGCATGCTAAGGATGTGAGGAAAGCTACAGCAACCGAACACTTCACGTCCTTTTCAGGGCGCACAAAAGAGTAACCTACTCATTATGGGCATTTGCAAACAACAACAATACTTGAAATAAAGACAAGAATCTTAATTATCTTTAGGGGGGATGGCGTGGGCTAGTGGTTAAGTGACACGACTCACAATCCGAAGGTGCTGGGTTCGATCCCTATCAAAGACCGACTGTTACCCCAGGGAAGCAAACCCTTAGAAAATGCAAGATGAAGAAGGCCCTTGCATAATATGCATGCTGAAGTCAGATTTACTGGGCCAACAGGCGCAAAATAAAAACCGCAGTGCACATCGCCTTAGGGAATATAGAAATAAGGTAAACGCAAAATAAAAACACAAAAAAATTTTCTTTAGAATAATTATGTTTATACTTGAAATACACATAAATAATTGTCATTATTTATAGAATAATTATGTTTTTACTTTAAAAATATATGAAAAAAAAAGAAAAGTTTCCACACATTTTCACACATAAATATGTTTACACAATGATTTACCATTACATTCACACGTGTGAGCTGTAAGAGTGAAGAAAACTGTATTATATTTTCATACATAATAATAATTTTCTATATTGCAGGCTTGCTTATGAGCAAAGCCAGCTACTACAGCACATCCGGGACCTTTTAACTAGATTTGATGCAGAACTAAGATTGCTCAGAGATGATAAGTTCAGGGTGGATATCGTAATGAAGGATGCTGATCTAAGGTGAATTTTATTATAAAAGATCTAGTAACATATATTTTGGTTGTTCAGATATTAGTGCATCCTTTCTTTACTTTTGCATGGCTAACATTAATATTATCTTAGAAAAAGCCCTTCTCGTTGTATAGTTCTTTAAATTTTAATTTAGCCTTTTCAGCCTTCAAGATTCTTAGCTAAACATATTTCTGTTCTACATACAGTTAAACATTTTTTTGTTTTGTTGCACTAGTTTAAAGTTTTCTGCTAGGCATAGAATTTTGTAATAGCTTACTTTTTGTATATATATATATATATATATATATATTTGTTTATCAGACCTGTGTCCTCAGCAGCCTTCTTTGTGGCAGTGAGACATTGTCTACCAGGAGAAGCGACTAAATAGCTATCACATGAAGTGCCTGACAGAACCCTTGGGTTGGGTGGCAAGAAAGGATCACCAACAGGGAGGTGCTGAAGAGAACAGGCACTGTCACAATCTTTTCCATGCTTAGTTTTCAAAAGCTCCCATGACACTCGGAAGATGGATGATGGCATAGTATCAAAAAATCTTTTCTATTGGGAATTACAGTTGGGGAAAAGGTCTCAGGGCCGGCCACTACTTCAGTACAAGAATATATGCAAGCAAGATATGAATGATGCAGGCATTGGTTTGGAATCATGGGAACAGGACACCATGGATCGTGTTACATGGAGGGACAGGATTACAGACAAAAAAGATATTGATTGCGGATAGACTAAGGACTCAGCATCTGAGAAGACATGCCACGCCATGCAATGCCACGAATGGTCTTGGCTTTCCTTGCACACACTGTGTAAGATGCTTCTCTGCTGGAATTGGTCTTATGAGTCTCATTCGTTATCGTCATGACTGTAGTTAAATCCTTTATTTTTAGGGGATGGCGTGGGCTAGTGGTTAAGTGACATGGCTCACAACCAAAAGGTGCTGGGTTCGATCCCCATCACAGCACCGGCTGTTATCCTGGGGAAGCAAACCCTTAGAAAATGCAGACCCTTACATAAATGCACTGGGCCGACAGGCGCAAATAAAAACCACAGTGCAACGCACACCGCCTTGGGGATTAGAGAAATAAGGCGAACGCAAAAATAAAAAAAATAAAAATCCTTTATTTTCAAAGCACAATTACTATTGTCTAACTAGACAGAAAGAGCCAATGATATAATAATAATAATAATAATAATAATAATAAAAACCTCTGGCAAAGATGGCGCCATAACTGGCTGCGAGTCTACATTTCTCTACTGTTTTGGATCATTATGGATGCCGCCAGACCACGGATTTGCCTGGAATTCACACTAGTCGATGACTTACACTTGTGTTCACGGAAACGTGGTGTTGTTTTCCGTCGGGACTTGTTATTTCGTTCTTTTTTTGTTATTTTTTCCATCCGTTTATCCTGGTCTGGACCCCGGCTGAATCACTTTAATCAGTGAATGGAACTACGCTTATAGTTATACCTGTGTCGTGTTTCAGGGGTTAGTTCTGCCGGTTCACCTTCACGAATTTGGCGTGTGGGAATTTTAGATGCTACTATGATGAACTGACAGCTGGGGAGAGATGCCAGACTCACTCACACGCTGAGTGTTGTCCATGCGACCTCTTGTGGTTATCGAAAAGGCACGACAAACTGCGTTAGATGCCTTCCCACCTTTCTACCCTGCGGGTTTCATGTTTACGGAAAGGCTTCGATGGTAACCCTGAGGCAAAATCTGCATCCTATGCTATCTCCAGTCGTCTCGATGAATGTCTTGCCACTGGCAAAAGGTAGCTTAGGCTCTGTGAGTGAGGTTGACAAAAGGCGCAGTTTCTTCCTCACTTTAATCCAAATCTCCGCGCAAGTCACCCATTTCAGCGGACACAGCAAGAGATACGACTGTCCACACGGCTGAACAAAGAGAGTGGTCTTCATCACTTGTGATGGACAAACTATCAATAATAATAATAATAATAATAATAATAATAATAATAATAATAATAATAATATTTCCTGTTTATTCCTTGTTTGCAAGTAAGATGAATTCTACTTTCACATAACATTACTGTTGTCCTCTCACAACATCATTCCATTTTTATTTCAGACTAGTAACCCTTTTTGAGGAGCTGATTTTGCTGAAGGAGTTTGGGAAGACGGAAGACATTTTGGCTGCAAAACTTGCCAGCAAGCAGCAAGAAAAGATGGATATGCAGTCCAAGGTTAATTTGGCTATAGATAGACTTATTGGATGTGAGATTGACACAGTATATTTGCTTGCCTTTATATTTCTTTTATTCTTTCTTTTATCAACTTTTCGTAGTTGAGCATGGTTTGAAGATGTATTGATGTCCTATAGCAGGATTCATACACAGAAGAAGTCATCTTTATGATCAGAAACAAGGAATGCACTCACATATTGGAACCATTATCCCCCAGAATTAAAATAGCAAACTACCGAACATTACCACCTTATGACACACTAGACAAAGCATAAGCAAAACATCAAGATGGTTATGATAGAGATTTGATGGCAACAGTTTGAACAGAAAATTACATTGAAAACATAAATCAAGATGGGAGATTTTTGTTATCTTCTATTACGATTATTATGTTTTCTCGTGCTTTGCTAATCTGGTCATTGGATGCACAATTTTCCAACACATAAGGTCTTTTGGTGTATCAAATGGATACACCGTAATCAAAATGAACCATTTCACATATATATCAGAAATGGAGGCACTGTTTACAGGAAATGGTAGTAAAGTGAGAAGAAGATGAAGGGTCAGATCACCACCTGCCTTAGGCACTATTGCAATAAAACTGATGGTGTTCTAAGACAGGGTAGAAAATAAGTCTCAAATAAATAAAACACTCAAATCCTAAAAACAAACAAATAAAGACACAAAGACTATGTTCAATCTAAATTTCAAAAACAGATTTGAAATCCTTGGGAGTCTAAAAGAAGAAACCATACAAAAATCACTAATGCCAGCTTGAGGAAGCATTCCGAGACGAATATGAAGATGTTATTGGCAGAAGGAGTAAACAGTATAAGTAATGGCTCACAGAAGACACGAGGGACCATATAGATGAAAGATGAACTTTAAAATTAAAAAAATAACTGACGATAACAACAAGAAAATACAAGATGGTGCATACTGTATTTGGAATTAAACACGAAAGAAAAAAAAGGCGCCAGACAAGAAAAACCAGAATATTATCAAGGAAAAATCAAGACTGCAACACACTAGTGAAGGACAAACAAAGGTATCAGATGCATCTCCACATCAAAGGTCAGCTGCATTGAATCTCCAATGATCTGGGGTAGTTGTCTCGCCGCAGCGACTCAATTTCAACCAGTGTTGGTAAAGCGATCTCAGTCCCGCCAGGCGGAGCGATAGCGCGGGCTTGCGGAAAACGCTCGCCTGCCTTTCCCCGTAGTGCGAATTGGGTGCGGTTTGTGGTAGTGGCTCCTCCACCGAGGTGCCCTAGTCTGGTCCGTATCAGGAAACGTGGTCCGTCCGTGGTGATTTCTCTAAGGCTTATAGCAGAGCTCGACAGTACGTCTCGCTGGTGGTCCGACTCTCGCAAAGAGCTTGTGACCGGCAAATGGAAAGCAGGAATCGTTGCCTCGAGGCCCTGCCGTTCTCTCCCTACGGAGAAGGGCAGGCCAAATGGTGTCTCTAGTCCCAGTGAAATTCGTCGCCGAGGTCGTTGGGATCCGTTCTGCACAGAGCGCTGCCATCCCTCCTCGAGCGAGCCCGGTCGGTCGGTCGTCTGGTGCGTGTAGAAGGCCCCTGTCAGGCGGTCCTAGGTCGACGGAGTGAGGGACGGGTGGAACAAACCGTCCGTCCCGTCAGTCGGTCCCTGCGGCCGTCGTCCCAGCAAGGCTTTTTACACACCCTTCCTCCGCCGACCGGTGTGCGCAGTACGTACGTCTCCGACAGATATCTGGTTGATCCTGCCAGTAGTCATATGCTTGTCTCAAAGATTAAGCCATGCATGTCTAAGTTCACACTGTCTCACGGTGAAACCGCGAATGGCTCATTAAATCAGTCGAGGTTCCTTAGATGACACGATCCTACTTGGATAACTGTGGCAATTCTAGAGCTAATACATGCTTACCAAGCTCCGACCCTCGCGGAAAGAGCGCTTTTATTAGTTCAAAACCAATCGTCGTTTCCCCTCGCGGGGTTGCGGCGTCCCCACTGGTGACTCTGGATAACTTTGTGCTGATCGCATGGCCTCATGTGCCGGCGACGCATCTTTCAAATGTCTGCCCTATCAAATGTCGATGGTACGTGACATGCCTACCATGTTTGTAACGGGTAACGGGGAATCAGGGTTCGATTCCGGAGAGGGAGCATGAGAAACGGCTACCACATCCAAGGAAGGCAGCAGGCGCGCAACTTACCCACTCCCGGCACGGGGAGGTAGTGACGAAAAATAACAATACGGGACTCTTTCGAGGCCCCGTAATTGGAATGAGTACACTTTAAACCCTTTAACGAGGATCTATTGGAGGGCAAGTCTGGTGCCAGCAGCCGCGGTAATTCCAGCTCCAATAGCGTATATTAAAGTTGTTGCAGTTAAAAAGCTCGTAGTTGGATCTCAGGCGCAGGCGGGCGGTCCGGCTCGCGCCGGTTCACTGCCCGTTGTCTCCTGCCCTACCGTCTGCCGGCTCTCTCCCACGGGTGCTCTTCGCTGAGCGTCCTGGGTGGCCGGCGCGTTTACTTTGAAAAAATTAGAGTGTCCAAAGCAGGCCTCGGCTGCCTGAATAATGGTGCATGGAATAATGGAATAGGACCTCGGTTCTATTTTGTTGGTTTTCGGAACTGGAGGTAATGATTAACAGGGACAAACGGGGGCATTCGTATTGCGGCGTTAGAGGTGAAATTCTTGGATCGCCGCAAGACGAGCTACTGCGAAAGCATTTGTCAAGAATGTTTTCATTAATCAAGAACGAAAGTCAGAGGCGCGAAGACGATCAGATACCGTCGTAGTTCTGACCATAAACGATGCCGACTAGCGATCCGCAGGAGTTGCTTCGATGACTCTGCGGGCAGCTTCCGGGAAACCAAAGTGTTTGGGTTCCGGGGGAAGTATGGTTGCAAAGCTGAAACTTAAAGGAATTGACGGAAGGGCACCACCAGGAGTGGAGCCTGCGGCTTAATTTGACTCAACACGGCCAACACTGAAATGATTGACATGCCGAGACCACTCTTCTGGGGTCTAATATGGAACTGGTGCTGGTTTAGACCCCCAGAATTCTGGGGTTATGCCCCTGTGGCTCGGTTCTGTCTGCATCCAGTGTGTGATAAAGGAATTGACGGAAGAGCACTATCAGGAGTGGAGCCTGAGACCTAAGTTAACTTACCACGCCAATACTGCAGAATGACTATCAAAAGGTACACCCTCGCGGGGTCTAATAGAGAACACGTGCTGGAATTAGACCCTCGAAAAATTTGGGGCTACCCTCTAAGAAACTTGATTGTCTCGCTAAGGGAATTGACGGAAGGGCACCACCAGGTGTGGAATCTGCGGCTTAATTTGACTGAACACGCCAATACTGTAGAGCAACTGACAAATCGAGAGCACTGCCGTTTGGGTCTAATAATGAACGTACGCTGGTATTAGACTCACGGATGACAAGTCAGCTCTCAAACACCCAAATGAAAGAACGCTACGGAAATCGTGTTTTAACTCTGCAGAAACCGCAGATTTCAAATACCTGGTCATTGACAAACAAAAGCCCTCAATAAATTCGTCTGACCAAATAGTGAACGGGTGCTGGAAATAGATCATCTGAAGACAGGTCAGTTTTACCCTACAAATGACTGGGCGTTGCTACGGAAAACCAGCTCAAATCGAGAGGAGCCGCAGACACTTTGGTTCACGTACCAGGCTGATAAGCCAAGGGCGCGAGGCTACCATGTGGGGGATTGCGACCGAACCCTCGTAAGCCGCAATCCCGCCCAAAATCTCAGCACCACTGCAATGGGAGGTTCCTACATGCTCGGGACCTGGGGCTTGCGCCCCAGCCCTATCAGGTAGAGCCACAGTAAGAGGCCCTTGCCGCCCGCAAGTCAAAGCGGGCGGACAACTGCTTGATACTCACCCTATACGGCGATGGGGTGCGAAAAAACACCAACCAAAGACTTAGTACCTGGTCGGGGTGTCGAAAACAGTAAAGCAGCCACCTCACTGTGAACTGTCAAGACTCAACCACCGACCATGAGAGTTGTGCGCACACCAGGCGAACAACATCTCTGTGACATTACCAGGCTTGTCCTCTGGCTGAATGCACTCCGGCTACGATATCTACCTCTGTACGTTATCAGCCATATAACTATCATACTGGACGCAGAAGAGATGCAGACCAGCGGACATTGCACACCTGCCCCACTGTGTCAACACCCCAGGTGGCGGGGAATGCTAGGCGTACCATCCCTGCATAGAAGCCAAGAAAATAAAGGGAAAAAGAGACACCCCACTCAAATGCAAATGCTACGTTTCTGGCAGGACGTGACGATCCTGGGATACAGACACACTGGACTGCCTCTCTTCCGGGTAAACCAGTTCATCTCATATATCACATATCATCATTGCACCCTATAGACACGAGTAGTGAAGACTCGATAGTCTGGTAAGACAACTTCCATAGGAGAGAAAACTCTGATCGTAAACAACTGCTGCCTTGCAGATAGGCTGGGGACAGCCAAAGGCTAAGGAGGGCATCCCTACAGAAACGCCTGTTGAAATCGGATGCACGGGGCCGCAAGCCTAACAAAACAGTGCAACGTAAATCACAGTATGATGGCAGTACAACCTATTCGAAAAACGTATGGCGCTCATCCTGAGGAGACCCGCCAGGCAGCGATAGCGCCGGGCCTCACGCCTCGAAGGGGCCCACCCTTGACTACTGGTGGTCACCCACCCATGTGTCGTGGAGTCAAGGCACATGGCTATGGGGTAACGTCTATTGGCCAAAACATCAAGACCCTCAGAATATTACAGTGGAATGCGGAGGGAGTCATTAACAAAAAACTTTCCCTAACACACCACCTGCATGAAGGTAAGATTGACGTGGCATGTATCCAGGAAACGCACCTCAACAATAACCATAAATTCTCAATCAGAGGATACCAGACCTTCCGTCTAGATAGAGAAGGCCACAAAGGAGGGGTCCTGATACTGACCAGAAACAGCATACCGAGTAGCGCGGTACCTGTCAATCACACCGGACAAGCAGAAATTGTAGGAGTTGACATAATGGCTCAAGAGACGAAGCTCCGCATTTTCAATCTGTACGGACCACCAAACAGAGACCTATCGCTCTCGAGTATGGAGGTCAGAGACTCCAACTGCATAGTAGTTGGAGATTTCAACAGCCACTCGGAGAGATGGGGCTACTCTGACACAGACAGCAGAGGTGACGAAGTGGAAGATTGGGAGATAGATGCAAATCTCTCCCTAATCAATAGGCCGGAGGATAGCCCTAGCTTCTATTCAAGAACATGGCATACCACCTCGACTCCGGATTTGGCCTTCTCCACACAGGACATACACTATAAAATAGACCGCCAGGTGCTAAACCAACTGGCAGGTAGCGACCACAGGCCGATCAGGCTAACCATTGACATGGAAGTAGGCCCACAGGAAACAAAACCGCTCCCACGTTGGAATTACAAACGAGCCGACTGGGACAGATTTGCAATCCTGACAGATGGGCTGTGTGAAACCATCAACACACGAAATACCAAAATGAAGCCCATGGTAGAGAGCCTAAGCAAGGCAATAATGCAAGCCGCCACTGAAACCATCCCAAGAGGAGCTAGGAAAAACTATAAGCCCTACTGGAATGATGAGTTACAGAAAGTGGAAGATGCAGTAACAAATGCTAGGAACGTGGCAGAACGTGAAAAATCCATGGAGGCAAACATCGCCCTCAAAGCCGCCACGGCGAAGTACAAACACACTCTCAAGCAAACAGCAAGAGAAAGTTGGAAAAACAAAACGGAAAGTTTAAACCTGGACAAAGACGGGAACAAGCTATGGAAGCTAGTCAGAGCCATGAACGACGAAACCCCGTCAAATAAACAAATTACTATCAAGCAGGGCGAGAACTTGATCACAGGTAAGAAAGCCGCAAACGCCTTTGTCGATCACTATGCCAGAGCAAACCACATCGAGGTCCCTGCAGATAAGCATACAGACATTAGCGAAGAGCTAAAGCGACACGAAAACATAAATACGGCTCCTGAAGAGCACATGATGGCCAAACTAACCATGCGCGAAATGGAAGAGGCTATGAGAACACTAAAGAAAAGGAAATCTCCCGGAAAAGACGGGATAACAAACGAAATGCTGATGGGGCTGGGCCAAACAGCGAAGAAAAAACTACTATCAGTCCTGAACCAAAGCTGGAAAAGGGGTATTGTACCCCAGGCATGGAAGGATGCAATACTGGTACCAGTACCAAAAACAGGAAAGGATAAAACAGATCCGAATGGATACAGGCCCATAAGCCTACTGAGCTGTGTCGGCAAGCTGATGGAACGGATGATAAACACCAGACTGATGTGGCATCTGGAAGAAAAACGAATTCTAATTCCACAGCAAGCCGGCTTTAGACAGCACAGATCCACTGAGGACCAGGTCATCCTCATAGCCCAGGAGATAGAAGATGCCTACCAGGCACAGAAGCACACAGTAGCTGTTTGGGTGGATCTGGAAAAGGCATTTGACAAAGTCTGGAAGGACGGACTTAGAGTCAAGCTGAGAAGAAGTGATGTTTGTGGGAAGATGTACAAGTGGATCAACCACTACCTCAAACAAAGAACGGCCAGAGTCCAAGTACAAGGGCAGATGAGCAAAAAGGTGACACTCGAGCAGGGAGTACCCCAAGGGGGAGTACTGTCACCCACACTCTTTCTGGTATATATAAACGATATTACAGAGAATATACCAAGAAGAGTCCATAGCTCAATGTTTGCAGACGATCTGGCTATGTGGACCTCTGAAAAGAATCTCACCATAGCAAGAAATCGGATGCAAACGGCCCTAACATCGCTGGAAGAGTGGGCGAACTCATGGCTGGTCAAAATAAACGAGGAGAAAACCACGTGCACAATATTCTCGCTCTCATTAAAACCCCAAAGTACCAAATTAAGCCTAAACGGCAAAATCCTGCAGCCAAACGACAACCCAACCTATCTGGGAGTCACATTTGATCGGCGCATGACATGGAAAAGTCAGATTGAGAGAAACCGAATGAAAGCCAGAGAAAGAATGGTGATCATGAGGAAACTTGCTGGCACAAGCTGGGGAGCAGACGAAAGCATACTAAAGAAACTGTACACTGGAAGAGTGAGACCAGTTCTCGAGTATGGCATTGCGGCATGGACAACAGCAGCGAAGGCGAACTTCGATAAAGTTAACAAACTTCAAAACCAAGCCATGAGAATCATAACAGGTGGCATGAAGTCAACGCCAATTGTAGAACTTGAAAAGATTACAAGACTGCAATCCATGACCGATAGAAGAGACTGCAGAGCCCAGCTGCAGTCAGAGAAACTCCGAAGACTGACGGACCATCCAATGTACCAGAGACTAAACAATCTGGGAAATGGGAAACTGAAGCGGAGAAACTTTGCAGAAATAGCCAAAGCAAAGATGCACGAAGATCCCATAAACGCACTAACAACACCAAAACCCATCACTACTGTACGAAAACCTACTTGGAGGCAGGATATATTTCCAGAGGTGGTAGAAAATATACCAGGTATTGCAAACAAAAACTGCCAGAGTGAGAAAGAAAGGAGAGACACTACCCTAAGCTTCATAACGAAAAGCTACCCAAGCATGGACTGGACCCATGCATACACCGACGGTTCTGTAACAAACACTACACAGAACGGAGGGGCAGGAGCATTCCTGAACCTACCAAATGGCAGAAAAATAACACTGTCATTCGCTACTGGTAAGTACACAAGCAATTTCAGAGCAGAGGCAGAGGCACTGAGGGCGGCAGTGGAAGAAATGGTAACACACAGTGAAAATGAGAGCCATATAGTCTTGCTGACAGATGCTCTCGAAGTAGTCACAGCGCTAAAAAGCCAGAAGAACACTGAGCTTAATGACTTAAGAGCAGCACTCCGCACCAAAAAGGGTGGTGGTACAGTGGGTTCCGTCACACTGCAACATCCTAGGCAACGAGGAGGCAGACAGACTGGCAAAAGAAGGTGCAAGGCTACCACAAACAGATACCAGTATGACGTACGAAGAGTCAAAACGGCTCATCAAAGCCAGATACATGTCCAAATGGGAAACCGAACATACTGGTTACACCAAAAACGATGCCTATTACCAGTTGAACCGAAGAGAGCAGGTCGTTGTCTTCAGACTTCGCACTGGCCACAACAGACTGAGGTACCACCTATTCAACAAACTGAAGATAGGGTGTACCGACGAATGCCCGTGCGGTACTGGTAAAATGACCACTGAACATCTGCTGCAGAACTGCCCGACATACGAGGATCAGAGAGAGCAGATGTGGCCATTGCCAGTGGAACTGCAAGACAAGCTGTATGGTAGTGGCGAGAGTCTCAGGATGACCGCTGCTTTTTTCGAAAAAATAATGGTTACTGTCTGACTGTGTACGCAGAAGAAGAAGAAGAAGAAGAATCTCCAATGTCATCTGTCTATAGCTTTAATGGTGCAATCTGCCAAACTTTTCCCTGTCCATCTCTTGGTGTTATCATTCCACTAATAGCACTGTTTATCTCTGGTACATTTGCCCACCATCTTTCTTTCCATTATTCTTTTCAGCAAGGTGTTGTGTATTTTGATCTGACCAAAATATCTGAACTGTTTGACTGTGATTTCATTTATCAATTCTCTTTACACTCCTAATTTCTCCAATATTTTTGTATTTGTTTTCCTTTCTTTTCACGATATGCACCCGACTCTCCTATATATCCCACATTTAAAAAGCATAAATTCTTTTCTGCAATTGTTCCTTCATTTTCTAAGTTTGGCAATAATGAGAAACATACATCACACCAGATTACTAAAACAGTGAGAGGGATGGTTATAATATTTTAAAGAAACCCTTAACTCACTAACAATAACTAACATAGAACTAACAAATAAATATATTAATGTAAGTATAAGCCCAACAACAAAACAGGAAATCATTCAAGAACTTAAACTACTGAGGAATGGGAATGTTGTAGGTGTGGATGGGATTCTACAAGAAGCCATGAAAAGTGACATTCTATTTGTCATAAAGATGCTACTTGTTCTATGGCAATTACATTATTTGAGCACAGCTGAAAGTAAATTGTAATAAAGTAAATGAAAATGAACATAACGTATTACAACACTGAAAAGTAATATATTTTTAAATAGGTAACTCTTAAAAAAGTTACAATTACCATATTTAAAAAAACCTTATAGCAGCATCCGGGTGCTGTTAAAAGTAAATTATGATATTAAAAAAATGAAAAACTGCAAGTTGGTTTATAATTTTTTTTTTGTTTAAAAATTTTTTTTGCGTTCGCCTTATTTATCTATTCCCCAAGGCGTGTGTGCGTTACACTGTGGTTTTTATTTTTGCGCCTGTCGGCCCAGCGCATCCGACTTCAGCATGCATTTTATGTAAGGGTCTGCTTCCTCCTGCATTTTCTAAGGGTTTGCTTCCCCGGGGTAACGGCCGGTGCTGTGATGGGGATCGAACCCAGCACCTTCTGGTTGTGAGCCGTGCCACTTAACCACTAGGCCACGCCGTCCCCTGGTTTATTATTTGAATGTAGCTACATACAGTCCCACATAATTTGTAGAGCACCATGTATAGTATAAGGATTTCCTGTCACTAATGCAAATATGCAAATGATGAATTATTGTTTTTAACAGATCTTTGAAGCACAAGGCAAGATTGACCTGAAGAAGAAGGACATTGAGAAACTACAGGAAAAAGAGAAAGCACTGATGGGAGTTTTTACACAATCTCTGGGAGACAACAACAAATTTGCTGACTATTTGTTGAAAGTGTTTAAACATAAAGTAAAGAGAACTAAGAAGAAGTTGACAGATGGACAAGGTTGGTAAATACTAGAATGTACATTTGTCTTTTTTTGGTGATATATTTGAAAGTAAAGAATTGTTGAAGGAGAAAGTGTGAACATTCATAAAATTTGATTATTTTTCTGGTTAAATTACAATGATTAATACTCTGAACATAATTATTAAAAACAAACACTTATTTTTTTATTTGAATTAATAGGTAAGGTCTAGAACTATGTTTCTACCTTAAAGTGAAACTCTTTACTTCTAGGACTTGTAGGAAACGATTGTTATTTATCTTCTGATTTTTGTAAAAACATCGTGAATGGAGCATAGTGTCTAGAGCTATTTTTCCAACCCAGATAAAAATGGCACATCGGAGGCTTTTAGCTAGGGTAAATAACTTGGTCTGTAATACCATAGCACAAACTATGTTCCTTCCCTTAAAATGAAACTGTCTATTATAATAATAATAATGAAACTGGAGCCGCGTAGCAAAGTGGTTAGCGCTCTGATTTCGCATCTGAGTGGTCCTGGGTTCATTCCCCAGTTGAGGCGGTAATGTTTTTTCAGACCGCAATGGCTCCCGGGTCGACCCAGCTTTAAATGGGTACCGATTCACTTCGGGAAGTAAAAGCGGCGAGAGAGTGGAGATGGATACCGCCCTCATATAGCATAGCCGAGTCTTTGAAATGTGAGATCGCTAACATCTCACACTCCTACGGCAGTAATGCTATGGGTTACTTTACTTTACTTTAATGAAACTGAAGATAATAAAAATAATAATAATAATGTTTGCTTAAGCATCTGAGGCATGTTGCGTTGGTCGGCCCCATCCATGACCCACTGCTACGGCGTGGTTCCAGGCATCGTCCAGGGAGGAGAAGGAGGTTGATATCTGTTGGAGCCATACCGTACAGGGACGGCCTCTTCTGCCCCTCCAGCCAATCAGGGGAAGTCTTTTGGCACTGAGGAATGACTTGTGTAGTATCTTGTGTGCCAGGGTTTCCCGGTTCAGCCGTACAATATGACCGAACAAAGAAACTCTGCGGCAGTCAAGTGTTTCTGAGATTGAGAGAAGGCCTGTTTTGGAGGAGACCTCTACGTTGCGGATAAAGTCATGCCATCGGATGCCCAGGATACACTGCTGGTTGTGCACGTGGAAGGCCTGTAGTCTGACATGTCGAGTTTGAGCAATGTCCAGAGACTTGTGGGAAAAGGCCTCTACAGCAGAGAGGTAAGGTGCTCGCCACTCAAGAAACGAATGAATGCATGAAATAGCAAGTTTACAAAGCCTTCAAATTTTAAGAGATCCCTGGTCTCAAGGGAGTGAGATCAAGCATCTACTCCTATTGGAGATAGACATTAAACTCCTGTGTTCATCCTGTGTATAAAAGAACCTTTGGCAGTGGGAAATCTAAAAGAGTAGGCCGTTATCTAGCTGCTATCTGGGCATAAAAAAGGCAAAGACCGCTGTCCATCGTAGACGATGATGGCATAATTAATTTTGCTTGCGCTATTTTTAGTAAGGATTAACTGCGCTACTTTTTATCCACACTCTCTCATCTCGAACCGCCCGACCCCAGTGGCAAGTCAAGGACAAGACGACTAGGGGGCGACGAGATGCAGGGGACTCCGCATCAAACACCCATGAAAAAGACGGCGGAGTCCGGAGTCGAACCCACACCACCTGATCACGAGGCCGACGGCTTAACCACTTCGCCACGGATATATGTCTGGGTATACATTTAGAAAAATAATGAAAACTCCAATCAATTACTACTCCAAGGGTGGATCAATTACTACTCCAAGGGTGGATCAATTACTACTCCAAGGGTGGATCAATTACTACTCCAAGGGTGGATCAATTACTACTCCAAGGGTGGATCAATTACTACTCCAAGGGTGGATCAATTACTACTCCAAGGGTGGATCAATTACTACTCCAAGGGTGGATCAATTACTACTCCAAGGGTGGATCAATTACCACTCCAAGGGTGGATCAATTACTACTCCAAGGGTGGATCAATTACTACTCCAAGGGTGGATCAATTACCACTCCAAGGGTGGATCAATTACTACTCCAAGGGTGGATCAATTACTACTCCAAGGGTGGATCAATTACTACTCCAAGGGTGGATCAATTACTACTCCAAGGGTGGATCAATTACTACTCCAAGGGTGGATCAATTACTACTCCAAGGGTGGATCAATTACTACTCCAAGGGTGGATCAATTACCACTCCAAGGGTGGATCAATTACTACTCCAAGGGTGGATCAATTACTACTCCAAGGGTGGATCAATTACCACTCCAAGGGTGGATCAATTACTACTCCAAGGGTGGATCAATTACTACTCCAAGGGTGGATCAATTACTACTCCAAGGGTGGATCAATTACTACTCCAAGGGTGGATCAATTACTACTCCAAGGGTGGATCAATTACTACTCCAAGGGTGGATCAATTACTACTCCAAGGGTGGATCAATTACCACTCCAAGGGTGGATCAATTACTACTCCAAGGGTGGATCAATTACTACTCCAAGGGTGGATCAATTACTACTCCAAGGGTGGATCAATTACTACTCCAAGGGTGGATCAATTACCACTCCAAGGGTGGATCAATTACTACTCCAAGGGTGGATCAATTACTACTCCAAGGGTGGATCAATTACTACTCCAAGGGTGGATCAATTACTACTCCAAGGGTGGATCAATTACTACTCCAAGGGTGGATCAATTACTACTCCAAGGGTGGATCAATTACTACTCCAAGGGTGGATCAATTACTACTCCAAGGGTGGATCAATTACTACTCCAAGGGTGGATCAATTACTACTCCAAGGGTGGATCAATTACTACTCCAAGGGTGGATCATCTTATAGTCAGTCATGACTGAAAGGGCCTAAATACTTTGTACTTGGAAACATACAATGGACACATCTAGCACTACATATATAAAAGGCAGAATTAGCTCCAAAGCAGAGACTACCATTGAATATAAAATGTTAGAGACTTTTTTGTAAGTTGTCTCAACTTTTGTTAGATGGGATGACAGGTTCCTATCCTTGCTGCCTGACATGCTTTTCCTAAATCTAGAATAGAGTTAGGAACCCATTTAGAGCTGGGTGAACTATAGAGAAACATGTCCTGTCAGTTTTGCTATGAGAGACAAATACTCTAAAGATGTTGCCACTCATGTAAATATAATAAATGGCCTTTTTCGTCTATGCAGACGGTCATGAAGCAGGTGTGTCTTTTTTCACTAGAAGGGTTCTCCCCCCTCTCAACCCTGCAATGTTGCTCCAAAGGAGAGACAAAGTCTGTACATTTGGAGCCCAGCAGAGCTTGCAGGGGATGCCAGAGAATGGTTATGAACATGCCAATCCATCAACTGCCTTAGGGTCCCTTCCTCCAGATTTATAGTCCAGGTTTACTTCTGTAGCCTTCTGCATTACCACGCTAACCCACAAGGCAGTGGGGTTAATGTTTGTTTAAAGAACGACAAGATAGTGCTGTCACTCCTTTATTTCCCTGCATACGGGCAGTGTTTACACAGACAAAAATAGATCATACGTATTGAAGAATGTTCAAATGAATTACACTCCTCATTTAAACAAAAAAAAAGACACTGTCCGATTGTAATGAACATAGACAATATTTGCTTATCTGTGAATAATCCAGAAAAAACAAATGATGAATTGACGTCCAATCCAAAATTTGCAGTTAAAGAGGCTTGGAGAAAAAATTATTCCAGACATGCCGCCATCTTGGTGCAGTATCATGTACTCACTACATATACACGGCACTAGAAACATAATGCATCAGTGACAATGTTACAGTTTACAATATTAGAAATACACATTTCTTCTTCATTTCCTTCTTTGGCGTTCATCTTGAAAAGGATGTTGAGATGCTGTATCATAGTTTACAGTGCAGTGAGGCCGCGATATCTGCACCTTTCGGCCTGACACATCCAGTGTCAGCTGGCTTTTTTTAGCTACCAGGTTTGATTTCCCACTGCGGGATCAAGATGCTGGGCACCACATGAGTTGCAGTGGTGAGCGACCCATAGCTGACTGCTAGCGTTAGGGCCCGTGAACTAGAGCTGCCAAGACCCTTCTACACCTCCACGTGGTGATCCTGGATAACAGGCTGCAGCAGGGCAGACTGGCTAAGGAGAAGGGATCGAAGAGGGAATGCTAACCCGGTACTCAAAAAATGCTTGCTGAAGTCGGATGTGTTGGACCGAAAGGTGCAAATATCGCAGTCAAGCTGTAAACTACGACCCAACGCATTCCTTTCTCTGGACTACATTCTGCTACTTAAGCCCTTTCAGGGTTTGGTAGTGGGAGATTGAGAATGAACGAAGCCAAGCCACTTCCCACTGCGATCCCTATTCTCTTAGCCAGACTACACTAGTGCAGCCTGTTTCCAAGGCCACCACTTGGAGGCACAATAGGGTCTTGGTCAGTTATGGTTGTTTGCTGGTCCTGAAGCAAGTCGCCGGCTAAGAGTTGCTGGCTGCTGTCAGCTCATTCAATGTGCAGCAGCTTCAACCCTGAAATATACATTTGATATACCTAGAATAATGTATGTATCAGGATGTTATGGTAACTAACATACCCTCATCATTACAGAGTCAGACGAGGGCTCAGGGGATGACTCAAGTGATGACTCTGACTGGGAAGAGAGTGATGAAGAGTCAGAATCTGAAGTTGGAGGGTATGACCTAGATGTCTGTCCTCCTGGTTGTGATCAGGTAAGAGACTAAAGCATTATTGCAGAATGAAGACAAGAGCATTACAGAAAGTTGCATTTCTGATTTTTGTTTGTTCTTCTTCTTCTTCGTACGCTGTCAGACGTCAACCTTAATTTTTTCGAAAAAAGCAGCGGTCATTCTGAGGCTGTTGACACTGCCATTTTTGTTTGTTCAATGTGACTCTTAATTGAGCAATAATGATAATGAGTAGGAAAACAAAATATGAATAATTAACAGGTATTCATATCTCATTGCTTAACATTGTAGTTTTAATTTAGGATATCTAGCTTATTTTCATGTAAATTTATTTTGTGTGTGTGTATGTGTGGTTGTCTTATTTCTCTATTCCCGAAGGTGGTGTGCGTTGCTCTATGTTTTTATTTTGTGCCTGTCAACCTTTGCATCTGACTTGGGCATGCATTTTTTGTAAGGGTCTTCTTCCTCCTGTATTTATAATAATAATAATATAAAAACATAATTATTCTATAAATAATGACAATTCCTGTGTCACTTAACCACTAGCCCATGCCGTTCCCCATTGTCAATGTATTTACATTATAGTTTTAAGTTAGAATATCTAGCTTATTTCAATGTTAATATATTAAAATTATAGAATTTATTATGGAGATTAAGCAGATTGTTTGGAGCAGCACATGAGCTGCAGCTGTCAGCGACCCATAGCTGACTGCTAGCGTCAGGGCCAGCGAACCAAAGGTGCGAAGACCCTTCTACATCTCCACACGATGATCCTGGATAACAGGCTGCAACAGAGCAGACTGGCTAAGGAGAAGGGTTTGAAGAGGGAATGCTAACTCGGTACTCAAAAAATGTTTGCAGAAGTTGGATGATGTGTTGGACCGAAAGGTGCAAATATCACAGTCAAGCTGTAAACTACGACACAACGCATTCCGTTCTCTGGACTACATTCTGCTACTTAGGCTCGTGTCAGGGTTTGGTAGCAGAAGATTAAGAACGAACGAAGCCAAGCCAAGCAGATTGTTTTAAAGGTTATTCAGTAGATTTTTATACCCCATTCATAACCAAAATAAATTTTATTAATGAAATACATCAAATGTTTGTTTCACTATTTTGTAATATTGTTAATTATATATTCATTATAATGGTATTCAAATTTTCTGGTCAACTGAAATTTTGAAATTGTCAAAAATTGCATAAAGATGAATGCACAAAATGTGTTGTTTCCTTGATTTCAAGCATATTTGTTGAAACTTGAATCGCTATTTGCCTTTCTGCTGTAAATGATATAATGAGATTGAATAATTTTTGATTCCCCTGTTGTGAGTATATGTGATCTAGTGGGATCATGTAATAAAGGGTTTGTGACCTTGGTTTACAAACCAAATATAACTGAGCTCAAATCATGCTGTGCTCGACTTCACAGATCAGACATGTTGTAGGTTTTTTTCATGATATGACTGCTTTTCTCAGCTGACACAGCTGTAAATGGAAAAAATTCAAAAATGCTGCGGAAGTTACAGAGGTCATGCTCTGTTGTTGGCAATTTCAGCAATGAAAAAAACTAAGCACATATGTGGCACATATTTGTCCAGGTGCATTGTAATAAAGTCAGTTCTCTGAGCCATTTTCCAATTTTTCAAAAATATTTATGACACTATACTTTTGCTTTATTGTCAGACATTAACGAACAACAAATGAATTAAAATATATTTGTAATATGTCAGAAACTATACGACGACACCTGCATGTTGAGAGAGAAGAGATTGGACATTGAAGAAGCACTGGCAGATGAGAAGAAGACTCATGATGGACAAAAGAAAGAACTCGAGAACTTGCAGAAGAAGGCCAAGATAATTGACAGCCAAATGAAAACAGCAGAGGATGAGCTAGAGGACTTTCAGGTTAGTGTTCAGACTAGTATTGAATTGATTCAATTGGAGAAATCTGCAATGATCTTATTCACTACATGGGATCAATACATAGTCTCCAGAATTTTTCGGTCCCTTCTCCTTAGCCAGTCTGCCCTGCTGCAGCCTGTTATTCAGGATCACCTCATGGAGGTGTACAAGAGTCTTGACAGCTATGGTTCGCTAGCCCTGACACTAGCAGTCAGCTATGGGTCGCTGACCACTGCAGCTCATGCGATGCTCAACATCTTGATCCCGTGAAAAGGTTTCATGTGCTTCTGGTCATGCAGCAGGATAGTCCAGGTCTCTGAACCATACAACAGAATGGGGATAACGCAGGTTTTGTTGCAACAGTAATGAGAGCCTCTGCTGTACTAGATGGCAGGCTACAAATGAAAATCTTAAAATTGTGATATAAATCTGAAACACTGTACCCTTGTCATGTAAGTTGACAAAAATGTTCTGCAGAGGGTATCATGGTGCAGATGAGTCATTTGATGTCACAGTGGCCATTTTAAGATGGCTGCCCCACTAGTGACAAATACTAAAGAAGAGCAGTGTTCTGTTGTTCATTTTTTGAGCAGTGAAGAGTTGAAACCTATTTAAATTCATCAACGAATGAAGCATAAGTGGAGTTGGAAGTTCAGAAACGGCGTGAGTTCTGCGGCTGCCTATTCTCGACTGAGTTAGGCACACCGACTTGTGACACTACAATTGATTGCAGTAGCTGACACATGACTAAAAGTTTTTTTCTAGAAGAATCCATACTCTTTGTAAAAGCTTGGGAACTTGAATCGAACGCAATGGAGACGATGTTAAAAAATAATACAGGTGTGTGCTGCTTTTTGTGAATAAATGTTGAAGAATAAAAAATTATAAGGTTTTCATTTGAAGTATCTTCATGTTATTCTGGTCAGCCACTTGCATTATTACTTAGTTGATATATTATTTAAAGAGTGCCTAAAATGTCAAATTGGGATTTGATAATTAATTTGTTGATGGTTTATTTATTCTCACTATACTTTAATAATTAATTTGTTGATGGTTTATTTGTTCGCGTTATTTTAATAATTAATTTGTTGATGTTATATTTGTTATCACAGACTTTGACCATTTTTGTCTACATTTATATGTTATAAATGATATGTTATATTTGTATGTTTGAAAATAAACACCACACAAAACTATACTTTCAAGTGAAAAAGGAAATAAAATCGCTTAAAACTCACAGATATGTAGATACAAAAATGAGAGTCAGGGAATGCATATAAACATTGTGTTAGTATTTATTTATTGCCCATTTAACTAGGACACAGCGGGTTCTGTGACCCCTTACTGGGGAGAAAATAATAAGACCACTGCACTTCCATGCATGTCGTACAAGATGATTAAAGAGAGTTGTACATTGGGCTAGCCACCTCATCATGTAAAAAAAATTACCACAGAAATCACCATTACAAAAGCAGACAAAGAGCTTTAGTGTAGTCTTCTGACAGGAGGCCATCTGTAGTGGTGGCCCTGTGCTCCAGCTGGAGTGAAAATGAGGCAAGAAAGGAAAACAACGAATAGTAAGACTGTAACCTGCCAGGCAATACACATGCGGCGGCAAAAGAAGACTGACAATCAAGTGGTACCTGGGGACGCCATGGGCTAGTGGTTAAGTGACACGGCTCACAAACCGAAGGTGATGTGTTTGATCCCCATCAGAGCACCGGCCGTTACCCCGGGGAAGCAAACTCTTAGAAAATGCAGGAGGAAGCAGACCTTTACATAAATGCATGCTGAAGTCGGATGCACTGGGTCGACAGGTGCAAAATAAATACCACAGTGCAACGCACACCGCCTTGGGGAATAGAGAAATAAGGTGAACGCAAACAAAAATAAAATATCTGGGTTGAGAAGAAAAGGACCACTGCAGTCTTCCAATCATGTTGTAAAAGGTGACTAAAGAGAGCAGTGCTTGTGACTAGTAACTTCATTATGTAAAACCATTGGATTCAGGCTTGCAGTAATGGGACCATTTGTAGTGGTGATACTATGGAGCAAAAAGACTAGCCAATTAAAGCAGTCTGGTCATGGGTGGGTTACCCTATCCTTCAGAAACTATGGGCTACATGAAAACAGAAATAAGGCCTCTATACTTCATGGTAAAAGAGAAGTGTTAAGTCAAGTTAAGACTTCTAGTCAGTTGTGAAACTGTTTGCTGATTTTATTACCTTCTAGCTTGAGAAACAACGAAAGCTTAATGAACTCATTGTAGTGGCAACTTTGAAGCTGCATCAAATCCAACATGTCACCAATGAAGTGTTGCCACATGATTTGAGTCCAGTGTTGGTGTTTGAGTTCAGCGAAGTGGTCAGATTGCAGCAGAGAATCAAGGAGTTGGAACATGAAAAACTTTTGCAGAAAAAGCATATGAGGTCAGTCTTTTCCTACAGTAGTTAATTTTCTTTGTTTTTCACAATGTTTAACACAAATTAAACGAAAGAATTTCATCAATCTGGAAAATGTAACAAATTTTTTATCTTCAAGATAAATAGATTTGATGTGCCGGCAAATACAATTTATGTGCAAGTGACAATCATTTTGTTCTTTGGCGTTCGTCCTGAATAGGACGATGTGTCAAAGTTTGCAGCAAGGTTGCGATATCTGTGCCTTTCACCCGACACATCAAGTTTCAGCGGACTTTCTTGCTTTCCCACTGTGATCGTTATTTGCCAGACTACACTAGTGCAGATTGTTTCCAGGGCCACCGCTTGGAGACGGAATAAGGTCTTGGTCAGCTCTGGTTTGCTGACCCTGATGTAAGCAGCCAGCTATGATTAACTAGCTGCTGTCAGCTCATTCACTGTGCTGGCTGCATTTTCTGCCCCAAAATAATCTTTATATGCCAGGAAAGAAGATTTTGATTTATAAGTAAAAAATACTTTATATAAAAAAAATGTGATCAAAGGTAATGCATTTATACAAGGGAGCTTCAAATGAAAATCTTGAAAGTGGGATATAAATGAGAAACAAAGGTAATGCATTTATACAAGAGAGCTTCAAATGCAAATCTTGAAAGTGGGATAAAAATGAGAAAAACCATGACTTTGTATTGTTACTTGTTAATTTGTTGCTAAGGATGTAATGAGTGTCTTGCACATGCCATATCGGTGCAGACAAACAACATGATGTCATAATTGCAGTTAAAAGATGGCCACCTCACTTTTGACATGCACCAAATAGAAGCAGTATGTGTTATCTGTTTTGTTTTTCCTACTCCACTCATACACTTGCTGGAGTGAAAGGCATGGATCACGGTACTGGACCTTTATTCGCCTATGAATTCCTACATGTTTCACCCCTTTGCTGCTCAAAAAACCTTTGGTGCATGTCAATAGTAGGGTGGCCATCTTTTAACTGCAATTATGATGGCATGTTGTTTGTCTGCACCATGATGGTACATGCAGGACACCCTGGACATTCTTTGCAACCATATTAACAAGTTACAATACAAAGGCATGGTTTTTCTAATTTTATCCCACTTTTAAGGTTTTCATTTGAAGCCACATCGTCTGTCTACCATGAGTTACCAAGGCCCAAAAGAGGTGCAAAAAATAGCAACACTGTAACTGATCATAAGAGAAGAGACAACTAAGAAGTGTTGGACATGACACTAGCTACCCCATCCTGTAGAAACTATAAGCCACAATTTTAAAAAGACAACTTCTATACCCCAGGATAGAAGTTCAGTGACTAAGTCAAATGTCCAAGTCAAGTTAAAGACAACTTCTACACTCCAGGATAGAAATTCAGTAACTAAGTCAAATGCCCAAGTCAAGTTAATTTTGATAAACAAGTAACAAAAAATTATATTTATCTCACAGGGAGTCTCGCAAGATGCATGTGCAGCTCATTAAAGATCGTAGACTTTTTGAATCAAAGATCGCAGACATGGAGGAGACATGTTCACAGATGATGATGGCTAAGTTTGGAACCATCGTGGACCTTGAGAAAATAGAATCTGTGACAGTCAATAGAACCATTGAGGAGTTGAAGGAGAAGATGAGGAACACCGAAGCTGATTGTTCACAAGAGCTGAAAACTTTTAATGTAAGTCTCTTGTATTTTGGTGATCAGTTATTTGTTTTTTAATGGAAAAGAAAGTTGAGAGTGATTTTAGATTTTGAGAAAGAAATAATTTTGATGGCGGCAGAGGTAGTTTAAAAATAGTGGTTTTTATTAATTGTTTTTATGTACATGGTGATATGAACACTGAAAATGTATGTCTAGTGTAAGAAGGAGAAATGTAGTAATTCATGCCAGAAACCTTTGATACAGAGATGGCACTTGATCTAATTTCATGTGAATTGATTGAGGTTAGTGTTATATTCTTATGTCAATTACCTTCTTCTACCTGGTAGAGATGATGTTGATTGATGCTAGTTTTGTTTATACACATGTTGATTGATGCTACTTTTATTTATACACATGATGATTGATGCTACTTTCATTTATGCAACACATGATGATTGATAGTACTTTGTTTATGCTACATATGTTGATTGATGCTACTTTTGTTTATGCTACAGGTATTTGTTTAGTTTAGCTAAACAAAGAATCGTCATTGCACATGATTTAACCCATAAGTGCTCTGTTCTCCATATATTTTGAGAATCTCAGCACAATGCATAAACTCTGTAGCACTGGTGAGGATCTAAACTACTCAGAGATCCAGGGAATAACCGGAAAGTCTCGGTCTCCACCATGATTTGAACCTGCAACCTCCAGCACCCTAGGCTGATGTCTTACGTCAAGACCACCCAGTCCCCTGTGCTGCAGATATTGAACTTAGGTGAAAATAAAGCAAAGCTGCTGTGATACTGAAGGTCAAAAATCATTTTTCAGCCAGCCCTAAAAGATGTATATTACGACCCAGATATGAGAGTTGAAAATAAGTCCCGGTCTCCACCATGATTTGAACCTGCAACCTCCAGCACCCTAGGCTGATGTCTTACGTCAAGACCACCCAGTCCCCTGTGCTGCAGATATTGAACTTAGGTGAAAATAAAGCAAAGCTGCTGTGATACTGAAGGTCAAAAATCATTTTTCAGCCAGCCCTAAAAGATGTATATTACGACCCAGATATGAGAGTTGAAAATAAGTCCCGGTCTCCACCATGATTTGAACCTGCAACCTCCAGCACCCTAGGCTGATGTCTTACGTCAAGACCACCCAGTCCCCTGTGCTGCAGATATTGAACTTAGGTGAAAATAAAGCAAAGCTGCTGTGATACTGAAGGTCAAAAATCATTTTTCAGCCAGCCCTAAAAGATGTATATTACGACCCAGATATGAGAGTTGAAAATAAGCACCTCCAATCAGTAGACAATTTCACTTACCTTGCAGTACTTTCTCCAGAAAAACTATCATTGTCTCTGAGGTTAACAATAGAATCTCCAAGGCCAGCGCTATTTTCTTCTTAGCCTTAATATGAAACTCAAAGTCTACCATGTTGTAGTACTCACCAGCCTTCTGTATGCCAGTGAGACGTAAACTGTGTACAGCAGGCATGCTAGAAATATAAACCACCTCCACGCAAGCTGCCTCCTTGGATTGTTGAGAATACAGTGGCAGGATAGGGTACCAGACAGAGATCCTTATGAAGGCCAACATGCTGAGCATCCACACATTGTTGCAGAAGTGGTGTCTGCTTGGAATGCATTGCCAGGGGAGGTAGTGGAGGCAGGGACAGTTAATGCATTTAAGAATAAACTGGATGCACATAGCTTATAGAGCAAGGTAATGTAAATGTAACTGGTTGTATACAGACTCTGCAGGGTCTTCTAAACCAGTATAAAGACGTTAAATTAAGTTAAGTTAAGTTAAGATCCAGATTAGGCGTGCCTGCAACATCGTGCACATGGCAGACAATTACATCTCCAAACAACTAATGAAATGCGAGCTGAAAGAAGGCCTGTATCTGGTCGGTGGACAACAGAAGCTCTTCAAAGACCCCCTCAAAATAGTTATGAAATGCTTCAATGTCGATGTAAACTCATGAAAGTGCCTGGCACAGGACTACCAGGTATGACATAGAACCACCATCAGACATCAGACACACCTTCATTGCTGTGAAAAGCCAGATCTTTGAGGCTCGGAGAAAATGTGCTGTGCGGAAAGACAAAACAACTGAAACCCACATGTCCAACTATGGTCTTACAAGTTGCATGTGTGGAAGGGGATTCATGCTAGAATTGAATATACAGCCACATTCGGACTCACTGGTGAGGTCCAACGCAACATGCTGTTGTCATCATCAGTTGTGATGGATAGCTTTTATCATGATTATTATTCTGACCTGTCTTCTTATGTTCTTTCCATGAGATCCTGACTGAACTGGTTTCCTCTTTAACTGTTCTTTGCCAGGTATTTCGTGATGTTTATGTTGATCTCTTCCCCTACGAGTTCCAATCAAGCACATGTTTGGTTATACTGTCTGGCTTCTTTATTAGCATGTTCTGTCCATCACCACTTTCTCTTACCTATTTTCTGCTGTATTGGTTGTTGCCATGTTTTTCCGACAGATCTGTGTTTGTCATTTCTGCTTAGACATACAAAAATGAAAGAAACCAAATTGTTGCTGGCTTACAGAACTCATTTTTCATGAATATTTTTGTGTGTGTTGGAAATTCAAATTGTTTTGATATTTTGAAACGAATGTTAACATTAACAATTTTCAGAGTGAGATTGTTGAGAGAAGGGACAAGATAACAGAGATGATCCGAGACAACACGAAGCGACTCATGCAGAAAGCTATGCTGTTAACAGAACAGAACAATTACACAAGTTCTTTGGATAATAGACAGAGAAAAGTGGTACGAATGATACATGTTAGTGCTCTTGGTAAAAAGCACTTTATTTTAGTAGTGAAAATGCTGATGAATTTGTAAACATGCACATATTGTGTTGCAGTTTACAGTGGCTCCAATCAATCAATGCCCATCACTTCTATCAGAACACAGGCCATTGACAACTCTCCTCCAGCAAGTTAAATCTTGAACTGCAATTTCTGCTTCTCTTCAGTTGAGGTCCAGAGACAAGAGTTTATTTTCAGTCCCTTCTCCAGGTGTTTCTTGGTCTGCCTCTCTTCCTCTTCTCTTGTGCATTCCATGTCTGGTCATGTTTGATGGTGTTTTCTGTAACATGTGTGTTATCCAACCCCATTTCCTATGTTTGATTTGTTGCTCATCTGGTTGTTGTTAAATCCTTTTTCATAGGCCTTCATTCCTCACCATGTCTTGCCAGTCTATACCCATTATCCTCCGTAGACATTTATTTACGAATGACTAGTTTATTCTGTATTGCCTTTGTCATTCTCCAGGTTTCCGCTTTGTACAGGAAGTACTGCCTTGACATTGGAATCAATCAAATCTTAATTTGGTAATATTCTTTATTTCCCTGGATTCTCTACTGAAATGGATATCTGAGACTTCTATAACAAAGGCAGTCATCGTGACAGACGCGCAAGCTGTACTTCAGAAAGTACAGAAGAGATGGCTTAGGTACGAGTGGATAGCTGCTGTTCAGGCCTCAAACCTCCAGGCGCTGTTCTGGATCTACTGGCCTGCTCATGCCGGGTTCAGGGCAATGAAAGAGCTGACATCTTGGCTTTATGGGCTCCCATCATGGGCACATTGGTGATGGACATAAGTGACATTTTTAAATCAATCAATGACCGCCTGCTGGATGAGGACACCGCAATAGATGAAGCAGCAATCCACAGACTGCATTAAACGAGGTTCGAGCAGAGTGGGGGCATGAGAGGGCGGCGCTGGAGCATGAACAACCAGCGAGCTACAGGGACCATCAGCATCCATACCTTACGCCATTTGATGAGAGAGACTGAGCACCTATGGGTATGCCCGGAGTGCAGTGACGTCGATTCTTAGAAACAGAAACAGGAATGCTGTCCTTGCCTTTCCAATTCAAGCCTTTACATCTGACTCTGTGCCCCCTGAAGTATCAATGATGCTGCCCAATTATGTGAAGGTGTCCACTTTATCTGATATTCGCACCTTTTGACTCAACACATTTGGTTTCAGTGTGAAATTTTTGGGACCGGGTTTGCATTCCCTTTGATCGCTGTTCTCTTAGCTAGACTGCATGGTTGCAGTCTGTTTCCAGGGCCACCAATTGGAAGCAGAATATGGGCTTGGTCAACTATAGGTCTCTAACCCTGATGCAAGCAGCTATGAGTCACTGGATACTCTCAGCTGATTCACTGCTGCATCATCGACCACAGACATGCATAAAACTGCTGATTCTTTAAAAATAATTTTACAAGCATCTGGAAAATTCTACAAGTCCTGAATATACAGTAATGAAAAGATGAATAGCAGCAACATAGACAAAAAACAATCTGAACAGTAGATCTTAAAAACATAATATGAAAATGAAATCAATAAAACCTACACCATGAAGATCGATAAGAAATCAAAAGATCATTTACAAATGAATATTGAGGATAAAGAAAAGAAATTACTGAATTCAAGTAATACGTTGGTCCAGAACAGATGCTGCCTTCAGGGATAAAGTGTTAGAGACTACTTTGTACTAAATCTCATTGTTTCAGAGGGAACATGACTAGTTTTCTTGCTTGCTGTCTTGCTTTTCTTAACAGTAAGTCAGGTTCTGATATATAACTGGTTAAACTGGACCATGGTGTGGCCAGGGATTGAATCTGGTACAAACGGCTTATTAGAGCTAGATACATGACCAAATGGGAAACACCAAAAACGATGCATATTACCAGTTGAACAGAAGAGAGCAGGTCGTGGTCTTCAGACTTCGCACTGGCCACAATAGACTAAGGCACCACCTATTCAACAAATTGAAGATAGGTGGCACTGACGAATGCCCGCGTGGTACCGATAAAATGACCGCTGAGCATCTGCTGCAAAACTGACCGACATACGAGGACCAGAGAGAGCAGATGTGGCCATCACCAGTGGCAACACTAGATAAGCTCTATGGCAGTGTCGACAGCCTCAGGATGACCGCTGCTTTTTTCGAAAAAATGAAGGTTGATGTCTGACTGCGTACGAAGAAGAAGAAGAAGAAGAATCTGGTACATTTTAAATGAGAAGTCAGTGCTCTAATCACTTTTAATCAATCAATCAATCAATCAATCAGAACCTTTTCAGCTCCCAGAGGACCACAGATCTTCCACAAATGTATGCAAAGTCCTCTTGTCCTGAGGAACACAGATCTTCAACAAATATATGCAAAGTCCTCTTGTCCTGAGAACCACAGATCTTCAACAAATGTATGCAAAGTCCTCTTGTCCTGAGCCATCTGCTCTGCCTTGGATTCGTTGAGTTGTTCTTTTCTTTTGATTAACCTGTCCATATTTGTTGAAGTTTTTGTGCCTTAAAGTTTCTACAGGATGAGGTAGTCAGCCCCATATTCAACATTCCTTAGTTACCTCTTATGACAAGCTAACAGGTTTACAATGCAACTATATTTTGCTCCTGTTTCAGGCCCAGGTAAAACTCAGGCTACTAACTGCTCTGATATTCAATAAATCACAATTATTTATTTTAAAATTAAATTACATTTTTTAATAACAATTTTTTTAAAATAACAACTTTTAATCTGAAAATCTCATGCACTATAAAATCTTTATTGGTTTCAGGGTGCAGAGTTCAAAGGTCAGAGAAAGACGGATGTTAGAGAGAAGCAACGACTCATACAGCTGGTTCAGCTGCAGGCGCAGGAGATTGATGCACTGAAAGAAGAAACCATCTTGTTGTCACGGAAAGGAGGTCACATTTTGCCCCCCACACAACCCCCATTACCTCGGAGTTCTTCCAGCTTTCTAACTCCAGGCCTGTAAGAGGTAGCTGTGTGTCCATTTATTTTTCTCTTTGTTATTTCACAATGAAATTATCTATAATCATCATCATGTGTCAGAGCTAGTGGTGCTTATTATCAGTTGGTTCAGAATTTGTCCCTGATATCATCAGGTAACAATTTACAGCTGAGTCAACTAGGAGAAACAATTATGCCATGAGAAAACCCACTAGAGGCCTGGTTCGGGGGTCACTGTAGTCAAGAGGTATTGTACTAGCCTCTCAAAGCGATGAACAAAAACAGTGGGCAATCGATTCCCGCAAGTTTAATGCAACCCCAGAACTCATGGGAGGTGAGACCAGAGTGCCTGCATCCTGAGTTACCTCCAGTCATCTTGATTGATAGTCTTGTTACTAGTCCAAAAGGAGCTCAGGATGAGAGAGTGAGGTTAATGACCAGCGGATTTTCTTCGTCACTATAATCCAAATACAGCGCAAGTTACATCATCAAGACAAAAAAACTGTTTGATGGTGTCGTCATCATTGCTTTCGATCGGTGATTAACTACAGATAACCTAGCACGATGTGATTTGAACCTGATACATTGGGTTTATAAGCCAAGTTCACAACCCCCTGGACCACATGCTTTTCCTAACATTATTAACAACAAGTCTATACTAACAATAATTGATATTGTTGATAAATTCTTATCACTATATACTTTTGTTTTTTTAATGGATTCGTATGATTTAGTATTTTTGTGTAATTAATTCATTTACTTAGTGTCATGTAGTTTATTGATTTAGATGTTAGTATATGGTTACTGTCTGACTGTGTACGATGAAGAAGAAGAAGATGTCAGTATTTTACATAATTGCCTGAGTGTTGCTGAGACCCAAAAGGGGAGTAAAGAATAGTATCACTGTAAACCTGCCAAGCTGTCGTAATAGGCAATTAATGACAGTTAGGAATAGGGCTTGTTACCTCATTCTGTTAAGTCACAAAAATGACAGTAAATATGGACAAGTCAACTAAAAGAAAACATGAAGACTTGGCATGTATTTATTGGAGACCTGTGCCCCAATAATATAAAGTAACCATGACATTTCCAGAAAGAAAAAGGAGATGAACAGTTTGATGGATTTTTTATGAAGGTCAATTTTTTTTTCTTTTTTCGTTCACCTTATTTCTCTATTCCCCAAGGCGGTGTGGTTTTTATTTTGCGCCTGTCGGCCCAGTGCATCCGACTTCAGCACGCATTTTATGTAAGGGTCTGCTTCCTCCTGCATTTTCTAAGGGTTTGCTTCCCCGGGGTAACGGCCGGTGCTGTGATGGGGATCGAACCCAGCACCTTCGGGTCGTGAGCCGTGCCACTTAACCACGCCGTCCCCGAAGGTCTATTTAAAATTGTTCAATTTGTATAAAAGTTTAGTATTTTAAACAGATATAATCAAGTTTGAAAGAATGCTGTAAATTTGATATCAAAATGCTCATACGAGGAAAGCTGTGCCTAATTGAGGTATAGTTTTATAGTGCATTTTCAAGGTTGATTGGATATTGTGGTCTTGTATCAAAATGGTAAACTTATATAAAGTTTGTTTATTTAGGTATAGTTTTACAGTGCGTTATGAAGGCTGAATGAATGTTCTGAAGGTACATGCTTTTACACACATAGGCTGATGTAAACATTCTAAGCTATTTCATGAATTTAATTTATGTTGCTAAAAAAAATAATTTTGATGTTTCTGTAGTGATTATTATTTAAAAAAAAGAAACCATAAACCTGAAAATGCTGAAAACCAATTTGTTTTCGATTAAAATTGATTATAGTTTTGTAAATCTGTGTTGTTCTGCTTTGTTAAAAGAGCAACCACTATGCAATTTATTATGGTAATCCATTGAAAGTCAACAATTTGGATTGATTAAAATAATGTTACATTGAATACAGCAAAAAGTGGCTGGCATTTTCAACAGAATAATGGTTCAGAGAGATGTCGAGTAAGCAAATATGATAAAATTATGGTAAAAAATTAATAGTTGCCCATTGATAGCAAAGGTGGTGACAGCGAAAGATGTGTGTAGTCAGATGTGACCATGTATGACTGTACAGTCCTATCATAGTGCACATATGGCACACATGGATGGCAAATGTAGTTGGGATATCCTGTGTTCTGTCCTCTTGTTGTGCTCTGCGTGAGCATCTCCCAGGAGGTGACATCAATCAGGAAGCTGTTCAGAGACAAGAGACTTTCAATAAGTTTTTGTAATCGCTTCTTCTATCTCTTTGATGAGCACTTGTCTGCCATGAGCGTACACTAGCTGTTTAGGGAGGCGGTAATTGGATTATGTGAATAACATATTCTGTCCATCTCACCTAGGTTCCATGCAGCAGAATATAAATGCCTGAGAGTTTTTTTTCCTGTTGAAGACTTAGAGTTGGATACTTTACCTTATTAGCTGATCCTAGGCAGCCTGTGGAGATAGCTCATGTGGAAATAGTTGAGTTTCCTGCCATGACTGCTATAGACTGTCCATGTTTTGCAGGTATATAGAAGGGTGGTTAGCACCACAGTTTATTAAACTTTGATCTTGATGATAACACTGATTCCAAAGCAACACTTGACTTTGCAATCCTGTTGTGGATCTCAAGAATTAATATTCGTTTCTCAAGTGAGGGCACTACATAGGTAGTTAAAGCTATCAACTGCTTGGAAATGTTGACCCTGCACTATGATGTTTTGTTTGTGGTAAGATTTCTCAGGAGTAGATAGAAACTTGATTTCCACTTCCTTCGTGCTGACAGTAAGACCAAAGTTAGTGCTTGATGGTCTGCATATCCTGTTCTGAACACGTATTAATGGCACAGTCATCAGAAAAGAGGAGATCTAAGATGGACGGTTGCTTCACCTTAGTGAGGGACTTTAGGTGTATCGGACTGAACAGCTCCCCATCTGTCCTATGTCTGATATGCATTCACGTGGTGCAACCATGTGTAGCATCAGAGAGCATGGCAACAAATACAATGCTAAAGAGTGTTGGGGTCAGTACACATCCCTGTTGGATTCTGTTATGACTGGGCAGGCTTCCAATAATTCTACATCATTCAGTACACATTGCACTGTGCCATCATAAAACTGGTGAGCAACGGTGATGAATGTGTTGCAGCAACCAAATTTTGCCATTGAATTTCCAGTCCAAATTGATTTAGCTAATGTATCGCAATGTATCCACTTCTGTGGATCACGTGGAACAAAGTCACAATATATGTATCCAGCTGTGTGCATCCTGGGGAACAAAGTCACAATATATGTATCCACTTGTGTGGATTCTATGGAACAAAGTCAGGATGTATCCACTTGTGTGGATTACAGGGAACAGTCATATATCCACTTTTGCGGATCCTGAGGAACAAAGAATATATTAACTGTAACCTGCCAAGAATATCATAAAAGATGACAAAAGGGTATGTACATGAGGCTAGGAACGTCCTGATATGGAACATATTGTTACAGAAACCACCAATACAAATCACAAAATGGTGCAGGCTTTCGTAACCAGTTACCCTTGTTGTTGTTGATTGTCCACAATGAGCATCCTTTGCACGTCAGGAAAAAAGAGTTAGGTTGCGAGTTGCAGTAGCTGTCCTCACATCCCGAGCCTGTTGATATAAAGGTAGACTTGGGTCCTCCAGGCTGTTGTGCTATGCTTGGCTTTATCTGCATGATGCTCAATGCTATGGGAATCACGTTGATCCTTCACCTCGTTAGCTACTCTGTCATAAAACAGCTTGTTTCCAGGGAGACCTGTGTGAAAGGGAGGTGGGGTCTTGGTCAGTATAGTTTACCTGACCCTGACTAAGATATCTGATCAGTGTGTTTTGCCTGACCACGTGTAAGCCTCCTGTCCCCTAAGTCACCTTTAGTAGTAGACCTATGCTTGGGTTTGGTGGACCGAAAGAGAGGCAAGAAATGGAGAAGATTCATATAGATAAAAATATACAGCATAAAAATAATCTGGAGATAAAAAGTTGTGTCCCGTTGTATGACAGTAAACTTTTAACGCATCGCAAGTCTGCTACTGACACTTTGAGCTTCTTTCTGAACAAATTTAATATTTCTGTATGCAGATGTATTTACTTGCTCATTACGTGTCTTGAACGTCAAGATTTATAATTGCCTCATTTATGTCATGAATGGGAAACGTCCTTTCCTTATCCAATAATGTGTCTTGGTCATACTGTGGTTCCGGATGATGAAAGAGTTTGCCTCGATAAGCACCAATTGTTGGAATATTACGTATGTTGGAACATATTGGGGGGAAAATGAAATGTTTAAATGATTGTCTTTTATACGATGACCCAGAAATTTATAAATCAGACATGATGGGACTGCAAGGAATTGGAGTTAAATGGAGGTCAAGCAGGGACGGGTGCCTAGAGAAATGGTTAGAAATGTGTACAACCAGTCAGCTGTAGCAACCATCAACATAATAAGATTGGCCGTTCTCTTGTAAGAGACTAAGTGTTTATTGTGTAGTTGATTGATGTCGGTTCTGCTTATCACAACAGCACACGAATAACTTAATAATTCATGACATAACATTGGATATGATACAATAACATACACAATATAGTAATGCCAGTGGTATATATTGTACATGTGCTAGGTGTGTGCCACATGTCCAAGTTCTTAGCTATTAGTCGACTTGTACTTCTACGGGGGCAGGTTCATGTGCAACCAATGTGCGATTTCATCTTAGTATACTCAAACACTATAGCAAAGTAGACCCATAGCCTGTTAGGCACCATCTATGCTGCTCTAAACAAACCACCTAACCATGACCGGTGTTATGCCATGTCACTCAGTTAGTCACCTCTTACGACATGCTCTCTGTGAGGCAGTGGTGCTATTCTTGTCCTTGTCATACACGAAGGCCCCGGCAGACCTCCTAAGTAAAACTCCAAACACTTTTTTTTCAATAGTACGTTATGAGAGTATTTTTTATTAATTAAAAGATACATTTCTTTGCAATGTTTCGCTGTCCTAAGACGCCACTGCACCGCTAATAGCCGCTGTCTGCTATAATGGTTAGTTTTCAAGAGTACCAGGCCTTTGCTTGCGTGTGACTAGAAAGACAGCATGCAGTGCTACGCTAGTTATGGGTTAGATAAGATTTGCATGAACGATGTCACGTCTTGGTGGTAGCGTTTAACTAACCATTGACATGTGTACACCAACAGTTCCGCATTCAGCTAGATTCAACGTGAAAGCTTTGTCTTTTCAAGAAGATTTATAGATACAGAAGTGTACATAGTAGTTTATTTACTATTGTAAAGTAAAGTAAAGTAGCCCATAGCATTACTGTCGTAGGGGTGTGAGGTGTTAGCGATCTGACATTTCAAAGGCTCGGCTATATCATGACGGCGGTAGCCATCTCCTCTCCCTCGCCGCTTTTACTTCCTGGACTGAACCGGTACCCATTTAAGGCTGGGTTGATCCGGGAGCCATGGCGGTCTTAAAAGACATTACCGCCTCAGCTTGGGAATGAGCCCAGGACCACTCATGTGCGAAGCCAGCGCTAACTATTTCTCCTAACTAATGTGGAAAGCATTTATTAGTGTATCACGTTTTTGTGAGTGGTCTGTCGGGGTCTTTGTGTATGACAAGAATAGCACCACTGCCCCACTGAGAGAATGTCGTGAGAAGTGACTAATTGAGTGACATGTCATAACACTGACCATGGTTAGGTGGTTTGTTAAGAGCAGCATAGATGGCGTCTAACAGGCTGCAGGTCTACTTTGCTATAGTGTTTGAGTCTATTAAGATGAACTCGCACATCAGTTAACCATCCTCCGGGTGCTTGTCCCAACGCAGCAGAGTAATAAGCTGCTCAAGCCTAGCCCACTGAGCAGGAAATTCTCCTCCCGGCTACATCCAGCTCATACCAGAGCTGAGACCTGCTCATGGGCATCTGTCCTTGTAGAAGTATAGGTCAGCTAAGAACTAAGAAGTGTTGTAAAATGCATTATATATATTTTTAAGTTTAATTCCTTTTTTTTAAATGATGAAAGAACACACTTGTATATTAGAAAATCTTCTGACAAATAATGAAGATATCATGTGTGAAAGTCATTCTAGAAACATTGATTTAAAGCGTATACAATTCTTAGAGACCAGGATACACTAAGTAATACACGCCACAACATAGCATAACAGTTCATGACATAATATTGACTATTATATCACAACATACAAAACAAAATAACATAAACATACGCGACACGCTGCTAGAACCTACAGTTACAATTCCAAATTTGTGCTTCGTTTTCCTTTTCTTGTTTCTCTTTCTCTGAAAATCAATAATAAATACTGAATCAATACTTAAGCTCACTTTTTACGAAAGAAGACTGCTCTAAGATACCAGAGCCCTTATTTACTTAAGAGACATAGATACAGAGGGATTACAATCATTCTGCATTACTGAGGAAATAGTTTTGAAACAATTGGAAAGGTTTTGAAGTGGATACATGCCCTGGTCAAGACGGTATTCATCCAAAATTACTGTTTGAACTTAGAAACATGTTAGGGATCAAGATGCTGAGCAGCGCATGAGCTGCAGTTGTCAGCGACCCATAGCTGACTGCTAGTGTCAGGGCCAGCGAACCAGAGCTGCCAAGACCCTTCTACACCTCCACGCGGTGATCCTGGATAACAGGCTGCAGCAGGTCAGACTGGCTAAAGAGAAGGGATCGAAGAGGGAATGCTAACTCGGTACTAAAAAAAATGCTTGCTGAAATCAGATGTGTTGGACCGAAAGGTGCAAATATCGCAGTCAAGCTGTAAACTACGACACAACGCATTCCGTTCTCTGGACTACATTCTGCTACTTAAGCCCTTTCCAGGTTTGGTAGCGGGAGACTGAGAACGAACGCAGAAGAAGAAGAAGAAGAATAAACCTGTTAGCAAAACCATTGGCTATATTATATATAAAAATGGCAAGAAATCAGATCCACCCCATTATACTCTGCAAAATTGTTGAGTCAATTATCAAAGAAAACATGCACTTGGACAAGTTTAATCTCATCAAGAAGAGTCAGCATGGGTTTACTAAAGCGATATTGTGTTTAGCCAATCTATTAGAATTCATGGAGATGGTTACTAAAATGTTAGATAGAGGGGAGGCGAGCTGGTTAAAAATAAACTGGATTTTGCAAAGGCCTTTAAAAGAGTACCTAATCAAAGATTGTTTCGGAAGTTGCAATCACATGGAATAGGTGGCGGAGTTGGCAATTCGATAGAAAATTAGTTAACGGGAAGAAGTCAGATAGTTAGCAACTGCCCGATATACGAGGACCAGAGAAAGCACATGTGGCCATCACCAGTGGCAACACTAGACAAGCTCTATGGCAGTGTCGACAGCCTCAGGATGACCGCTGCTTTCTTCGAACAAATACAGGTTGACGTCTGACAGCGTACGAAGAAGAAGAAGATTGTTAGCATAAATAAGGGGTATTCTGATTGGCGTGATTTAATACTAAGTGGAGTGCTTCAGGGAATGGTATTGGAACCAATTTTGTTCTTGATATATGTAAATGATTTTGGACAATATTAGTTACATTATGGGAGAGAACAATATTTGGGCAATGAAAAAGGAAAGGGACCTAGGTGTTATAATAGATCATTCAGGTGTGGGAGCAGGTCAAGGTGGAAGTGTCAAAGGCATTGCAATGTTGGGCATGATACAAATAAATATTACACATAAGAGCAAAGAAGTGATAGTCAAACTAAATGTTGTTCGTCCATTGTAATGGATGATGACCACTTTGTCAGCATTCACTGTAAACTGTTCTCATGTCAGCATTCGCTGTAAACTGTTCTCATGAGTTCAAAGATGGCTAAGAAGACCAATCTGAGCCTTGAATTGTCTGTTGCACTTTGCACTTAAATGTTAAGTGGCACGGCTCATGACCCGAAGGTCCTTTGTTCAGTCCCCATCACATCACCGGCCGTTACCCCAGGAAAGCAAACCCTTAGAAATTGCAGGAGGAAGCAGACCCTTACATAAAATGCATGCTGAAGTCGGATGCACTGGGCCGACAGGCGCAAAATAAATAAAAACCACATTTCAATGCAAACCGCCTTGGGGAATAGATAAATAAGGCGAACGCAAAAAAAAAAAAAAAAAAAATTGGAAAGATAATCATTTACTTCTTCACCATTTTCTCGTAAGCTTTGACAGATAAATAAATTATTTTTCCTCATCTCTTTCTTTTACAATTACAAAAGATAAGTCCAAACTTCTCCATCACTTTTCCTCGTAAATTTAGATATATAAGTGCACACTTCACCTTTACCTATTTTTCTAAATGTTAGAAAGGCAAGATACACGTTTGACATGTACTCCCTCCTTACAATTTCTTTTGCAAGATATGTAAATTTTTTCTCTGAAAGTTTTAAAAATGCGGTACTTGCTTCTCTTGCAGTTCTTCTCTGAAAGTTGTAAAATATGGTACTTACTTCTCTCGTAACTTCTTTTCTGAAAGTTGTAAAATATGGTACTTACTTCTCTTGTAACTTCTTCTCTGAAAGTTGTAAAATATGGTACTTACTTCTCTCGTAACTTCTTCTCTGAAAGTTGTAAAATATGGTACTTACTTCTCTTGTAACTTCTTCTCTGAAAGTTGTAAAATATGGTACTTACTTCTCTCGTAACTTCTTCTCTGAAAGTTGTAAAATATGGTACTTACTTCTTTTGTAACTTCTTCTCTGAAAGTTGTAAAATATGGTACTTACTTCTCTCGTAACTTCTTCTCTGAAAGTTGTAAAATATGGTACTTACTTCTCTCGTAACTTCTTCTCTGAAAGTTAGAAGAAAAATATCACACAGGATTATCAATTACATTTTTCTCAGCTTTTTAAAAATAGATGTTTTGAAAGAAATGATATAAGAATACTTTCTTCATCCTGATGACTCCTCTTCTATCCCATGGTGTAGAGATCTGTTTATTGTATGCACTTGTATTCGAGTATACAGATAAATATGTGATTGTCCTGTTCTATCTTTGCATGATGTATTGGCTACCCCTTTTTGTCCTTTATGTAGGTCACTGTTGTGTAGGAATTTCATTACCTTTAGAATTTGTGTGCGGACAGCAGCTGACAGTCTGCTATTTTCAATTTTCAACTGCCAATGGTTACTTTACGTGCACAACGTGTGCACGGGACCTCAAATTGATCTACTTTTCCGATAGGACTGGGCTTGAAACTTGCAGAATTAGAGCATCCACCAATTTGAACTTTCTTTTTACGAGAGGTGAGCTCTTAACTTCTAAGCTATAGCAACTTCCTTTAAAAAATAAAACATACACACATTCGTCAATACTATTATTTAAAAAATGTTGCTGTGTTGTCATAAAATGCTCTCATTTTAATCGTCAACAACATGTTTCCTTCAGTCAAATGAGAGTAAAGTTTAGAAAAGGAAACACTTTATTGATAAAAAAACAAAGAATGTATGTTCGTGACCATGATTACAAGATAAGTATTTGTCTGCACATTTCGGCAACCTATATAACTAATTCCTGAAAGACTTGGATGGTCTATGCTTGATGATAGGAAGGTTAGAAAGTAATTGAATCTATACATATGTCTGGATCAAACTCTGCTTATATTCCATAGTCGAAAGTGTTGAATGATTAAAGGCTAGGCTAGTTTGACATCTTTTTAAAAGTCCTCGTTTTGTAGTTTTCCTGGTAACACCGATGACCATTCTACAAACACTTCATTTCGCACATCAAAATTCTGCTCTTATGCGCCTTTGACAGGAACCATGTTTTGCACTGGTTTGGCATTTGTTTTTGTGCCCTATATACACCCATGTGATTTATTATTCTGTCATTGTTTATATTTGAATGGGATTTCTTTATCTGCTACCATCTTCAGGGCTTTGATGACATCTTGGTCGTTGCTGTTACTGGAAGGAAGCTGCTCGGGCTGAGTGGTTAATTCTTGACACATTTTTCTCTGGTTGTAGGTTGTGTAATAGACTCACTAAACGATAATCTGCCAACCTAACCTTAAACACAACAATATGAGCTAACCTGTTCTTTATAAATCCTATGTCACAGAACCACTATAGAACTTGAACCAGATTCACACCTATCTATATACACAATCTACAATCTACTCAATACTTATCATACACAATGACACATTTTTAAAACTTATTTTACATCGAAAAGTCAATAAGCTCAATAGGGAAAGTAAAAATAATAATACTTTTACTTTGGTCAAAACTGCCTAACCACTAACTCAGACAGTTCGTGTACATTACACAGATAGAAGATTTGTACTAACTACCCAAGTTTCACTCTCATAGATATCTTGAACAACTAGGACTTCTATCCTTCTATTCTTACTTCTTTTTGGTTTCTAAACTAATGATTCTAGCACACATTTCAAATTGGTTCTCAATTGACTTCTAATTTTTCATGTAACTCATAGACTGGTAAGCGTTAGATGGGGCTCCAAGCTTGGTCTTTAGTTTCTAATTCAATATGTGAATTCTCTCTGAATGACTTCTAACTGAATGATTTCTCTCTGAAGGACTTCTCTACTAATATGAATATGACTCTACACCGAAACTTGTAAAGTGGACAAATGATAGTTACTAGAGTTTCCGCTGAGTCCAGATGGGTCTGTCTGTCAGTCGTTGTAGTACAGGGCACAGTTGGTTGTTTGCTTCTTGACTTTCTCACCCGGACTTGCCTCTCCATTCAATTGCTTCGACTACTCAAAACCTGGGCTTTTTTTGCTTTTAGCCTTATTTCTCTATTCGCCAAGGTGTTGTGTGTAGCACTATGTTTTTATATTGTGCATGAACCCACACTTCTGCTTATGACGTAAAATCCCGCTTTTCTGTGTTGGTCCCTTGTTCTACTTTGAATGACTGACCAGAGGTCAGCCCACGTTTAATTGGTGCATTGTATCTAGATAAATTTGAACAATGGATAATTTATTGTAACCTAGATTTCTTAAAGACAAAGATGTTTGACCCTCCACTTGGGTAATGGTTCTAAAACTTATTTAAGGAAAACAAACTCTCCCGACTACTACAATGATTCTCAAACTACTGGGTGCTATGATGGGGGTGACCCATAGGTGGATCTGTCACATTTGTAGTGGCTCTTATATCTCCGAGTTTACTGAGGGAGGTGGGCCTAGGCAGGCTGGCTGTTTTGCTATGATAGACGATTCAGTATTCTCGTCACTACACGCATTACAATGTATATCCCCTCCTCACTGGTCAGGCTATTATAACACAACCTGCTTTCAGGTTTTCGTGTTAGATGAGCAGATACAGATCTGTTGGAAAGAACATGGCAACAACTAATGCAGCAAGAAGATGGGATGAGAAAGTGGAGATAGATAAGACAACATAACCAGACATGCGCTGAAGTGGAATCCAAATGGGAAAAAAACGAGTGGGAACGCCAAGGCCGCTAACGATTAAAGAGGAAGTCAGTTCAATCGAGGTCTTGTGGGCGGAACCCAGGAAGACAACACCAAATAGAAACAGATAGAGAGCAGCAACAGAAGAAGATCATCAAGAGCTGGAGAGCAGAAACAGCTGGAGAGCAGCAACAGCTGGAGAGCAGCAACAGCTGGAGAGCAGAAACAGCTGGAGAGCAGAAACAGCTGGAGAGCAGCAACAGCTGGAGAGCAGCAACAGCTGGAGAGCAGAAACAGCTGGAGAGCAGAAACAGCTGGAGAGCAGCAACAGCTGCTCCATGTTCCAAGGGGAAGCAGCAGGATACATGGTGATGACGATGTTGCAAACTGCACGCCATGGATGTGAGCTGAGATCTTCCTCCGTGTATCACATCTAGCCTTGACACAACTTGTCGTAACACCGATTATAAGATTATTCTGTACGCGCCCTTAAAGTTAAAAATAACACACACTTGACTTATCTAGCTAGATCTAACCAACACATGAAATAGTTACCGTAACTTTTACTTTTGGCATACCTTTTTTGATACTGAGAACCACAGTGAATACTACAGCACCGACTATTATCATTACTTGGGGCAAGTAAATGGAGGTTGTTATTTTACAGCTCGGTTGATTCTCAACATCTGGTGCTGCAGGATACCATTTACGTAGTCATTCATTGCATGTTTCAGCACACTACACACAACTAGAGCGCGTATAATAATGATACTGTGTAAACATGGAACGGCGTTGATGAATATTCTGAACATGAATAAGGAAATAATGCAAATAAAACAAAACTATGTTGATCTACATAATATGGGGGTATGAGAAAAGTAAATAACAAATCGTTGTTGTTGATAGATTCAATTTTAGAAAAACAAACTAGAAAATAAAATACCGCAGAAGCGAAGTAAGTTAATAACGGAAACCAGAAAAATAAGTAAATGAAAGAAATTTAAAAAAAGGTAAGAAGGGTGTAATTGAGGACAGATAAAACGATAATTCTATCGTTGAGGATAAATATAAGATTAAAAAAACATAAGTGTAAGTAGAAATCATAAGGGGACGTTGTTCATGATCGACAGAAGAACAAGAAAACATAATTTCATTGTTACGGTCAAGGATGTGTATAAAATAAAAGAAAACATTGGCTAATCAAGCTCTTCATAATTAAATACAAGAACAAGCACATAAACGATACATTTATTGCTAATGAAAGATAAACCAAGAAATGCGCTGTTATTGTAGAAATAATGATTACAAAAAATAATGTAGCATTAAATGAATTAGTCAAAGCAATGTAAGGCAGAGAGTAAATTTCACGACATGTCAATTCGACGATGTTGGAAATGAAAATCTTACATTGTTTTCCCTTCATCATTTACTAGGAAAAAGTTGTTGTTGTTGTTTATTGTCCACAATGAATAAGCTTACACTTTTGTGCGTCCTGAAAAGGGCGTTAAGTGGTTGGTTGTAGAAGGATTCCTCACATCTCGAGCGCGCTGATGAAGATGAACCGTGGTTCTTCGTGTGGTTGTGCTTTGGTTGGCTTCATCTACCTGACGCTCACTGCTACGGGGATCATGTCGATCCCCATCTCGTCAGCCAGACTGCCTTGAAAACAGCATGGAAGAGAGATAGTGGTCTTAGTCAGTATATTGTGCCTGACCATGGCCTTTTTTAGAATATCTAGAGTTGGCCATGGCCCGACGGTGGATGTCTAAGCGGTGGTACCATGAGCCGGTGATCTTCAGACTGTAGGTGGCGCAGAATGACAGGCGCCTGCCTGAGTTGTCATTTGTATTTCCACTGTCGAACGAGCCCAGGACCGATTCGCATCTAAGCTGGGACACTGAAACTGCGTTGAAATCACCCAGTAGGACGTATTCCTCATGAGGAGGAACTGTGGCTGGGGCACCGGCCAGATCCTGGTAAAATTCTTATGAATAACCCACGTCATGACAGGATTCAATACTGTCTCTGAGTGGGGGGAGGGGGTGGGGGTGGGGGTCTTATGAATAACCCACGTCATGACAGGATTCTATACTGTCTCTGAGTGGGGGTCTTATGAATAACCCACGCCATTTCTGTGGTGATGGCCACCAGAGTGCAGTAGACATGCATCTTCGACATATTGTTGGCCTGCCAACACTGACCATCGCTCGATGATCACGTACTCCATCAGCCCATATGCCCATCCAAAACATGTGCCGACTCCAAGGTACAATATCCATCTTCTCAAGGCTAACACAAGCGTCGCCGGAAAATACGCCGAGAATGTCAGGGGAACCCTAGCTGCAGAGGACTCCCTACCTGATGATCTAGAGGCATCAGGGGTGGTTATAAAGAACGCCACATGTCAGGCCGCCAAACTAATCACCGGCCTTAGGTCCACAAAACGTCAGTAATGGCTATCCGATACCTCGTTTTGCGTCTTACTTCAAAAGAACTCAGCCAGGCTTCGCAATGACCACGCCGAACCACAACGGCTGAAAGGCCAATTCCGCGGCCAGGGCAGACAAAAAACGCTTTCTTAACGAAATTGCTGATGAAGTCGAAGCTGGTCTCAGACCTCACTACCTCAGACCCGCCTATCAGGCTCCTCCGCATTGAAGGCGAGAAGAACGAGAAAAAAAAGCATAGAGTTGATGAATAAGTCTAACAGCTCCACGTGCTCGTCGTACGAGGAGGTAGCGAAAAGGTGGAAGGAGCACTACACGTTTGCTCTTAACCACCCACCAGTAACGACATGTCCCGATCTATCTGCTAAATCTCTGGATCCTCCCCCAGATACAGAAACCAGCATCGACCTACCCCCCTCCCCCTACTAAGCAGAAGTCATTGCCGCCACCCGGCCGACTGACCCGATGGAATCGTCGTCTCCCTGTACAAAGGCAAGGGGAGTCGCAAAGACTGCAATAATCACATGCCTATAACACTCGGTTCCGGGGAAAGTGTTTGCTCACGTGCTATAGGCCACACTCAAGCCTCTCTTGAGCACAAAACGCTGCCCACAACAGGCTGGCTTCACCCCGGGTCGTTCTACAAGCGACGCTATCCTTGCTCTGCGCCTCCTCGCTATCTGCACATGGCCTTCAATCGCTCCTTGTGAGCCGTATACGTAGACTTGATGTCAACCTTCGACTCGGTTGATCGAACGGCTCTATAGAAAGCCCTCCATGGAATAGGTGTTAAACCTGATCAAGGAGCTACACAAAGACACCGAGGCCAGAATTCGGCTGAGTGGCACTCTCTCGCCTTCGCGGACGACATTGTCCTGTTCGGAACAGACAGATCTGCGCTGCAGCGCTATCTGGAAATGCTAGACAGTGAAACGCCCTCTCTAGGAATCTCTATATCTTGGGTCAAGACCAAAGTTCAGAACCTCGTTCCTGACACAGCACCCGAGGGCATCAAAACCCAAGGTCATACTGCCAAGGCACCATTGCATTCATCTATCTCGGTAGCATGATATATTACGATCGCAGCGGTCACGATATGTCAAGGCGGATCGGACTAGCTGCGTCTGCTATGCACGACCTCCGATGTGCGTGGAGTAATGGCACGATCTCCATTGAGATCTACCAGTCCAGCGTTGTTCCAGTCCTGCTGTATGGCTCTCAAACCTGAACATTGCTGAAACACGACATGTCGAGACTAAAGGCCTTCCACATGCGCAACCAGCCTTCTCCCAATCTCAGAAACACTGGACAGCCACCGAGTTTCTTTGTTCGGTCATATTGTATGGCTCTCCAGGAAACCCCGGCACACAGAATACTACACAAGTTGTTGCTCAGCGCCAAAAGACTTTCCCCGACCGGATGGAGGCGCAGAAGAGGCTGTCCCTGTAGAGTATGGCTCTAGCAGATATCAACCCCCACCTCCGCCCTGGACGAGGCCTGGAATCACGTCGTATCAGTGAGTCATGGATGTGGTCGACCGACGCAACGGGCCTCAGACGCCTAAGCGAACATTTTTATTTTGGCCTGACCCCGAGGCGACGTTCTGGTCAGTATGTTGTGCCTGGCCATGACGCGCGTTCTGGTCAGTATGTTGTGCCTGACCCTGACGCGCGTTCTGGTCAGTATGTTGTGCCTGACCCTGACGCGACGTTCTGGTCAGTATGTTGTGCCTGACCCTGACGCGCGTTCTGGTCAGTATGTTGTGCCTGGCCCTGACGCGCGTTCTGGTCAGTATGTTGTGCCTGGCCCTGACGCGCGTTCTGGTCAGTATGTTGTGCCTGACCCTGACGCGACGTTCTGGTCAGTATGTTGTGCCTGGCCCTGACGCGCGTTCTGGTCAGTATGTTGTGCCTGGCCCTGACGCGCGTTCTGGTCAGTATGTTGTGCCTGGCCCTGACGTGCGTTCTGGTCAGTATGTAGTGCCTGGCCCTAACGCGCGTTCTGGTCAGTATGTTGTGCCTGACCCTGACGCGCGTTCTGGTCAGTATGTTGTGCCTGGCCCTGACGCGCGTTCTGGTCAGTATGTTGTGCCTGACCCTGACGCGACGTTCTGGTCAGTATGTTGTGCCTGACCCTGACGTGACGTACTGGTCAGTATGTTGTGCCTGACCCTGACGCGCGTTCTGGTCAGTATGTTGTGCCTGACCCTGACGCGCGTTCTGGTCAGTATGTTGTGCCTGGCCCTGACGCGCGTTCTGGTCAGTATGTTGTGTTTGACTAGACTAGCGCTCAGTTCCCAAAGAAAAAATGGTATACACCTGTATAATTTATCGACGACGTCTACCTTGCATTCGATGCAAGTGTCCCAGCGCGTACACAGTGCATGAATCCCCCTCCCTCCCCAAAAAAAAAATAAAAAATAAAAAATAAATAAATAAATAAAATAATTCAATTAATAAAATAAAAAATAATATATATATATATATATTTTGTTCGTGTGTGTAGCCACTTGTGCACCACTTCGTTTTTTCAATTCTGGAGTCAGCTGCCGTTGCACCCACCTTGGAGACATTTTGTGGAACTGAAGCCCTTTATGCATGATGTGATGTACTGAGCATTGACCGACGTCCATAAGGGGGAGGGGGGGGGGGGCTGTTTCATTCACGATCACTCGCTGGTTGTCTGTCTCGAAGCGATAAGCTGCTATAATCGACTCTAGGGCCATTACTTGGTGTGTCTGAACCGGTAGAGAACAGTCTATCACAGAACTCATGCCGTTTCGGAACTTCCTACTCCACTCGTGCACTTGCTGGAGTTACTTGCATGCACCAGGGTACTGAATCTTCATCTGATCCTCTTTGGTGCATATCACCAGTGGGGCAGTCATCTTTAACAGACTATTATGACGTCATATGGTTTCCCTGCATATTGACCTGCATGTCACTCTTGAAGTTCTTCTTAACCAGACGTAAACTTGAATATATCCCAAGAGAGCAGTGGTTAGCCTGAGGCTATTGGAATCTCCATAGACATGTTGAACACCTTTGTGACAGATGCTTAACAGTCATTTTGCCAGTGCCATAAACGCATTAGTCAGTATGTCCTATACTTAGTTTGTCAAATAGATGTTATCCCCGTTTACTGTGGTCTATGTGGAGTGTAACGATTATCACCCATTTACCTTTGTTGATCTGGAAATATGCATCATTTGTTTGATGACCTGTGTCCGCTGTTTTCCACTTTTAACAAGTATTTTTTTACCTGGTAAACCTCTTGACCTCTTCATATGTTGTTCTTATATCAGCTTCAGGTAGCTTTCCCCCTTCTCTTGGCAGTCCGCCATCCTTTTCAGTGTTAACTCTTGAAGGCATCAACACTGCCAACTTACTTGATAATGGCACATAGTTTCGAATTTGTATCTCAATGTACGAGGCGTGTTTAAATGAAACCGGACCTAACTGCACCAAGTAAACATACGTACGGTACGCACGATGACGTCACTTCTGATGTAAACAGCACATACCAACCGTCAAGTTTGCAAAATGTCATTATCCTCGCAGAATGCAATCCGTGTATGGTGACAAAAGTGTGGCGAACGTAAGCTCCGGTGACAGTCCACCCGAATTGCTGCATCAATTTCTGCGATGGCACCTTCTGACGCAACAATATGCGCCAGACCTGGTCTCGGAATATCTTGCATTAACTCACGCCCTTCTTTAAACATCGTTGTCCAGTTCTTCACTGTTGTTTTCGACACACTTTTGTCACCATACACTCACTGCCTGCATTCTTCGATGAATGTCAACTGGTCGACATCCTTCAGCTGTTAGAAACCGAATCACCGCTTCCTGACCAACTCTAGACGGATTCCGTATCACACCCGCCATGTTTTCAACGGTCTGCTGAGAAAGCTATGAGTCGGAGGATAATTAAATTTAGCAAACTTAACGGTTGATATGTGCTGTTTACAACAGAAGTGACGTCATCATGCACATAGTTCGTATGCTCATTTTCTGCAGTTAGGTCCGGTTTCATTTGAACACGCCTCGTATTTAATTCAAAGCCCCCTCGTAACAGAGACAGCAGAAAGTGTATAGTGAACTGTCATGGCACATCAAGTATTAATAACATATTTCTAACCGTGTCTCCTAAAGTCTAACCTCACGTTCGTATCATATAAGGTAGAAACATGAGAAAATAAGGCATTGGTGGTTCTTCCTGAAGTAAAGTGTGAGTTATATCACGGGTCATTAAGTGGAGTCCAATCCTAACCACCTCGAAAAAATAATTGGCTAACTACGGGACTCTGGCTCACATGTGGCTGAACCAGTTGAAGGTTATTGCTAAAAACGTTTAGACAAGGACATAAATTAGAAACAAGAAAAGTGCAATATTCATGAACTTACTCAGAGCTGTTGGAAGAAATATCATATTTTCACACATTGAAGAGTTGACTACCGACCGTAGTATATTTGAAGGCACGACCTTGAAAGAATAGTCGGTCTTCTCCGACAGTCTGGTGATGTTTGTTGAAGCTTGTCTTCGTACATCGTACATATACCAGGTCACGTTGTCTTGGGAAAAGTAAACATGGTAGAACTGCGAGTGGCCTCCATCTAATCCTGGTCGCCATGACAACCGGATTTGATCAACTCCAAAATCAGTTATATTGAGCTCAGTTGGACATTCCGGAGGACCTTGAGATAGAGTAATGGATGACAGTAATAAACATGGACGTATAGTGACGCTATATGAGTTTACCAGACGTGTAGATCACATGGAGCAATAGATGAGTTTATCAGCCGTGTGGACCACAGGGAGCAATATATGAGTTTATCAGCCGTGTAGACCATAGGGAGCAATAGATGAGTTTATCAGCCATGTGCACCACAGGGAGCAATAGATGAGTTTATCAGCCGTGTGGACTACAAGGAGCAATATATGAGTTTATAAGGGGACGAGAGGGAGGGGGGTGTTGGTAGGGCAGGAATGTGTACGTGATAGTACCTCTCGGTGAGAGGCAGTAACTTCCTAGCAGCATAGGATGGCCTGGACCATCCTACCTAACTCACGTATGGCTCTGAGCGCCACCGCCCGGGAAACAGCTTTGACTGGCTGGCTAAACTACTCGAGCAAACAAAGTGTAAAAACCAGGGAGCAAATCCTGTAAGGAGGAGCATGACAGTACTGGTTGATAGCACACCTAAAGGATGGACAACCTGAAAGAAACCTGGGTGGGGAAGACTCGATAGTTCTGCAAGACAACTTTCTTAAGAGAGACAACTCTGATCTAAAAAAACTGCTGCCTTGCAGATGGACTGGACAGCCAAGGGCTAAGGTGGTCAGCCCTACAGAAACGCCTGTTGAAATCGGATGCACTGGGACACAGGCCTAACGAAGCAATGCAATGTAAATCGCTGTATGATGGCGTCACAATTTAAAAGTAGATAGCATGGCGCTCATCCTGTGGAGTCCCACCAGGCAGAGAGAGAGAGAGAAAGAGAGAGAGAGTGAGAGAGAGAGTGTCGAGCCCCACGCCTCGAAGAGGCCCACCTGATGCCCACTCCATGTGCTGCGGAGTCAAGGAGATGGGACAAGAGCTTATGAACAAAAACCCAAGACCCCCAAAATATTGCAGTGGAATGCGGAGGGAGTCCTTAACAAAAAGGTTCACATAAAAAACCGCCTGTAAGAAGACAAGATAGACGTGACATGCATTCAAAGGCCACACCTCAATAGCAACCACAGATTTTCAATCAGAGGATATCAGACCTTCCGACTTGATAGAGAAGATCACAAACGAGGTTTTCTTATACTGACACATAACTGCATACCAAGTAGCGCAGTATCTGTAAATCTCATCGGACAAGCAGAAATTGTAAGAGTCGACATGACATAAGAAACGAACATCCGTATCTTCAACCTGTATGGTCCACCAAATATAGACATATCACTCTCGAGTAAGGAAATCAAGGGCTCCAGCTGCCTAGTGGTTGGTGACGTTAACAGTCACTCAGAGAGATGGGGGTATTCAGACACAGACAGCAGCCTCTGTGGACGAAGTGGAAGACTGAGAGATAGACAAAAATCTCTATCTTATCAATAGACCGAACGACAGTCCTAGCTACTATTCCAGAAAATGGCATACCAATTCCACTCCAGACTTGGTCTTCTCCGCGGGGGATATCCATCACAAAATAGATCGTCAGTTTCTCGACCAATTGGCAGGTAGCGACCACAGGCAAATTAGGCTAGATATTGATATGGAAGGTGGCCCCCCATGAAATAAAACCTCTGCCACGTTGGAACTACAGACGAGCCGACTGCCATAGATCTGCAATGGGAAACAGAACATACTGGCTACACACAAAATGAGGCTTATTGACCGTGGAACAGAAGAGAGAAGGTGGTGGTCTTCAGACTCCACACAGGCCACGACAGACTGAGGTACCATCTATTCAATGAACTGAAGGTGATACTGACGAATGCACCTGTGGTACAAAGAAAATGACCCCTGAACATCTGCTGCAAAATTGCCCGACATACAGAACCAGAGAAAGCACATGTGGTCATCACCAGTGCCAACACTAGACAAGCTCTATGGCAGTGTCGACAGCCTCAGGATGACAGCTGCTTTTTTCAAACAAGTTCAAGTTGACGTCTGACAGCGTACGAAGAACAAGAAGACGACGAGTTTATCAACCGTGTAGATCACAGGGAGCAATAGATGAGTTTATCAGCCGTGTGGACCAAGGGGGAGCAATAGATGAGTTTATCAGCCGTGTGGATCAAGGGGGAGCAATAGATGCGTTTATCAGCCGTGTGGATCAAGGGGGAGCAATATATGAATTTATCAACCGTGTGGATCAAGGTGGAGCAATATATGAGTTTATCAGCCGCGTGGATCAAGGGGGAGCAATAGATGAGTTTATCAGCCGTGTGGATCAAGGGGGAGAAATAGATGAGTTTATCAGCCACGTGGACCACAGGGAACAATAGATGAGTTTATCAGCCACGTGGACCACAGGGAACAATAGATAAGTTTATCAGCCGTGTGGACCAAGGGGGATCAATAGATGAGTTTATGAGCCGTGTGGAGCACGGGGAACAATAGTCGAGTTTATCAGCCCCGTGGACCACGGGGTAGCCAACTAGTCACTGACACGGCTAACAACCGATACATGCATAGGTTCGGGTTAAGCAAGGTTGTGCCCCTAATGGAAACAAAGTCATTTTTTAATATGAGAGCTGAAGTCGGATGCACTTGACCGTAAGGTGTAAAACACAGTACAACGCACTTCGCCTTGGGATAGAAAGAGAACGAAAATGAGTTCAATTCTTCTTCTTTTTTGTATTCTTGTTTTACACCGTTCGGTCCGTCACATCCGACTTCAGCATTTTTTAGTACAGGGTTAGCCTTCTCTTTCGACCACATCTCCTTAGCCAGTCTGCTCTGTTGCGGCCTATTATCCATGATCAACACGTGCAGGTATTGCAGGGTCTTCGCAGCTCTGATTCGCTGACCCTGGCGCTAGCAGTCAGCAATGGGTCGCTGACCCTGATGCTTTCAGTCAGCTGTGGGTCGCTGACCCTGATGCTTTCAGTCAGCTGTGGGTCGCTGACCCTGACGCTTTCAGTCAGCTGTGGGTCGCTGACCCTGATGCTTTCAGTCAGCTGTGGGTCGCTGACCCTGATGCTTTCAGTCAGCTGTGGGTCGCTGACCCGGATGCTTTCAGTCAGCTGTGGGTCACTGACCCTGATGCTTTCAGTCAGCTGTGGGTCACTGACCTTGATGCTTTCAGTCAGCTGTGGGTCGCTGACCCTGATGCTTTCAGTCAGCTGTGGGTCGCTGACCCTGAAGCTGTGGGTCGCTGACCCTGAAGCTGTGGGTCGCTGACCCTGAAGCTGTGGGTCGCTGACCCTGATGCTTTCAGTCAGCTGTGGGTCACTGACCCTGATGCTTTCAGTCAGCTGTGGGTCACTGACCCTGATGCTTTCAGTCAGCTGTGGGTCGCTGACCCTGAAGCTGTGGGTCGCTGACCGCTGCAACCCATGCTCTGCTCATCAACCTGATCCCAAACACAATTCAAGACTTCTGTCCCTTGTCTTCACCTGGTTGTAGTGGTAGATGAACGCTTGTGCGTTATAAAAATGTCTGTGAAAATGAACAATACTGGTCTAAATGGGAAACCGAACATACTGGTTACACCAAAAACGATGCCTATTACCAGTTGAACCGAAGAGAGCAGGTCGTTGTCTTCAGACTTCGCACAGGCCACAACAGACTGAGGTACCACCTATTCAACAAACTGAAGATAGGGTGTACCGACGAATGCCCGTGCGGTACTGGTAAAATGACCACTGAACATCTGCTGCAGAACTGCCCGACATACGAGGATCAGAGAGAGCAGATGTGGCCATTGCCAGTGGAACTGCAAGACAAGCTGTATGGTAGTGGCGAGAGTCTCAGGATGACCGCCGCTTTTTTCGAGAAAATAATGGTTACTGTCTGACTGTGTACGCAGAAGAAGAAGAAGAAGAACAATACTGGTCTGAAACTCGAGTGGTGCCCGTGTTGACAATGCAACTTCCAAAGCACGTCAAAATAGGCGACTACAGAGGATTGTGCATGCGGCTAGCAACTTCGTATTATAAAACCAATGTTATTGAAATTACCACTGCAAATGCTTGGAAACAGACTTCGTGTAAAGAGGCCAGCTGTCGTGTTTGCTGTATGATTGACTTGATGCGCAAAGGTCAATTAACACTGGGTCACAAAGGTGAATTAACATTCGGTCACAAAGGTGGGTCAACAGTGGGTCACAAAGGTGGGTAGCAAGGATGGAGCAAAAATGGATCATAACGGGGGATCACCATTAGGTGGTACATGTGGATCAATACTGGGTCGCAAAAGTGGATCAATTCTGGCTGGCAAAGGAAGAATACCAATGGGTCGTACAGATGAAGCAACACTGCGTGACCCAGGTAGATCAAATTCGGTTGCAAAACAGGATCATCGATGGATCGCAAAGGTGAATCAGCACTGGGTCGCAAAGGTGAATCAGCACTGGGTGGCAAAGGTGAATCAGCACTGGGTCGCAAAGGTGAAACAGCACTGGATGGCAAAGATGAATCAACACTGGGTGGCAAAGGTGAATCAGCACTGGGTGGTAAAGAGGGATCAATACTGGGTGGCAAAGGTGAATCAGCACTGGATGGTAAAGGGGAATCAGCACTGCATGGTAAAGAGGGATCAATACGGGGTCCCAAAGGTGAATCAGCACTGGGTGGTAAAGAGGGATCAATACTGTGTCCCAAAGGTGAATCAGCACTGCATGGTAAAGAGGGATCAATACTGGGTCCCAAAGGTGGATCAACACTGGGTCGCAAAGGTGGATCAACACTGGGTCATAGGCGTAGTAAAACAGCGGTAAACTACTTGCTGGAAGATGCAACACAAAAAAAGAGCAAGCAATTCAATAATGAAACCCTCACGGAGAAGTGTGAAGTGTGATGAATAGCTGTTATCTCTGGTACTTATGTTGTACGTGGAGACGTACAGACACACACATATAGACGTACAGACACACACATATAGACGTACAGACATACACATATATACCTACAGACACACACATATAGACCAACAGACACACACATTTAAATGTAAAGACACACACACATATTGAAGAACAGATACACACACATATAGACGTACAAGCACACACACATATAGAAGAACAGACACACACACATAGACGTACACACACAAACATATAGACGTACAGACACACACACAGATAGACGTACATACACACACGTAAAGACGTACAGACACACACATATAGAAGTACAGACATACACATATAGACGTACAGATACACACACACATATAGACTTACAGACACACATATATAGACGTAGACACACACATATAGACGTATAGACACATACACACAGACGTACAGACATATACATATAAAGCTACAGACACATACATATAGACGTACAAACACACACATATAGACGTACAGACACACACATAAATAGACGTAGACACACACATATAGACGTACAGACACATACACAAAGATGTACAGACATACACATACATAAGTACAGACACACACACATAGACGTACATTAACACATATAGGCGTACACACACACATACAGACGTACATACACACACACATAGACGTACATACACACACATATAGAAGTACAGACACACACGTATAGGCGTACATACACACACATATAGGCGTACAAACACACATACAGGCGTACAGACACACACATATAGGCGTATACGCACACACATATAGACGTACATACACACACAAATAGGCGTACAGAAACACACATACAGGCGTACAGACAAAAACATATAGACGTACATACACACATATAGACGTACATACACACACATTTAGACGTACATACACACACATATAGACGTATATACACAAACATATAGATGTACATACACACACATATAGAATCGCTTGCGCATATATATAGACGTACATATACACCCACATTGACGTATAGCCACACATAGACATTCGAACTTACCTCGAGAACGTACGACAACGACCACTTTGTAGGCCTGACTTGTGAGACCTGGTGTACTTAATACCTCAATATTCAGGTCCCCGTAATCTGCAGTGGTCACTTGACTGAGTGCTAACATTATTGTAATATTTGTAATGCAATTTGTTGTTGAATTATTGATCTGGTAGTCCCAAGTCCAGCTTGAATTCAAATTATATTTCTTAACATCAAAGTTATTGATGATGATAGTCTGCCTGTTGATGTCTTCTAGGTCACGCACCAGAATGCACAGGGAAAAGTTCAAGGATTCGTTGACGTCCACAAACAGCGTCATATTCATTGTGTTATCTTGGCAAGACAGAGGAGGACCTGCAAATCACATTTGTAATATGTGTGTTGTTGTTGAATGCCCACAATGAGTTGGATTACTATTTTGTGCGCCCTGAAAAGCACGTTTAGTGGTGGGTTGTTGTTGCTCTCCTCATATCCCTAAGATATCCGTCATTTAGTCTGGTGACATGAGTTGTTTCTGCCAAGACCCTTCTACACCTCCACGTGGTGATCTTAGCTTAAGGGATCCTGGATAACAGACTGTAGCAGGACAGACTGGCTAATGAGAAGGGATTGAAGAATGGAGGCGTAACCCAGTACCCAAAAATGCCATGCTGGAGCTCGATGTGTCGGACCGATAGGTACACATATCGCAGTGAAGCTGTAAACTATTATACAACGTATTCCATTCTCCAGACTACATTCTGCTACTTGGAAAGCCATGTTCAGGACTTGGTAGCGGGAGTTTGAGAACGAATAGACTGTAGTACGGCCATCAGTGAATGGAGTAAACGCTTTCGTGAAGGACGTGAATCCATCGAGAATGAGCTTGTGAAGGTCGTGAAACCATCGAGAAAGCCCCGCGAAGGTCGCGAAACCATCGAGAAAGCCCCGCGAAGGTCGTGAAACCATCGAGAATGGGCTTCATGAAGGTCGTGAATACATCGATAATGAGCCCCGTGAAGGTCGTGGATCCACCTAGAAATCCCAGTGAAGGTAGTGAAACCATCGCGGATGACCCCCTTTGAGGTCGTGAAACCATCGAGAAAGCCCCGTAAAAGGTCGTGAAACCATCGAGAATGAGCCCCGTGAAGGTCGTCAAACCATCTATAATGAGCTTCGTGAAGGTCGTGAATACATCGAAAATGAGCCCCGTGAAGGTCATGAATTTATCGAGAACGATCCGTGAAGGTCGTGAAACCATCAAGAATGAGCCTCGTGTAGGTAGTGAAACCATAGAGAAATCCCCGTAAAAGGTCGTGGAAATTTCGAGAAAGCCCCGTGAAGGTCATGAAACCATTGAGAATGAGCCCCGTGAAGGTCGACAGAAAGTATAATTACGAGTGAAGCAATAATACAGTGTCGAAATAGTTAATAAATCAAGGTTAACGTATCATCAATGGAGCTATGAGAACAACACCAATAAATACAATGGAGAGCATCACACGAATCGAAGGTATGGTGACGAGCAGAGACGAAAAAACACTCCAACAGGAGGGAAAGTTCAAACGAATACCTGGGGAACGGCGCTGGCTAGTGGTTAAGTGACACGGCTCACAATCACCTGAGTAGCAAACCCTTAGAAAAATGCAAGAGGAAGCATATCCTTACATAAAATGGATGTTGAAGTCAGATGCACTTTGCCGACTGGCGCAAAATGAAAACCACAGTGCAACGCACACCGTCTTGGGGATTTAGAAATAAGGTGAACGCAACCCCCTCCCCCAACCCCCCCCCCAAAAAAAACACAAAAAACAAACAAACAAACAAACAAACTAACAAACCAATGCCTGGTCACCCAAAATATGACAGGATAAATCGCATGGCAAGAGAAACAAGAAAAACCAAACCCTATCAAGTATCAAAAACAAAAGAATTTGCAAGAGCAGACCAAATCATAAGCCAGACAGGGGTTAGAGATCTAAAACAAACATCCCAGATCCCAACTTGGAAAAAAGCCAAGTCCCCTGAGATGGTAGAAACCATAAAGGGAATAGGGAAAAAGGGAACTCAGCCAGATTTAGAAAGGAAATTTATCACAGAAGAATATCTTAGTATACCCACCAGAAACATAGATACACGTATATACAGATGGCTCATCTAACAAAGCCACATGCAAACTATGATGTGTGCTCCATTCCTTGACAACAAACAACTGTTGTCTTGCTGGCACACTGAGGAAAGGCTAAGAAATCAACCCCAAAACAAATACATGTTGAAGATGGATCAATATCAGTAAGTATTTGGGCCATAATTGGACATTAACAAACAAAGATAAAAGACACATCGTAAGAACGGAGATGAAATGCCTGCACTTGAAGTAACCAGAATGGATAGCATCTGAAACGATGATATTAATAGACAAGTAGGTACAACGCCAGTGCTAGACCCCATCAAGAGACAACAAACCAACTGATTTGGCCGTGTGCCACGCCAAACATCAGATAGTATCCCTCAAAACGCAATGCTGTACAGTTACCATGGATACAAGGCCAGGGACCGACCACGTCAAATACCAGATAGTATCCACCAGAAAGCAATGCTATACAGTTACCATGGATACAAGGCCAGGGTCGACCACGTCAAAGATGGTTAGCAGAAATAACAGTAGCAGTAAATCTCCTCATGTTCGAAGCACATACCAGGGCCCGGTCAAGAAACATCTTCATACCCTGACACAGAAAGGCATAAGCAGGACAAAAAAGCGAGAAGAAAGAAAGAAGAAGAAATTGAAGACGGATGCATTGAGCACGAAAACAGCGCAATGCGACTCGCCTCATAAAGAGTCGTTGAAGCCATGTTGTCGTTTGTTAGGCAGCTTGCCTGAGTGATTTCCCTTTGGGACTAGTTAAAAATGCTAATTAGTTTGGATTTCTTCCCACCCCAAGCAGACACCAGAGAAGTTCAGAAACTTCCCCGACTATAAATTCAGCATGTACTATCGACACTATGTAATAGCGAATGTTGAGCTAAAAATAGATAAGGCGCTCTGGGTGGACATTTGCATTCCATCAGCTTTTCAATCTATCTACTGTACCTACTTGCGTCTACCGAGTTCCGTTTATATAATGCCCCTTCCACAGATTCACTTACGTGAACCCTGTTACGAATTTTACTTTGTTAAAACAATCCAGTTTGAGCTAGTTCAATCCTCACCTAACAGTCCAATTGGCATTAACCGATGGGCGGTTGGAACGCACAAGTGCAGAATCGTAATAAATGTCTGCTTAGGACTGGAATTTGTCGTTTCTGGGGAAAAATAACAAGCCCCATTCCATGCCCAATCCCTAGCAGAAAGAAGATTCACACGTGTTTCCCAACTCGTTAGGGTCAGGGAATCATTCACATTTATTCAGTCAGTGTAGCAAGCGTGGAGCTCCAGGCATCAAAGGACATCACATAATGTAGTGGATGTGAATGTCTGCTGTCGAGCCAGGAAGTATAGAAAAATACCCATGCCGTATTTATTTTACTGGGAGAAAGGCAACTAGGTTTTTTTTATTTGTTTAAAATACTTATGTTCTGTGACTTTCTCATTGCGAACAACTGGTTTCATGCGTACGACGAAGAAGAAAAACAACTGGTTTCCTGCGTACGACGAAGAAGAAGAACAACTGGTTTCCTGCGTACGACAAAGAAGAAGAGCAACTGGTTTACTGCGTACGACGAAGAAGAAGAAGAAATGGTTTCATGAGTACGACGAAGAAGAACAACTTGTTTCCTGCGTACGACAAAGAAGAAGAACAACTGGTTTCCTGCGTACGGCGAAGAAGAAGAACAAATGATTTCCTGCGTACGACAAAGAAGAAGAACAACTGGTTTCCTGCGTACGACGAAGAAGAACAAATGGTTTCATGCGTACGATGAAGAAGAACAAATGGTTTCCTGCGTACGACGAAGAAGAAGAACGACTGGTTTCCTGCGTACGATGAAGAAGAACAAATGGTTTCCTGCGTAAGACAAAGAAGAAGAACAACTGGTTTCCTGCGTACGACGAAGAAGAAGAACAAATGGTTTCCTGCGTACGACGAAGAAGAAGAACAACTGGTTTCCTGCATACGACGAAGAAGAACAACTGGTTTCCTGCGTACGACGAAGAAGAAGAACAATTGGTTTCCTGCGTACAACGAAGAAGAAGAACAACTGGTTTCCTGCGTACGACGAAGAAGAAGAACAACTGGTTTCCTGCGTACGCCGAAGAAGAAGAACAACTGGTTTCCTGCGTACGACGAAGAAGAACAAATGGTTTCCTGCGTACAACGAAGAAGAAGAACAACTGGTTTATTGCGTACGACGAAGAAGAAGAACAACTGGTTTCCTGCGTACGACGAAGAAGAAGAACAAATGGTCCTTGCGTACGACAAAGAAGAAAAACAACTGGTTTCAAATAAGAGTCCAGGTTAAAAGTAACAAATATACAGTGATATGAGATTGTTGTTGTTCTTGTTGTTCTTGTTGTTCTTGTTCTTATTGCTGATGTTGATGTTGTTACTATTGTTGTCCCTATTGTTGATGTTGTTGTTGCTGTTGATGGCATTGCTCTTGTTGATGTTGTTGTTGTTATTACTGCTGCTGTTGTTGATGTTGTTATTATTGTTGCCGCTGTTTTTATTACTGATGTTAATGTTCATGTTCTTATTGCTGATGTTGATGTTGGTATTATTGTTGCTGCTGTTGTTTATGTTGTTATTATTGTTGCCGCTGATGTTGATGTTGTTATTATTGTTGCCGCTGTTGTTTATGTTGTTATTATTGTTGTCGCTGTTGTTTATGTTGTTATTATTGTTGCTGCCGCTGTTGTTACTGCATTTGTTATTGTTGCTGATGTTGATGCTGTAGATACCTGATTGTTTTGTTGCTTTTATCGACGTTGTTGTTGCTCATGTTTTTGCTGTTGTTGTTATTGTTGCTCTTGCTGCTGCTAATAGTGTTATTGTTAATGTTACTGCTGTAGCTGTTGATATTGTTGGTGTTTATACTGTTGTTATTGCTGCTGCAGCTGCTGTTGTAGATGTTATTTTTGTTGTTGCCACTGCTCTTGATGTTGCAGATGTTGTTGTTGATGTTATGTTTATGTTTTTGATGGTGTCATTACTTTTGGTATTGTTACTGTTGTTGATGTTGTAGCTATTGTACTGTTGTTGACGTTGTAGATATTGTACTGTTGTTGACGGTGAAGCTATTGTACTGTTGTTGATGTTGTAGATATTGTACTGTTGTTGACGGTGAAGCTATTGTACTGTTGTTGATGTTGTAGATATTGTACTGTTGTTGACGGTGAAGCTATTGTACTGTTGTTGATGGTGTAGCTATTGTACTGTTGTTGATGTTGTAGATATTGTACTGTTGTTGATGTTGTAGATATTGTACTGTTGTTGATGGTGTAGCTATTATTCTTACTGTTGTTGATGCTGTCTTGTTGTTGTTATTGTTGCCACTGTTGCTGTTTTTGCTGTTGTTGGTATTGTTGTTGTTAGTAGTGTTATGTTGCTGTTTGTTTGCTGATTTTCTTGTTGCTGTTTCTTGTATTGTTGTTGTTGCTGTTGTTGCAGTGGTTGCTGCTTGTTGTAACCTACAGTCCCTGAGCATTAATCCAGTAGTCTGACTTTGCTGATTGTCAGTGATACATCTATAAATTCCAGTACTGTCGCAAGTCACAGATTTGATTGAATACGCCAGAGATTGTTCACTGCCTCGTGATGTAACAAGTGGCTTCTGGTCACGTAATCTGTGGATCTGGATAGAAGAAGGTGGATCTCCTTCTGTTTCACACAGTAACGTCACATCGTTTCCAATTGCTGGATTGCCGATTTTACAGAGTGACTGAGGGTTGTGTTTGTAACAAGAGAAAGACTTGATCCTTGATGCACCTTTACAACACAGAACAAAAAAGGATTGTGAACGTGGTATTAACAAAATTAAAATTTGATTGTTCTTTTGAAAAATAGCAATGAATATTTTTCATGAAATGTTACATAAACAGAGAAAATATACACGTGCAGAGAAGATGACAAAATAAGAAAAGGTTAATATATTAGAATGGATTGATATGTGTATATCTCTTCTCATAATCCTCGCTGTTTGTAGGATTGCCGGTCACGTACCAAAAATAGCATCTTAACATGTGACCGTTACTCTTTCGATTGACGGTACGAAAATCCACGTATTCTTTCCATTTCTTTCCTAGTAGTGAAATCACAATTAGTAAAAGTGATGTAATGTAGTGGAATACTTAGAAAACGATGGCGGTATGAATCCTAGAGTCAAATTGTTGTTTCTTTATAAATTTTTTGATTAGCGAAAACACTTTCAATTGCTAAAGTTTAATTAAGAAAACCGTTATTGTAGTCTTGATTTTGATTTGCCAATTTCAGAACATAATTTTTGTAAACTGAAAATTTTACGAAGACATTCATGTTTGTATAAAATGCTTATAAAATTCAAAATCACACAGAACAAAGGAATAAAGACACTTAATACAGACAGTGTTGGCGCTAAAGCAGCCATTTTGTGCAAAAGTATCTGTTGGTAGTGAAGAACGAGTATGTTAACTTACAATCAGAAGACAAAGAGATATACAAAGAAAGAAACACAGAAGAGAGAATAAACGCTAAATTAAAACGTATAAAAACCAGTACAAAAGACAGGGAATAAATCGCTACAGACTAATAAAACTTAGGAAAAATCAAGAATGGATGACAGATGACAGCTTAACTAAATTGGCAGAAAGAAGGTTAAAAACTTTCCTATAAATAGATCACTAGGCAAAAAGATATGTTCAACGTGCAGATAGGAGAAAGAGCAATGCTTTGAAGAAAAATACAAGATAATAGAAGACATTGAAATAAACACAATACAAGAGAAATGTATATGAAAATAATTAAAACAACAAACAAGACACTGGTGGTCCAGGATGGAGGATCCATGCGAGCTAATAATAATGTGATTTTGATGGATGAGAATGACATATCAAACAGATACAAGGGAACTTTTTAAGGACAGTCGGGGAGCCAAACCATCAACATATAATAATGAAGGACCCAGCATCTCAACGATTGTGTCAGCTGTTTTATTACCATTAACATATTACCGTAAACATGTATTTACTGAACACAATACTGGAGCGTGAACGTGCTAGAGGTAAACAACCAAAAAGTAGGAGCATTACATTAACATATGGACAGGGGTTAACGTGGCAGATATCACCTCATGGTAAGAGAGAAGACGTTGGAGGTTAATTAGGGCCAACCTTTCACGTACAGACGGCACTTGAACTCAACTGAACTTTTGATTTAGATGAGCAAGTCGTCATTTTTGCAAACTAAATTGTATTTGTAAATTGCCATGTTTGTGTTGGTGTTTTGGTGCATGCTCATTGTTTATTTGAGCGCTAGATTAGAGACTTCAAACTTGTAGGACTTGTGGTCTACGATTCTGCCTATGATAATAATAGATTTTTCAAGGAGGCTTAGAAAATACACATAGTGGAGACGTTAGACATCAGGTAGGGATAAATTGATAGTTATGTTAGATATATTTCATAGAAGACACACTCTAACATCCACCAGATGTTGCCTTCAGGTAGGCTGTGAACAAGTTAAAGACTAGGGAAGCAACCTCAGACAATTGAATCCCACTGAAGTCGGCAAACTGTAAACTACGACACAACATATTCCGTTCTCCGGACTACATCCTGTTAGTTGGAAAGTCCTTTTCAGGACTTGGTAGCGGGAGTTTGAGAATGAAGGATGAAGGATTAAGGCGTCTATGCGTTATCCAAGGTTATGTAGTTTAAACATCTGCGTGGCTTGGAAACCAACGCTATGCATTCGAAGCATTCATATGTCCAGATTTGAGTACATCTGTACTGGCTAGCTTTGTTTGTTTAATTCTATAAGAAACAATGAATGGCTACTGACCATCAATGCTCTACTCCCACCCTTTCTAACTTTGATCAAACATGTCTAAAATACTATCCCTAAGAGATCTACGCCGCTAAGATATGTTACACGTACTAAACTATGCAGTGGCACATTGGACCACTAAAATCGTTCTAAACTATGCAGTGGCACATTGGACCACTAAAATCGTATTAAACTATGCAGTAACATAATGGACCAATAGTTTCAGATTAAACAATACAGTAACACTGGGACAATAATTTAGCGTTATGCTATACAGTAACACACTGGGACAATAATTAGCGTTATGCTATACAGTAACACACTGGGACAATAATTTAGCATTATGCTAAACAGTAACACACTGGGACAATAATTTAGCATTATGCTATACAGTAACACACTGGGACAATAATTTAGCGTTATGCTATACAGTAACACACTGGGACAATAATTTCGTGTTAAACTATGCAGTAACATTATGTACCAACAATTTTATGTTATACTATACAGTAACACACCGGACGGACGAATAGTTTCGTGGTAAACTATACAGTTACACATTGGCTGATCAAGACCGTCCTGCAAGGCACTCTGTCTGGGAAGCGTGGGATAGGAAAACCTAAATTAAAAAGAAGAGATTTGAAGACAATTTAAAAGAGTGGACGGGAAGGTCTATTGCTGAAACTAATACCCTGGCGAAAAATTGAGACTTGTGGCAAGAACTGGTTCGACCAACTGCAACAACGGTTCCTCAACGACCTTCAATGTTACGGGACTGATGATAATGAACACATTGAACCAGTAACTTGGTGTTCACATTTACACTAGTATGATAGACAAAAGATTAAGCTAACTACATAGAAGCATGATTGACCAGTAATGTTTGTTAAATTATACAAAACCCATAGACCAAGAAGTTATTGATAATTTTGACTCAACATTAGACCAGTAATTTCGTGTTTGGTTATTTAGTAACACAGTGGCCGGTAATTTTGTGTTCAATTATACTGTAGTAAATATTTAATTGAAATGCATTCATCTGTCAATTTCAAATGCATGGTGAAAAAAACACACATTCCTACCGTAACAGAAATCCAAAGACCTTAGAGCGGCCAAAAGCAAGACCAACTCAACAGGCCCCATCGTCACATTAGAACACTAACACTCCATGAGAAATACGGTTAGGATGGCAGAAGTTAAAGAACATGCACTGACTTCTGCTTTGTTTGTTGAACTTTATTTCACTTGATTAAACCACAGAAGAGGAAACTGTTCAAAGTAATCACATACTGACTGATATCGTGAATTGTAACAAAACCACCACTTGACACATTTTGTCAGAATCTGTTAGCTGTATGTGGACTTAACTATTTACGATTATATCAATTTAGGCCAAACATAATTGCTAACTAATTTACTTCCTTGTTTTACATTTTAATTACATACTTTCTTCTGCTTAGTCTAAGCGTTATAAAGGGAAACCATTCAAATGTTCTTGATTAGGACTTCATGCTAGTTTCAAACAGGGTCTGTGTGACGACAGAACGCTCGTTTCTCACAACAGAGGAACTAGATTCGATATCCGTTTTCTATTCTACAGTCCACTAATCTGGAGATGGATAACTGACTGAATGTTAGGGAAGGGTAGGGATCGAGGAAGGGGAAGGAGCCATCACACTTCTTAAAAATATGAGGCACTGTACAATGACGACTTCATCACCGATAGCATTGTCTGCTATGGGACTAGTTTTACCTCTAATTATGTCTCATCTGATTATCTCAACTCATCATCTCATCCCATCATCTCATCTCAACATCTCATCATATCATATCATCATCTCATCCCATCATTTTATCCCATCATCCCATCCCATTGTCTCATCATATCATAGCATCATCTCACCAACTCATCACATCATCTCATCTCATCTCATCATCTAATTCCATCATCTCATCATATCATAGCATCCTCACATCACCATATCTCATCCCATCATCGCATCGCATCATCTCATCACATCATAGCACCATCTCATCCCAGCATCTCATCTCATCATTTCCTCATAACATCATGTCATCCCATCATCTCATCATTTCATCACCCCATCATCTCATCCCATCATCCCAACATTTCAGCCCATCATCCAATTATCTCATCCCATCATCTCATCTCATCATCTCATCATCCCATCTCATAATCCCATATAATTTCATCTCATCATCCCATCATCTCCTTCTGTTATCTCATCCCATCGTCCCATTATCTCATCCCGTCATCTCATCCCATCATCTCATCCCATTGTCACATTATCTCATCTCACCATCTCATCATCCCATCCCATCATCTCATCACCCCATCTTATCATCTAATCGCATCGTCTCATCTTATCCTCTCATAATCTCAATGCATCATCTCATTTGTCCGCTTATACCGTTAGAAAGAGTAGGAACGTGCCCTCTTCTGTCCTGTAACTATGTTTGACCGTTGATAGTTTCACTTCATGCCTCTGCGGCGTTTCTATAACCCCTCTAATCCATCTCTTTCTAGAACTTGCCCCTTCTTGGTAGCCGTGCAGTCTGTAAAAACCCATTCTCTCGTAACGTGTAGATCCAGACATTTTTTGCAAAGGACCAAACTACCGTAATCTCGGTCTGTCTAGTCTACGTATGTCATGTATGGATTTTCCCATTTATTACTGTCATTTCATGTAACCCTTGTCGCTTTTCATTTCACTTCTTTCATTTGTGTGCATTGGTCTGAGTCCATGTCTGACACTGACAACAGAGTCCATGTCTGACACTGACAACAGAGTCCATGTCTGACACTGACAACAGAGTCCATGTCTGACACTGACAACATAGTCCATTTCTGACACTGACAACAGAGTCCATAACTGAAAATAGGGTCTATATCTGACACTGACAACAGGATCCATATATAACCAGTAGCGAATCGTTAGAATAGACATGATAGGCTGAGTTATCCTACAATTTTTGTGAAGAATTAGAGAAGACACCGCTTTGCATAAAACAGATGTGAAATAAATTAGAAATTGAAGACGGTCATTATCGCGCGTTTTTTTCACTTCGCAGCCTAATAGCCACTGATTAGGCCGGCCTTTCCTGACTGGATTTCTATTTTTTTTAAGAAATGAACGATTATATTCCTTTATGTTCATGACTCAGCTTACCCTAAAATTATCATCACGCTACGCTACTGTATAACACTGACAACAGAGTCCATGTATGACACTATCAATAGAGATTTGAGCATAAATATACTGTGTCCTCTCCGGTGGTAGTGTCTGATATAAATCAATCGACACATTTCCGCTGCCTATGGAGCATAGGCGTTTAACCAATTCACTCAAAATCAACCTGCTCCTATCTTCAAGTTTTTGTGGCTCAAAATTCTGCAGGGTGGGGTAACTAGGATCATGCTCAACCCTCCGCAGTTATTTCGTATGACATACCTGCATGTTACAGTGTTTCTATACTTTGCTCTCATTTCAGGCTCGGTAGTACTCGGGTTTATAATTGCTCTTCTTATATCCCGGGATGGGGAGAGCGAGGAGTAACATCAGTGGCATATATGGCCCCCAACTCTGCTCGAGTCTTACCTGGCCAGAAAGTGAGCAAAAAATAATAACACTGCAACCTGTCATGTATGCCGTAAGAGGCGACTATATAGGTTAGGGCATGGGGCTTGCTACCTTATTCTGTAGATACTATAAGTCACAAATACCTCAACAGATATAGACAGGGTAACGGTTGTTGAGAAAATATGTTTTTGTTTTAGACATATGCTCCTCGCGGAGCTAAAAAGGCTTCGATGATTGATTAACGATGATGAAGAAGATCCTCCAGATGGCGTCCGGGATCCCTGAAAACAGGCTGCGTCGCAGTAGACTGGTCAACATGGCGGGGATAGACATTGTAATTCCAATTGTGGTAGCTTACTGAGAAGAGTTGCCTTACACTACAGCCAGGGCGACAACTGTGACATTCTCAAGGACGCCTCGGAATGTAACAAGAGCTGCTGTTACCTACCATCAAAGAGATGTCGTTATGAGTTGATTTAACTGAGTATGCATGTACTCCACAACAATAACACAGAAGAAGGTGGATCTGGTTCATCCTGACGTTAGTGCAATGCTAGACTTCTCAGATGGCTCTATACTACACGGATGACAGAGACGAACCCCACCTCATTGGTCAGCTGCTGTAAAACCACCTGTTTCCACATGTGATAGTTGTAGATCACAGGAAATGATGACGTCAGGAAAGACAGATTTTGCGAGCCTTCTTAGACAGCGTTTCTCAACAGCGGTTTCCTGAAACCCTAGTATTCCACGAGAAATCGGTAGCGGTTCAACGAGAAATCGGTAGGAGTTCCGAGAGAAATCGGTAGGGGTTCGCGATAAATAGATAGGGGTTCCGCGAGACATTGGTAGGGGTTCGCTTGAAATCGTTAGGGGTTCCTCGAGAAATCGGTAGAGGTTCCTCGAGAAATCGATAGGAGTTCGCGAGAAATCGGTAGGAGTTCGCGAGAAATCGGAAGGGGTTCCGTGATAAAAAGGGATGCATTGGTAAATGTATTTTAGAGTAATTTTTGTGTTAAATTTTATATTCGCATCTTAACTTACTTAACTTAACTTAACTTAACTTAACGTCTTTATACTGATTTATAGGACTCTGCAGAGTCTGTATACTTCGTTTTCTGCGTTCGTTCTCAATCTCCCGCTACCAAGCCCTGAACATAGCTTTGCAAGTAGCAGGATGTTGTCCGGAGAATGGAATGCGTAATGTCACTAGTTTACAGCTAGACTGCGATATTTGTACCTTTCGGTCCAACACATCCCTCTTTGGCAACAGTCTGCATACAATCAATTTCTTTGAGGGTGGTTAATCGATGTGTGAGTCCATCTTAATAGACTCAAACACTAGAGCAAAGTAGATCCGCAGCCTGTTATGCGCCGTCTTTGCTTCTCTTCACAAACCACCTAACCATAACCGGTATTATGCCATGTCACACAGTTAGTCGCCTAATACACAAAGACACCGGCAGACCACTCGGCAATGGTACGACATATTCTTGGAAAATTCTTGAGTATTATAATAAAGTCTCCAACCTGTTTTATCAGAAATATAATCGACCACGAATTCAATACTTGTACACCTAAAGCAGTTTAGGTGACAAACGTCTGGTCAGACAAAATATACTGACAGGAAAATGTTAGTCAAGGTCAGGTAAAATATACTTCCGTGTCAGGTAAAATATACTGACAAAGACTCCCCCCTACCCCTACCTCCCGATCTCATTGTGGGCATTCATCATCAATAAAGTACAAAAAGACAGGCAGAGACACTAAAAAAGTACATTTTGATGCCTAAATTAGCTTTAAACCCCAATTTGCTTGACACACATTTTGACACACATATATATGTGTTTGTGTGTTCATATGGTACTTGACCTAGATTTATTTGATGTCTTTTCATCTTGCCAATGGACGATTCTATTCTTGTGGTAGTTATTATATGTTTGCGTTCTGTTTATAGGTGTTATATACGTTATTGGCTATTTATATTTTTTCATGTGTGTTTATAGCTATGGTATTAATTTGTGATCTCATAAACATGCCAGTTTGATTTAACTTAACGTCTTTATACTGGTTTAGAAGATTCTGCGGAGTTTGTATACAGCCAGTTTAATTTACATACTTTGCTCTAAAAGCTATACGCTTCCAATTTATTCTTAAATGCATTAATTGCCACTGCCTCCACTACCTCCCGTGGCAATGCATTCCAAGCATTAACCACTCTCTGACTAACAAAATATTTCCTAATTTCTAATCTGGACCTGTCTTTAGTTAATTTCAAGCTGTGTCCTCTTGTTCTTCTGGGTGGCCGTATTTTGAAGAAAAAAAACTTGTTATAGTCTAATTTATCCGTTTCTATGATCATCTTATAAACCCGTATTTAGTCACCACGCATTCTTCTCTTTTCTAGACACTGTAGGCCGGTTTTTCTGAGTTTCAGTCTGTTTTTTGTATTGTCAATAAACTTGAGAAACTCATTAGCAATTTTTGCTTAAACCGGCAATCGGGGAAAAAAATGTCATGTTTTCCTTATGGACGACATTTATAAAAGAGAAAGAAAGAAGAGTTTAATAATGATAAATATCAATGTGTATGTAGGAGTTCCCTGACACATGACTATTATTTAAAAGGTCTTGCACGGGTCTTCTTCTTCTTCTTCTTCTTCTTCTTCTTTTTCTTCTTATTCTTCTTCTTCTTCTTCTTCGTTCGTTCTCAATCTCGCGCTACCAAACCCTGAAAGGGCTTAAGTAGCACAATGTAGTCCAGAGAACGGAATGCGTTGTGTCGTAGTTTACAGCTTAACTGCGATATTTGCACCTTTCGGTCCAACACATCCGACTTCAGCAAGCATTTTTTGAGTACCGGGTTAGCATTCCCTCTTCGATCCCTTCTCCTTAGCCAGTCTGCCCTGCTGCAGCCTGTTATCCAGGATCACTGTGTGGAGGTGTAGAAAGGTCTTGGCAGCTCTGGTTCGCTGGCCCTGACGCTAGCAGTCAGCTATGGGTCGCTGACCACTGCTGCTCATGCGCTGCTCAGCGTCTTGAACCCTTGCACGGGTCTAAGTTATGACACTGTAACTTGAGATTTAATTAGAATATAGTGAGGAAGAATTTGCACTATCTTCATTTGCACTTTTAGGTCCTTAGATACGCTGCCCCATTGGTCAGAAAGCCAAGGCGATTGGGGATAGCAGAAAAGACATATTTGTCTCTCGCATGTGAACATGGATGTAAGGTGGCGTCTTCACAAGTATAATTCACTTGAAACTGACCCAAGCCTTGTAGATTGTCTGCTCGACATCGCTACAGTTCCGTTTGGTTAATAACTTCCGCAGTTTTGCGTGTTACTGATTCAGCGGTTGCATGGATAGCATCAGAGAGGATGTAACAGATCTTAGTTGTAGGATCTTAGACAACCATTTATTGATTTCTTCTACGTAGGATTTGATTCAGTGCAGCTGAACTCAGGCCCGCCAGAATTTGAGCAACCAAATCGAACCATGACTTAACCCGACGCAAGTTTCCGGTAAGGTGTCAACACCTGAAAAGACAGTGTTTTGAGACACTTAGGCTTGTTGTTGGCGATCAATCCGTGCCGTCTGGAGACTGCATGAATAGGATGATGGATAATGACAAGCAGACAGACAAAAACGTGCGCCGTTTTGGAAATCAAGTATTCTGTGAATGGACATCGAATATAAAAGCCTGACAGAGAAAGACGTGATGATTATTACATGAGAACACTTTCGAGAGAGACGGTGAGGTGAGTGAGAGCAGGCGGCGGAGAGAATAGACTTGATTTCAGAGACAGAGAGAGAGAGAGAACTTCACAGAGCATTACGAGAGAACCACAGAAAGAGAATATTTGATTTCAAAGATTGCACGAGATAGACACAAAAAGAACATTTCACTTCAGAGATTGCTTGAGAAGACATTCGAAAGAAATGCTCAGTTGAGAGCAGGCGGTGGAGAGAAAAGATTTGACTCCAGAGACAGAGAGAGAACACTTCACAGAACAGAGCATTACATGCGATTGACAGAGAGAGAGAGAGAGAGAGAGAGAGAGAGAGAGAGAACATTTCACTTCAGAGACAGAGGTACTTTGGAAATAAACCATCGGTGGAGGGCAGGTGACGGAGAGATATGCAGTTGAAGCAGATTTGAGTTGAGATTTAGGCGACTGAGAGAGGCAGATGAGAAACACATGCAGCAAGCAAGGTAACTACCTTCATTTTATGTAATGGTCTTGATTACAAGTAGTCAGTAGCTTATAGAAGCAGTCTTCCAGTTATCCCATTCATCATATTGACGCAGTCCCACTGATCACGTCGACATCACCTTGATCATGTGAATGTAAGTCGTCAGTCGCAGCTAAAGGCAGTTGTCCAGGGATCCCATGGATCATATTTATGCAGTCTATCCTGACCACGTGGAGACCACTTTGATCTACCGCCGACAAACAAAAAGGAACAAGGCCACGGATGTCATATCTGGATTCAGAACCTACGAACTTCGCTATCAGCAGCAATCCGCAACTAAGTTCGATTGCAGTAGACCAGATTAGGCGAGGAGAAAGAACCGGGAAATAACAGTATCGATAAGGTTAGTTTTTAGCAGTAGGAGTTTTTTTTAGATAATCGTGTGAGAGATATAATTTAAGTTGTTAGAGAGTTTATAGTTAGCAGGGTAACTTGAATAAATAATATGTTCCATTGTGTTAATATTTAGTGTTACTTGAATTTGTTTAGAGTGAGTGTAGTGTGCAATAGAATAGAGCAGACCCCTTTTACCGTCTGCGACAGAGCTCCATCAAATCAATCGGCTCTGGTACAATGCGTCATTATGTAATTTTGTTTAAAAAAGGCACGCACCCACACACCCACACTCACACGCACACACACACACACGCGCGCACACACAGGTATAGACATACACACATACTCACACGCACACACACGTACGTACGCACAGACATACACACATATACACAAGCACATACAGACACAAAATAGGAGGAAAAGTAAAGAGACGGAAAAACATGAATAAGATACCGTGTCGGAACTAAAATTTGAACAAAACTTAGGTTACGAACAAAACGTCATCATCAAAGACACGGAGCAACACAAATAACAATGACCAAGGATAATTTCTAGGACGGAGTCAGTTGCACTGTATTGTGCGCCTTCCGGCCCAGCGCATCCGACTTCTTTCACCAGGGGGACAAGCTTGTCAATAACGAACATATGGACGTCTGGACTGTGGGCAGCAACATTAACCACTTTGTACTTCACCCTCCCAAACCACCACCACACCCCATTCCCCCTAGAAATCACAACAGAAATGACGAACACATACTGATCTTGTGGCCATAAAGTAAGCTATCTTGCTATATTTCTCCCCGTTTACATTCTTCTTCTTCTTTTCGCTTATCCTGTTATTAGCGTCAGGTTAGAAAGAGATCTTTAGAACGAGCCAGACTGTGTGCCTCATGCACAGTGACATTCACCATATCAGGTATTTCCGTAAGTCACCTTTTTCGTGGTCGGTCTTTGCCTTTCAATCCGTTGTATCTTTTTTTTTTTTTTTTTTTTTTTGCGTTTGCCTTATTTCTCTAATCCCCAAGGCGGTGTGCGTTGCACTGTAGTTTTTATTTTGCGCCTGTCGGCCCAATGCATCCGACTTCAGCATGCATTTTATGTAAGGGTCTGCTTCCTCCTGCATTTTCTAAGGGTTTGCTTCCCCGGGGTAACGGCAGGTGCTGTGATGGGGATCGAACCCAGCACCTTCGGATTGCTTGCCTGATCTCATCATTTCTGATCCTGCCTCCGCTTGTTTCCCACCCAATATTTTTCGCCGCCATTTAATTGCTGTTATTACGATTGTTGTGATATCCCATGCGTTATCCGAATCATGCATGTCTGATTAGCACAGTGGTCGAGCAGTTGTAAACAGCAATGGTGTTTTCATTATGGATAGTGGAGACGAAAATGGTGTAACATTGTTTTTTTTTGATGCAGGTACAATTTGAGTGGAGTTATAAATAGGAGTGGTGTTTACATTTTGGATAGTGGAGACGAAATGGTGGTCATTTGGCAGATGAAAAAACATGACCATCCATGTTTCAGTCTGTAATTTAGAGAGGTAATGTAACAGTTCCTGCCGGAGCAGAGAGTTTAGGACAGGGGTGATTTGGTTGCTGATAACAAATGTACCTGAATGCATGTTAAGGTCACTCACCGTCTCAACAAAGGAGAACAGAGTTGGGGCAAAGAATGTGGACAGGTAGGAGCTGACCATTGGCCTTCCGACTTGGGTAGGGAGCGAATGATTGACAGATGGATTGGCAGAGGGGCTTGCTGCGAGAGAATGAGTGACAGGTGTGCAAAGTGTTTCGTTCCAATAAGACTGAATATATCCATCCCCTGAGATCCATTGGTCAAGCTCTGACTTCGCTTGAGTGTATATAACTCGAGACAAAGTTTAGCTAAGGAGGCTGGATGGAGAGGAGGGTGGATAGAGAGATGAGAGAGAGAGAGAGAGAGAGAGAGGGAGACTGAATTTAGATAGTATGTTTAGCTCACCGACTTAGATAGAGAAGCGATTGATAAACTGTTGCACGAATGTTAGTGATAGAACAGGATCGCTCGAGTAGGTGTGTGAGTTTTGTATTAAGTGATAATCTGAACGTTGTGTTGTAAGCAGGACACAATGTGAACGAGATATGTCCAGATCGCCCGCCTGAGGGGATTTGAGTGAGGAAGAGTATTTGATAAGGTGTATTGAGGACGCAGTTAAGGCGAGGTGTGTGTGATGGGAGTAAGGCAATATAACTGGGTTTTAGATAGTTGGGAATTCCATCAATAGCTAATGCTTAAAATTTCCGCTTTAGTTAATATGTATATTAACATATATATAATAATAGAATACTTAGTTAAGATGATATGTATTGTATTGTGTTTGTAATTTCACTACTCATTTTTCTGTATGAGTATTATATAATAAATATGCCACCTACTGTGTGATGTGTCATTTACTGAGTATGGTCATGAATGATGTGGATGTGTGAGAATGTGTGAGAATGTTCTAAGTTAGAATAACGGTCAGGGCAAACAGTGAGGTATGTTACACTTGCTCCTATGTGTAATGTTTCCTTTAATCATACCCAACATTGGGAATTATCGTCTACTATGGACGGCGGCCTTCGCCTTTTTTTAAACCCAACATTGCATTAGACGTCTTCACTGCCACCTGAACTTGCTCCGGCAACTTACTTGTAAGACATATTATAACTCATAGGTCTCTTTCCTTTTTTATTGTCCTAATTCTGTTCTCACCCATCCTGTATATCTTATTCCTTATTTGATCTTTCCATGTGGATGACTGTACATTTTTCTATATTAAACTCTATCTGCCAACACTCAGACAATTTTTGAATCGTATATAAATCTGATCCCAACTGACTCACCTCTGTCGGATAAGAGACCCTGCCGCATTATGGTGTGTCATCGGCCAACTTTGCAACCATGTTATGAGTATTATACGTTTTACTCTTACCGCAGCCTCGCTTTATTTTGTGAAGTACTTTCGTTTCCTTCAACTTATCCTTTCTAACATCCTCAATGTGGGTGTTGTCAGTAGGCGAATAATATGTCTCTCGTTGTCAGAGGGCGAATACTATCTCTCTCGTTGTCAGAGGGCGAATACTATCTCTCTCGTTGTCAGTGGGCGAATACTATCTCTCTCGTTGTCAGAGGGCGAATACTATCTCTCTCGTTGTCAGAGGGCGAATACTATCTCTCTCGTTGTCAGTGGGCGAATACTATCTCTCTCGTTGTCAGAGGGCGAATACTATCTCTCTCGTTGTCAGAGGGCGAATACTATCTCTCTCGTTATTAGAGGGCCAATACTATCTCTCTCGTTGTTAGAGGGCCAATACTATCTCTCTCGTTGTCAGAGGGCCAATACTATCTCTCTCGTTGTCAGAGGGCGAATACTATCTCTCTCGTTGTCAGAGGGCGAATACTATCTCTCTCGTCGTTAGAGGGCCAATACTATCTCTCTCGTTGTCAGTGGGCGAATACTATCTCTCTCGTTGTCAGAGGGCGAATACTATCTCTCTCGTTGTCAGAGGGCGAATACTATCTCTCTCGTTATTAGAGGGCCAATACTATCTCTCTCGTTGTTAGAGGGCGAATACTATCTCTCTCGTTGTCAGAGGGCGAATACTATCTCTCTCGTTATTAGAGGGCCAATACTATCTCTCTCGTTGTCAGAGGGCGAATACTATCTCTCTCGTTATTAGAGGGCCAATACTATCTCTCTCGTTGTTAGAGGGCGAATACTATCTCTCTCGTTGTCAGAGGGCGAATACTATCTCTCTCGTTGTCAGAGGGCGAATACTATCTCTCTCGTTGTCAGTGGGCCAATACTATCTCTCTCGTTGTCAGAGGGTGAATACTATCTCTCTCGTTGTCAGAGGGCGAATACTATCTCTCTCGTCGTTAGAGGGCCAATACTATCTCTCTCGTTGTCAGAGGACGAATACTATCTCTCTCGTTGTCAGTGGGCCAATACTATCTCTCTCGTTGTCAGAGGGTGAATACTATCTCTCTCGTTGTCAGTGGGCCAATACTATCTCTCTCGTTGTCAGAGGGTGAATACTATCTCTCTCGTTGTCAGAGGGCGAATACTATCTCTCTCGTTGTCAGAGGGCCAATACTATCTCTCTCGTTGTCAGAGGGCGAATACTATCTCTCTCGTTATTAGAGGGCCAATACTATCTCTCTCGTTGTTAGAGGGCGAATACTATCTCTCTCGTTGTCAGAGGGCGAATACTATCTCTCTCGTTGTCAGAGGGTGAATACTATCTCTCTCGTTGTCAGAGGGCGAATACTATCTCTCTCGTCGTTAGAGGGCCAATACTATCTCTCTCGTTGTCAGAGGACGAATACTATCTCTCTCGTTGTCAGTGGGCCAATACTATCTCTCTCGTTGTCAGAGGGTGAATACTATCTCTCTCGTTGTCAGTGGGCCAATACTATCTCTCTCGTTGTCAGAGGGTGAATACTATCTCTCTCGTTGTCAGAGGGCGAATACTATCTCTCTCGTTGTCAGAGGGCGAATACTATCTCTCTCGTTGTCAGAGGACGAATACTATCTCTCTCGTCGTTAGAGGGCCAATACTATCTCTCTCGTTGTCAGTGGGCGAATACTATCTCTCTCGTTGTCAGAGGGCGAATACTATCTCTCTCGTCGTTAGAGGGCCAATACTATCTCTCTCGTTGTTAGAGGGCGAATACTATCTCTCTCGTTGTTAGAGGGCCAATACTATCTCTCTCGTTGTTAGAGGGCCAATACTATCTCTCTCGTTGTTAGAGGGCCAATACTATCTCTCTCGTTGTTAGAGGGCCAATACTATCTCTCTCGTTGTTAGAGGGCGAATACTATCTCTCTCGTTGTTAGAGGGCGAATACTATCTCTCTCGTTGTTAGAGGGCGAATACTATCTCTCTCGTTGTCAGTGGGCCAATACTATTTCTCTCGTTGTCAGAGGGTGAATACTATCTCTCTCGTTGTCAGTAGGCCAATACTATCTCTCTCGTTGTTAGAGGGCCAATACTATCTCTCTCGTTGTTAGAGGGCCAATACTATCTCTCTCGTTGTTAGAGGGCCAATACTATCTCTCTCGTTGTTAGAGGGCCAATACTATCTCTCTCGTTGTTAGAGGGCCAATACTATCTCTCTCGTTGTTAGAGGGCCAATACTATCTCTCTCGTCGTTAGAGGGCCAATACTATCTCTCTCGTTGTCAGTGGGCGAATACTATCTCTCTCGTTGTCAGAGGGTGAATACTATCTCTCTCGTCGTTAGAGGGCCAATACTATCTCTCTCGTCGTTAGAGGGCCAATACTATCTCTCTCGTTGTTAGAGGGCCAATACTATCTCTCTCGTTGTCAGTGGGCGAATACTATCTCTCTCGTTGTCAGAGGGTGAATACTATCTCTCTCGTTGTTAGAGGGCCAATACTATCTCTCTCGTCGTTAGAGGGCCAATACTATCTCTCTCGTTGTCACGAACACAAACGATAAGCCTATTCTACAATACGCTGATTAACACGTAATGCCGGGGAGAAAGACTAAGGTTTGGTCGGGTACAACATACTGGTCAGACATGTTAGTTATGGTCAGGCAAAACATACTGGCCAAGACCCTAACCTTGGCTTCCTCGTAGCCCTACCTGGAAATGGGTTGTTTTCATGGCAGCCTGGCTAACGAGATGAGGGATCGAGGTGATCCCTGTAGAAGTGAGCGACACGCACATGAAGCTAAGCATAACACAACTGTTATAAGGACCCCGGTCCACCTTCATCAGCACGCTCGGGATGTGACTGAAGCTACGACAACTCGCCACTTAACGTCCTTTTTGGGGTGCGCAAAAGAGTAATCATACTCATTGTGGGCATTCAACAACAACAACAACAACAACAATATACCTCCTTTCAAATTGTAATATATACAAAGTGGACAATGATTAACTATAATACTCAAATATTGTTTCCTAGAACGTCAATTGTCGTGTTAACAAGGAGACCGGAAATCAACTTAGTTGTCACTTTCGTTTTTCTCATTTCCTGAGAAACTGAGTACTTCCGATAAATGTGAATCATTATAAGTATCCCCTTGTCCAATTTCTAATGCTTCACATTTCTCGGAAGAGTTCCATACCAGTTTCCCCAATGTATATCATACCACACTGTCTGCAGATGATAGAATAGCTGAGATTACGGAATTGCACGTGAATCCCTCTTTGATGAAGAATTCTGCTTTGGGAAAGGTGATGGGGCGAGAAAGGATGACATGAGGGTAGGTAACACAGCCACGTGCATTTTTGCACGGTCTGGTGTCTGGAAGGTTATGAGGGCTGTTGTGTAGGCTACTACTGACCAGTAAGTCCCTCAGGTTCCTGTCCCGTTCGTAGGCGACAAGGGGAGAATCGGGAAAAACTTTACGAGTGGCAGGATCAGAGTGAAGAATAGGGAGATGGCGGAATAGGATATCCCGGACAGAGGCGTAATGAGGGTGATAAGTAAGAACAAGTTTCACACGGTCAGAGGGAGGACGGTGAGTGGGAGTGAGGGGGTCGAGATAAGGAGAACCCGCTAAAGGGTGGAGGAGAGAGTGGTCTCAGGGTAGAGTCGCTTGCGGAAGAAGTCAAGCATCTCGTGGGCTCTGAGAAGGAAATCGTCGTCATCCTGACATAGGCGTCGGAGGCGTCGGAGTTGGGAGAAAGGAAGCGAATCGTGACAGGATTGAGTATGGGAGGAAGTGTAGAGGAGGTAGTTGTGAGCGTCAGTGGGTTTGTAGTAGACAGTGGTGGAGAGGCCTGAAGGGCAGATAGAGACAGTGATGTCCAGAAAGTGGACAGACGTGAGGGAAATGTCAGACGTGAACTTGAAACAGGAATGGAGGTCATTGACAACGTCGAGAAAGTTGAGGAGATCCTTCTCCGACATGTCAGTAATGCCAATCCCATCGTCGATGTACCGATAATACATCAAAGGAAAAGGTCCCTGGAATTGAAGCCAGATCAAGTATTCCAGGTGACCCATGAACAGACAAGCGTAGCTGGGGCCCATAGCTACACCGCTGATCTGGTCAATGAACTGGCCATTGAACTCAAAGGTATTGAGAGTAAGGACGTATGACGTACGAAGAGTCAAAACGGCTTATCAAAGCCAGATACATGAGCAAATGGGAAACCGAACATACTGGTTACACCAAAAACGATGCCTATTACCAGTTGAACAGAAGAGAGCAGGTCGTTGTCTTCAGACTTCGCACTGGCCACAATAGACTGAGGTACCACCTATTCAACAAATTGAAGATAGGTGGTACCGACGAATGCCCGTGCGGTACCGGTAAAATGACCGCTGAACTTCTGCTGCAGAACTGCCCGACATACGAGGATCAGAGAGAGCAGATGTGGCCATCACCAATGGAACTGCAAGACAAGCTCTATGGCAGTGTCGACAGCCTCAGGATGACCGCCGCTTTTTTCGTAAAAATAATGGTTACTGTCTGACTGCGTACGAAGAAGAAGAAGAAGAGAGTAAGGACGAGTTCTGCCAGACGGACGATGGTAGGCGTAGAGATGGATGGGTTAACCCTTCGGTCAAGGAAGAAACGAAGGGCCAATAAGCCATCAGAGTGGGGGATGGAGGTGTACAGTGAACAGACATCAAGTCGGAAGAGACGATAGGTTCGGTCGGGGGAGAGGACAATGGTAGAGAAAGTGGTTAAGGCGTGGTTAGTATCCAGGAATATTTTCTAAACACTGTAGACCGAGTTTCTGAGTCGTTCGTCATAACATTTTGTCGCTCTTCTTTATATCGTTTCCAGCATGTTTACATCGCCTCTACGATAAGGACTAGACACCTGTACACATTACTCCAATCTAGGTCTAACTAAAGGACTAGACACCTGTACACATTACTCCAATCTAGGTCTAACTAATACTTTATACAGTTTGACTATCACTTCCATGATCCTAAAATATTTCTTTGTATTATACATATCATTGCATTTGCCTATTTGACTGCTACTTATACTTGCTCACTCACCTTACTTGTATTATCTATTATAGCCCGTAGGTCCTTTACCGTTTCTATTTCTAATATTGTTCTCTCCTATTCTGTAATTATGTTCTATATTAGATTTACCCACGTGGATGACTGTACGTTTGTACATAAACATAAATTTGCCAGCTCCCAGACCATTCCTGAATGTTATCAAAATTGTATCTCAATATATATATATATATATATATATATATATATATATATATATATATATATATATATATATATATATATATATATGAAAAGAGCAAAACTGGTCTAACACCGAGCCCTGTGGCACGGCTCTTCAGTTTTTACCGCACACCACTCAGAGTACTCCTTATTTATGTCCACTCTCTGCCGTCTTCCTGTTAATCAATTTTCTATCCATTTGACAACTTCGCCACCTATAATATGTGATTTTAACTTCCTAAACGATCTTTGATGGGATATTCTATCCAATGCCTTTGCAAAATCTAGATGAACAACATTCCCTCCATGTATCATTTTGTAGCCTCTTCCATGAATTGTTAAGCAGAATCTTCATTTAGTAAACCCATACTGATTATTTCTGAATAGATTAAATTTGCCTAAAAGCATTACATTGTTTTATTTTATTATTGACTCTACCACATCTTGCAGACTATGCTAATCAAATTCACTGGTCTATAATTTGCTGGATCGGATTTTGTTTTCTTTATGAACAAGGGGATCACTTCTGCACCTTTTCATTCCCCTGGAACAACCCCATTCGCAAGTTATTAAGAACACAATATAGCCAATGGTTTTTCTAACAAGTCTCTAATGTTAAACAGCAAGTTTGGATGAACATCATCTTGATTTTGACATTTATATACTTTAATCCATTTAATTGGTTAAAAACCATTTCCTCCGTAACGCAGATTGATCTTAATCCCTCTGTATCCATGTTCTTTAAAAAATATATCTATAGATCTGGGATCTTGGATCATTTTCTTTTGTTTAGACTGTGCTGAAGTACCGATAAAGGAGATTAGTAACATTCCGATTGACAGTTATTATTTGTCATGTGCTATCTTCCAGGGGCCTATTTTGTTTTTCGTTCTCTGCTAATTTCTAACATAAGAAAAGACGCTTTTTGTTGTCTTGACATTTTGAACAAGTTTGTTTTTCGAAGTATTTTTTTGTTGCTCTATTCACTTTATGCGCTTTGTTTTTGCGCTAAATATTTTTAAATATACATCTTTCTATTTACCTGTCTGTATATATTTTTCTATGCTTTATTTGTATCGCTTCTACATTTATCTACAAATCTAGTTATCCAGTTTATTTTACGCTTGAGGTTTGCATTCCTACACGGAACACATTTCTCTTTTACATTCTCTGGAACTGTTTTGAAACTTCCGTACTCTTCTTCAACATTTGTTCCAAAATGCAATATCTTTCCAGCTTATGTGGGTCATTGCATCTTCCGTCTTTTTAACATATGTCTTAGTGTAAGTGTATGTTTGTGTACTTGTGTTTTCTTCTGTCCTTACTATAGGATCGCAACGGATGTTCACTTGAGCAAAACAGTTCTCCAATTATAGGGTTTTCAATCATATTTTCCTCTATAGTAAAGACTAGATCGAGTATGGTTTTGCCTCTGGTAGTTTCTAATTCATGTTCAATAAAGAAGAAGCTTGACCACTTTGATCTGGACTGCCTAAGGAAACTGCTGAACATAAAATTACAAGATAGCATTGCAGATGTAGAAGTTCCTTCGCGGCTGGCATGAAAAGCATCCACAAAACTCTGTGCAAATCGCAGCTTAGATGGGCTGAACATGCTATCCGCGTTCAGATGAGCGGCCTCCAAAGAAAATATTACATGGCGAGCTTGGGTTAGGCAAACGAGCTGGCGGTGGCCAAATAAAACGTTACAAATACACGCTGAAAGCCTCTTTGAAGAATTGTGACATTACATTGATTTTTGGGAGAATATTACTGTTGATCGTTGTGCCTGGAGCAGTTTTTGTTGTTGTTATTGTTATTGTTTTTGTTATAAATGCCCACAATGAGTAAGTTTACTCTTTTGTGAGCTCTGAAAAGGATGTTAAGTGGTGGGTTGCAGTAGCTTTCCTCATATCCCGAGCGTGCTGATGAAGGTGGACCGGTGTTCAAGCGATTGTGTTATGCGTGGCTTCATCTGTGTGTCGGTCACTACTACGGGGATCACGTCGATTCCTCACCTCGTTAACCAGGCGGCTTAAAAACCAAAATCTTCCCTGGCACGGCCCATATGGAGCAGACGAGAATCGCGGAAGCTAAACGGAAACAAGAGACACGAAAGGCAAGAGAAGAGTTCCCTCCGCCTGACGGTCAGACAGTGTTTCTCTGCCCTCAGTGTAACAGAGGCTTTCTTGCTCGGATTGGTTTGATCAGCCATCTACGAGCCCATTTCAGGAAACTTCGGAAACTATTGACAAACAACAATGAATAAATAAAATGCCAGTTATGCACTTAACAAATGCTTTTGACTTCAACAAGTGCTTCTACCATTTCCCATGTTATTTCCGGAAAGGTGAAATCCCCCATTAGTAATAATTTCCATGCACTTGCCTTTTCTATGTTGCTCTTCAGCGTCTCATCTTCCTAGTTTTCACTCGATGGACATCTCCAAGCCATGTTTTTTTTCACCATCACTTTCGATTTCTCCCCATGCACTTTTATTTTTGTTACCACATGAAATATCTTCTCTGATAGTTGCATTGGCAGGATCAGTGCGGTATAATACAGCGCCATCACCCTTTGCCTTGTCTTCAACTACCCGATCTCTCCTCAACATTATACGAGCGTATATTCCTCTATTTCAAGTTCATTATCTGCAATGTCCTCAAACGTCAGTGATTCTGTTAACCCTATCCGGTTTTTTATTTTTTATACAAAGACTCCCAATTCTTCTCTTTTGTTTACTATTCTTCTCTTTTGTTTACTATTCTTCTCTTTTGTTTACTATTCTTCTCTTTTGTTTACTATTCTTCTCTTTTGTTTACTATTCTTCTCTTTTGTTTACTATTCTTCTCTTTTGTTTACTATTCTTCTCTTTTGTTTACTATTCTTCTCTTTTGTTTACTATTCTTCTCTTTTGTTTACTATTCTTCTCTTTTGTTTACTATTCTTCTCGCATTTGGCCTAAAACACTTTAGTTTGTTATTGTGTTATTTTCCTGCTTTTGTTTTATTATTTTAAAATTTGCTTTGCCGCAACTGCTTTCACTCTTTCTTGACCTCAACTCTTCCCTTTGACTGCGTTTCCCATTATACCCTATTTTAGGCCTATCTTTGGTCTCATCCTTCATAAGTCTTACTATTTTTCATTTGTCTACTTTCTCATCAATACATTCTATACCCATCGCCGAACACATCGCGTGACCAGAGGTTGATACATATTCCCTTACTGGTCCTGTTCTAGTGTTTAGTCTGAGATTGACCAGACGCTAATCCCAGGGCATGCATTGTTCTTTTCTCTTGGTTTGAAATACGATGATACAAATTGTCGCCATGTCGAGTCTCACACAAGAAATATTTGTACATTTATTTTTATTGCTTTGTGTTTTAGTGTAACCATTTCAAATGTCAAAGTCACTCAAATAAAATAAAAAATTATAAAGGCAATATTTATCTCTCAGTTATACCTTTACGAATTGACAAGAATTATTATTAGGACGTAGTACCATACTTTTATGGTGCGTATCGGTACTTTCAGTGCAATAGTAATGAACCTTTACCATTTTCAGTAAAAATACAAGCAATATGTTAGTCGTTGAACGATCACACACATAGAGCCATTTCATTTGTTACTGTAGAATTCTTAAAATATTACGCAGCGAAGAGACATTTTTAAAAATACTCAAAAATAAGCTAAAATGCACCCACAAGGAGTAAACATTACAAAATAAATATCGTGCTACCGATATTATTCGGGTACCTTGCAGCAAGCATAACCTACCTGTTTGACTTGACTTGACATGACTTCGTTCGTTCTCAATCTCCTGCTACCAAGTCCTGAAACGGGCTTAAGTAGCAGAATTTAGTCCAGGGAGCGGAATCCGTTGTGTCGTAGTTGACATCTTGACTGCCATAATTTTTGAGTACTGTGTTAGAATTCCCTCTTCGATCTCTTCTCCTCAACCAAGTTTGCTCTGCTGCAGCCTGTCATCCAGGATCACCGCGTGGAGGTGTAAAAGGGTCTTGGCAGGTCTTATTCGCTTGTTCTGACGCTAGCAGTCAGCTATGGGTCGCTGACCGCTGCAGTTCATGCGCTTGCCTGTTTGAATATCAGGATTCTAAGTTGTCATAGTGGGCATCCTAATTACTAACGAATGACTGACACAAAATGTGGCAGAACGTCGATCTTACAATAACTATATATATATTTTTCCATCCATTTATTTTTCATAATTGCTGTGAAATATTATTTTCAAGATTGGCACGTATTTCTTAATCCCCAATAACAGCATTATCTTTTTGATGTTCAACTGCCAGTGTTTCTTTTATGTGCACGGGATGACCGCTTTTTATGTCAGTCTCCAATATGACTAGACGTTGATCTCACCCTATTTGAGACCAGGCGGACTATTGCAATTTGTGGGATCAGAAACCTCACCATTTCGTGCTTTTGTTTCTTAAGAGGCGAACTCCTTTACCTCCCAGCTATATCTTCTTCTTCTTCTTCTTCTTCTTCTTCTTCTTCTTCTTCTTCTTCTTCTTCTTCTTCTTCTTCTTCTTCAATCAACTGATGCTATGCATCTAGTCCGGTGAGGTTCACGAAGGAGACTATGCGTTTCAGGTATTCGCTGGTCACTAACAGTTTTTCGAGCAAGGTCGCTCTTTCTGGCATAACTTCGTCTCTTTGGTCTGCATGAGTGGCGCAGTCCTGCATAGGTTCTGGTGTTTGCTTGGGAGCTGTACAATCGCTTGTGGTGGTGTCTCGCAAGACCCATTCTGTGGAGGTGGGTCTTGAGTCTGCAATGTCCCATTCTGAGTCTGAATATCTTTGTCTACCCATGTCTGCCAAGGTTGTTAACGCTGTTGTGCTGTTCTCTCCATCCGTCCTCATGGATCGTTTGATAAGTGTCTTTGCTTAACCTTTGTATAGCTCTATGAATGGCGAGTCTGCGTGCCGTCACTTCCGGCTTTTGCGAGGTTATCTGCCTTCTCGTTTTCAAGAAAGCACATTGGACCATAGTTCAATACAAGATGTTTTTTTTGGGTGGGGGTGGGGTGTAGGGACAACAACCCTGTGTTATATTTTAATTTGTGTGTGAGTCTATCTTGTTTGGCGGCGGAGATAGCTTGGAATACGCTCCTGGAGTTTATTTTGTTGGGGGGGGGGCGCCGGGGGGGGGGGGGGGGGGGGCTGAGATGGATTGGAGTACGCTCCTGGAGTCTATCTTGTTTGGCGGCTGAGATGGCTTCGAGTACGATCCAAGGGGGTTATCAGTAGTGTCGATGTAAGGTGCCTGACGTCGCGGGTTCGAATCACGATGCAGACCGGAATTTTGTTCACGTAATTCTTCTGGTAAAAATTCCCCTGATTTTTTAGATAGGGAGATCGGACTCCCGTGTACAGTGTCGAACACGTTAAAAATTCCTTAGCAGTTCAAAATAAAAATGGGTAGGCTTTACTTCCGCTGCTCGTACAACATTTTTTAACCATTTTTTATTGTATTTGTATGTTAACGCATTGACTAGGACATATGCAATGAACACGTTGATATGTGCAATTCTCATATTTTTTTTGCATTTGAATTCCAACGCATTGACTAGGAAAATATACAATTGTTAAATGTTTATTGCATGTATATATCAACAAATGTATGCAATTGTCATATCTTTTTTATATCTATCTCAACAGACTAAGAAATATCTATCTCAACAGACTAAGAAATATCTATCTCAACAGACTAAGAAATATCTATCTCAACAGACTAAGAAATATCTATCTCAACAGACTAAGAAATATCTATCTCAACAGACTAAGAAATATCTATCTCAACAGACTAAGAAATATACAGTTGCCATAATTATTTTGTATCTATTTAAATATATAAATTAGGATCAAGATGCTGAGTAGCGCATGAGCTGCAGTGGTCAGCGACTTATAGCTGACTGCTAGCGTCAGGGCCAGCGAACCAAAGCTGCCAAGACCCTTCTACACCTCCACGCGGTGATCCTAGATAACAGGCTGCAGCAGGGCAGACTGTTTAAGGATAAGGGATCGAAGAGGGAATGCTAACCCGGTACTCAAAAAATGCTTGCTGAAGTCGGATGTGTTAGACCGAAAGGTGCAAATATCGCAGTCAAACTGTAAACTATGACACAACGCATTGCGTTCTGTGGACAACATTCTGCCACTTAAGCCCTTTCAGGGTTTGGTAGCGGGGGATTGAGAACTAGCGAAGACAAGACAAGACAAGACAAGACAAGACAGGACAGGACAAATATATAAATTGAAACAACAAGGAACAGAATCTCTTCAAAAACGCCAGCAAGAAAATGAGCAGCGACAAGCGAAAACCAGGCCTAAAGTTTTCACAGAAAGGCAAAAAAGTTCTGAAAGCCACGAGTTTTCAATATCTCATCTCAACTGTAAGCAACAACGGAGAGATAGTTCTTAGTCGACCTGTACTTCTACAAGAACAGATTCCCCTATGCAGGTCCCAGCTCTGGTATGAGCTGGATATAGCCGGGAGTAGGATTCCCTGCTTAGCAGGCTAGGCTTGAGCAGCTTAATACTCCACTGCCGCAGGTGGTTAACCGTTGTGCGAATTCATCTTCATAGACTCCAACACTAGAGCAAAGGAAACCCACAGCCCGTAGGCCTGAAGTCTACGCTGCTCCAAACAAAGCAGCTAACCATATCCGGTGTTGTGCCATGTCACACAGCTAGTCGCCTCTTACAACATGCTCTCTGTGAGGCAGTGGTGCTATTCTTGTCCTTGTCATACACAAAGACCGTGGTCGACCACTCGGGTAAACAAAGGAGATAGCCACAACAAAATGAAAAGAATGGCCATGGCACTAAAAATGTTAGCCAACGTGAAAAACGTGTGACAGAGCACTAACAAAACGACATAATAAAGCACCCGAAGTCTTGCATTTTCCCGGTGGCAAAGCACAGATGCGTGACATCGCCAATCACAAAAACTCTACGGAATAAAATAGAATCCTTAGTGCTAAAATGTTACAGGGCGGTGCACAAAATTGCACGGAAAACGAAAAAGAAAAACTCATTCACCAGAAGCTGGACATATTACAAAACTGGTTACTAAACAACATTACGTTAAATACATTGTCTAGCGCCTAATAGGCTGCTGACACTTTTAGTCTGACTGTTTGTGCTATTCTATATGCTTTCTTCGCCTGAAATGGATTACCAATACTATATCTATGGCAAGCCCCAATAGTGGACCATATTAGGACAAGTTATGTGACCCGTTACTAACAGTGTGTGGTGTTTTGAAACAAATGACATCTTGCCAAATATTTTGCATCCTATTATCAAAAAACAGGACAGCGTGCAGACATTGAGGTCAACATCGTTGAACCGGCCATTCGTTCTGCTTTCGCTTCTCGAGCGGATTCGCACATTATTTTTACGACATATAATCATCCAATGCCCATATTAGAAATGGATTCGTCCATCGGGATTCATCCACTTGCTCATAAAGTAGTGTACTAGTTATTTCGAATACTAAATTTAATCATACCATCGCCCCGCATCGTTACGCAGGCCTCGAGGTCAGCGTCATTGAATGATGTAGATCACCGGGACGTCAAATTCACTCTCCTTGGCGACAGATGATACATTGATACTATCAAGAAATGCAGAAGGGCTAGATCAGCTAATTTCAGCCGTAAACGGACATAGAAAAGACCAAAACTTGGTTATAAACATAAATAAAACAAAGATAATGACCACCGACAAAACACAATGTCAGCATAAATTTACAGTGGGTGGGGAGGAAATAGATCAGGTCACACATTTTGAGTATCTGGGTTCCACAATTGACAAAAATGGCGACTGCTCGAAAGATATCAGAAGAAGACTAGCTATGGCAATGCTGAGACTGAACAGCCTGAAGAAATTATGGCAGGGCACCAACAAAATGATAAAAGTAAGTGTCTTGAGAGCCTGTGTTTTTCCTGTGGCAGCTTATGGCTGCGAATCATGGACGTTTACCAAAACTTCAAGACAAAGAATCGAATTCTAAAAGTCAAAATGTTACAGAAAGATCATCAGAATACTCTGGACAGAGAAAAAAACAACAAATGTAGACATTCGGCAAGAGCTGAGCATAGAGGAGAACTGGTTTATCAATTCCATTGTGGCCAGAAAATGCAAATACTTTGGTCAGATCAAGAGACACAACGGTCTCGATGAACATTGATGGAAGGTATGGTGCCAGGCAAAAGAGGAAGGGGTAGACCAAGAAGACGATGGCACCAAGATATCCAGGAATGCCTGAATATGACTTTGGCAGACGCTGGAGTTTTGGCACGAGAACGAGTTTCTTTCAGACAGACTGTGATGGGAGCGACGTTCTACAAAAGACATGCTACATGATGATGTTGACAGTTGAGGTAAAAATGTGTGTACACTGTCTGTTTTCAAGAAGATGTCATTAAGAATACCCTGTTCTGGTTTTCTCATTAGTGCAGTTTCTAAACTTACTCAGGGGCAGCCGATTACAATAAAACAAGAGGGTAAAGGAGAAAAAGGAGCGGTGGAGTCAGCCAAAAGTAGGGAAACTAACGACCCCGCTCAAGCCTTGTCCACTGATCAGGAAAGAGATGGCCATTACCAACCCCAGAGCCAACAGCCCAAATCCCCCTACAGCGCCACCATGATTAACGCGGGGTGGGAGGTGAGTGGGGGCGGAAGGGCGGGGGGGGATGTGCAGCGGGGTGGATAGGAGGAGAGAACTTCAGTGGGCATAACAATCCAATCGTCCAGTGATCATTTTGTGACAAGATTATACGAATTGGAGATAAGGTTGGGGCCCACACAAGATTACACGTATTTGAGATAAGGTTTGGGTCCGCACGGGATTACACGCATTTGAGATTAAGGTTGGGGTCCGCGCAAGATTACACAAATTGGAGATAAAGTTGGGGCCTGCACTCGATTGCACGCACTTGAGATAAGGTTTGTGCCCACACAAGATTACATGTATTTGTGATAAGGTTGGGGTCCACACAAGATTACACGTATTTGAGATAAGGTTGGGGTCAACACGAGATTACACGTATTTGTGATAAGGTTGGGGTACACACAAGATTAAACGTATTTGAGATAAGGTTGGGTCCCGCATAAAATTAACTACCTTGTTGAGGAACGGGTCTCGTATGATTAATTATAGTGATGATGACATTTAGGAAATTGAAATACTTGGGCCAAATCAAAATTCACTTTGGCTCAGAGAGAACGATAGCGGTGGTATGGTACTTAGCAAATGATGCATAGGCAGACCCAGGTGAAGATGGACAAGAGACATTACAGAAGCTCTGAGCTTGACAGTGACATAGGCGAGAGAGATGGCTGGGGATCGAGTGCCTTACAGATCGGCTGTCACGAGAGCGGCATTCTGCAAAGGACATGTTGCATGTTGAAATTGATAAATATGCAATTGTCATATTTCTGTTACCATCTATTACAACACGTTTACGTAACTATATGTAGCATTCTTGTCACTCTCTCTTCTATTGGTCGCTCATTTTTCACCCTTTTAGTGTGGAGAGGTCCTTTGTGTTAGTCATGACATCCAGTGTGAAAACAAACAAGTGATTATCCTCTTGTGCCGTTGCATAATTGAGGAGTCACCCCCGTTTGGTCTTCCTGCAGACCAATGTGGGGCATGAGTTTATATGCGATTAGAATTTTAGCAAGTACAGCAACAAGCAACCTGTATTTTTCAATGTTTAACTATTCTTTTTCGTGCATAGCGTGAGCTCCGAGTTTATCGTTAGTATACGGTAAGATTAGGATTCCGATCTCACGTCTATTGAGACCAAATGATACCTTTCCGCGATTTTCTTACTTGTGAAGCCGGCGCCTTATCTATCAGATATAGCCCCCCCCCCCCCCCTCACACCCACCCCACTCCACCGTTTAAAATATTACTGATTACTTTAACGCAAGGGATGAGAAATATATATTTGTCACATATCCAAACATAACAATTTTAATACATTCACCTGAGAGAGGTATTCTATGAATTCAATCTGATGCCATTAGTTTGGAAAATAATGCATATACATATACCATAGAACTGGAAAAAAAAACAAGTTTATATATGTACCATATACTACTAATAGCCTTCCAGTAGTACATGGTACATGTATAAACTGTGTTTTTTTTACAGTTTATACATGTGCCATATATTACTGGAAGGATTTTTAATTCATGTTCCAGCCATTGACACAGACCAAAAGTCAACAGATCGTGGAATAGTCTTCTCCTTATGAAAAAGTCCCTCTTTCCTAGAAACAATTTCCTGTATTCAAATACAGTATATAAAAATGTGAACAACTACCGGTTTCGGTGTGTGTCAGTGGTAGAGTAAGTGTTATTATCAATATTAGAAGCTTGAACGCTCATATTTGTTTATAATCAGTTCAAAGGACTAATAGTCAAATTCAGAAATGTTTACGTCCTTTGGCACGCCAGATTTTTTTGGAAAAAAATTTGACCTAATTAATTTTCTTAATTAGTCGCTATGGTAGTCGTCTTTCAAATTTTTAATTTTTATGTTTGTTTGTCAATAAATATGATTTTCTGGCGTGTAGACACACAATAGGATAACAAACATGTGGGTGTTATTGTTGTTGTTGTATGTTTGTTAGTTTTTGAGATACAAAAAAGATAAAGTTGAAAATTTATGAAATTCTCAGAAAAAATTTGGGCTCGACCACTAGGCCTAGTCGCTTCGATAGAAAACCATGGAAACCATAACAACGTATCGATACTGTGTTTACAATATCGATACAACTGTTAGTTTCCAATTCAAACGTAGTTCTTTCATTTAAACAAACAAAATAAACAGATCTACTCGATAAAGATCTTTCCCAATAACCTACTTCCCCTTTCGCAAAAAGTCGGCTTGCTTCAAACGGCGTATACAAAATTAAAACTTTTCAAAAGCCATTTGTAATTGAACATACGATACTTGAACCGGCAAAATATCGTGAATATCGAACTGATCTCCCAAGTATGTGGGCCCAATAACAGTGAAATATTGGACCAATTTCAGCCCATTAGGGTGAGTTAGGGGGAGGAGGGTGACGGATTTGCTGTGGACGATGAAAACAGTGCAAGACAGACGGTTTTGTAATGCGGTTATTTGAAGAATAAACTGCATTGTAGTGACGGGAGATGCAGTTATTTTGAGAATAAACTGTATTGTAGTGACGGGAGATGTACTTATTTTTAGAATAAACTGTATTGTAGTGACGTAAGATGTAGTTATTTGGAGAATAAACTGTATTGAAGTGAGGCAGATGTATTTATTTGAGGGTTAAACTGTATTGTAGTGAGGCACATGCATTTATTTGAGGGTTAAACTGTATTGTAGTGAGGCAGATGTATCTATTTAAGTATTAAACTGTATTGAAGTGACGGGAGATGTATTTATTTGATGGTTAAACTGTATTGTAGTGAGGCAGATGTGTTTATTTGAGGGTTAAACTATATAGAAGTGACGGGAGATGTATTTATTTGAGGATTAAACTGTATTGAAGTGACGGGAGATACATGAAGCGTCATAGTGCTAATTTTATAATGAGAATAGACGCGATTATTTGAAAGCAAACAATAATTAATAAAATCGTCAACTGCTGCCAGAGCCTGATGTTACGGCACTCATGCTGGTGTCCTGAGTAAAATCGTCAAATACTACCAGATCCTGACGTTACGGCACACATTCTGGAGTCCTGAGTAGAAACGTCAAATGCTACCAGATCCTGACGTTACGGCACTCATGCTGGTGTCCTGAGTAAAAACGTCAAATACTACCAGATCCTGCCGTTACGGCACACATTCTGGAGTCCTGAGCGAGTTTCGCATTTCTCAGTCTTTTCTCTGAAAGTCAGAAACACAAGCAATGAGATGACTGCATGAACAATGGGCGAGCTTTAACGAGTATCGTATCACTTTCTCCCTTCAAGTTCAATCATTGCAAGTTTGATCTATTTAACACATATTGTACACTTTTCTCTTTTCAAGTTCAATCAAGGACAGTTTTTTCTACTTAACAAGTATCGTATCACTTTCTCCCTTCAAGTTCAAGCATTGCAAGTTTGATCTATTTAACACATATTGTACACTTTTCTCTTTTCAAGTTCAATCAAGGACAGTTTTATCTACTTAACAAGTATCGTAACACTTTCTCCGTTCATCTAGTCCCATTAAAAAAAAAAAAAACTATTTAGCCTTAATTTTAAACTAGGTGGTTTGTTTGAAAGGGTAAAGATTGTACGTGTAGTTTTTTCTCTCCTAATTCATCTATATTAGCCATGTCTTGGTTCACTTCTCCAATGATGTTAGAACACATTGCATCTGAGTGCTTGCTATGGTGGTGTTTTCTGTGAATGAGTTTAACAATAGTTATGAGTTATGTGTAGTTGGTATATTCGCTGTTATTTATATTTTTTATCTATATTCGAATTCGAGGCGAATATTCCACATCCGATGGCAAGATCGTGTCACTGACATCGAGGTTCTCTCGAGGGCTAACATGCCCAGCATACATGCACTGCTAGAAAAAGCACGACTAGGATGGGTTGGACACCTCGTCCGTATGTCAGACGAGCGGCTCCCAAAGAAGCTTCTCTACGGCGAGCTGAGAGACGGATGGCGCGAGAGAGGGCCCCCAAAGAAACGTTTTAAAGACGGTCTGAAGGACTCACTAAAAAGTTGCCAGACAGACTTCGACACCTGGGAATGTCTTGCGAAAAACAGATCTGACTGGAGAAGCGCAGTCAAATCGGGTGTAGCTGCCGGTGAAGATGACCGTGTTGTGAAAGCCCAGAACAGACGCGAGACGCGGAAATCCCGAGCAGCGGGAACACCATCCCCTTCTACAAACCTCGTGTGCCCGATATGTAGCAGATGTTTTCGTGCTCGCATTGGCCTGTTCAGCCACATGCGCACCCACACCCAACAGGGAAATCTGTGACAAGGATGATGTCGGCGGTCCTCATCGACAACGATGGACAGCTATTATTATTTATATAAGCGCAGAACAACGTGGGTAGTAGGAATCGCTCTTGCTATAATGTCGTCTTTCCGATAGCCTGTTCTTGAACCTGAACTCTAGCTGTTCTGTTCTCAAGATAGTGACTGATCCGTTTGTATATTTTCCAGCAAACTTCGCAGCTTAACTTTTAACCCCTCTTTATATACTCAATCAAAAGTTATGTCTAAATTCACTAAAACTACTAGTGAAAGGAATATTTGTAACCCTTGGAAGATATCCTCAAATTCGCGAGCATTGTAGGTGATCTGATCTTCAGTGGATCGTTATTGTCTGAATCCAGCTTTATGTGGAATCACACGATATTTCTCCTCCCAGTGGCACACCAGTCCAGTATTGATCATACATTCTGTTAGTTTTTCCACACAGTATAGGCCTGTAACCGTTTGAATATGTTGTTTATATCTTTCTTCAGAATTTATATCAAATTTGGCTTCATTCCGTGCACTATTCCCTTTTCCCCTCTGTAGATTAAAACTGCCAGGAACTTTTTTCTAACCTTTGTGACAAGATCTATTAGCATTTAATTTGTTATCCCATCTTTTCTTGGTGATTACATTTTCATTTGTGATTGCATTGCACATTTGTAATGATGTACAACTTTTGCCTCAATATATATGTTGTTATTCATCATTTGTGCATCACTTATGTTTAAAAAAAATGATATACATCTTGTTTTCTGTTAGCATATTGTCACCCTATTAAATTACATTGTGTTTAGAATAAGACACTTCATTGTTCAGGGCTCAACTAGTTTCCAAAGTTTGTTTTCTTTTTTAAGTTGAGAGTTTCTGTCTTTTCATTTGTTATCTGATTTAATGTTGTTTTGTATTTCGCATTCATTGGTTTGGGAGTGAGGTCGCCAGTCTGAATTTCGGCTGTCCCTAGTCGCAGTTTACCGACTGCACGGCATCGTCAAGTGTTCATAATGTGTCGCTCCAGTAAGAGATTGCAGGGTGTTGAGGTCACCTGTGCAATTTTTATAACTGCCATTCATTCATTCATTCATTCATTCATTCGCATGTTGTATTCAAAGGGGAGCAAGTACAACCACTACAGCTGGCCCAATTTCGTGGAAACTTGTTTCCAAGAATTTGCAATCATTCCCATTTTAGCCCCAATGTCAAGCTTACTCTTCTTCTTCGTTCGTTCTCAATCTCCCGCCACCAAGCCATGAAAAGGGCTTTGCAAGTAGCAGGATGTTGTCTGGAGAACAGAATGCGTTGTGACGTAGTTTACAGTTTGCTGCGATATTTTGCACCATTTGGTCCAACACATCCCATTTCAGCAGGTATTTTTGAGTACCGGCTTAGCCTTCTCTCTCTGATCACTTCTCCTTAGCCAGTCTGCCCTGCTGCAGCCTGTAATCCAGGATCACCACATAGAGGCGGAGAAGGGTCTTGGCAGCTCTGGTTCTCTGGCCCTGACGCTAGCAGTCAGCTTTAGATTCACTGACCGCAGCAGCTCATGCACTGCTCAGTATCTTGATCCCGTCAAGCATATATTTTAACGTCTGCTTGTGTCTTTAGAGAAAGCCTGTATCGGATCTTATGCACTGGCGGATTATAATGGCAATGCTCATTTTAAACGAAGACCATGTCAGCCTCAAACAGAGCCCAGATTTCGTGGAAACCTGTTTCCAAGAATTTGCAATCATTCACTACATGCTTGGAAGGTGATCGTGGGCTCGACTTCATCGCCTCGAACCCCGTAGCTCCAGCCGTGAACCCAGGGATTTCCAGCGATGAACCCAGGGATCTCCAGTCATGAATCCAGGGATCTCCAGCCATGAACCCAGGGATCTCCAGCCGTGAACCCAGGGATCTCCAGCCGTGAACCCAATGATCTCCAGCCGTGAACAAATGGATCTCCAGCCGTGAACCCATGGATCTCCAGTCGTGAACCCAGGGATATCCAGCCATGAACCCAGGGATCTCCAGCCATGAACCCAGGGATCTCCAGCCATGAACCCAGGAATCTTCAGCGATGAACCCATGGATCTTCAGCGATGAACCCAGGGATCTCCAGCCATGAATCCAGGGATCTCCAGCCATGAACCCAGGGATCTCCAGCCATGAACCCAGGGATCTCCAGTCATGAACCCAGGAATCTTCAGCGATCAACCCAGGGATCTTCAGTGATGAACCCAGGGATCTCCAGCCATGAACCCAGGGATCTCCAACGATGAACCCAGGGATCTCCAGCCATGAACCCAGGGATCTCCAGCCATGAACCCAGGAATCTTCAGCGATGAACCCAGGGATCTCCAGCCATGAACCCAGGGATCTCCAGCCATAAACCCAGGGATCTTCAGCAATGAACCCAGGGATCTCCAGCCATGAACCCAGGGATCTCCAGCCGTGAACCCAGGGATCTCCAGCCATGAACCCAGGGATCTCCAGCCATGAACCCAGGGATCTCCAGCCATGAACCCAGGGATCTCCGAAAAAATTGACATCATGAACCGACCATCGCAGCTCAAATTCGAGCCCCGACCGCCTGGACACGAGGAAAACGGCTTGCCCACTTCGCCACAGAGACCCCCGGGTTGCGAGTGGCGAACGAGAAGAAGACTACTCAGTTGCGAGTGGCGAACTGTTATTAATTCTCTATGTAATCCATTTTAAACTACAGACCGAGCATAGTGACAGCACAGGAGCGTACCACCTCAGGAAAACTTTTGCCAAAGCAATCTGCTTGATTTAGCAATGGTGGCTTCTGTAGAAATGTCTAACGCTATGATGTCTTTAATCTCCTGTTAATTATCATCTTGTCTGTTAAACTGAGGTGGTACAGTGGTTAGTGCACTGACTTCCCAGCCGAGCGATCGGATTTCGGTTCCTAATTGGTGCAGCTTTTTTGGCTATAACAAAACGGTTCCTGCTGTCGACCCATCCTACAAATTTTGGGTATCACAATACTTTGAGAAAGTAAAAGCGACCAACGTGATTACATCAACCCAAGTCAACCGTTGTTCTAGAACGATGTTGGCCTAACAACATAATTCCCAATATGCCACATTGGCGTGTTAACGGGAGATTTACTTTTTCTTTTGTACTGCAAATCCTAGATAAAAAACAAAATGATTAAATATATTTTACCTTTCCGGATTGAAAGAGCAATTGTCAAAATGACTGCACAGATAACGACCACAACAGGTGGAAGGAACGTGGAGACGAGTACTGGGGTCTTGGCACCTAATCGGACAAGAACAGAATGTGTCTGGCTTTTGTTTCTCGGGTAAGGTGTTTCAAAGTATGTATGTATGTATGTATGTATGTATGTGTGCATGTGAACGTGCGTGTGTGTGTATGTGTGTGTGTGTGTGTCTGTCTGTATGTCTGTCTGTCTGTCTGTATGTTTGTATGTATGTATGTCTGCATGTCTGTATGTCTGCCTGCCTGTCTGTATGTATGTATGTATGTATGTATGTATATCTGACTGTCAGTCAGTCAGTCAGTCAGTCAGTCAGTCAGTATGTATGTATGTATGTATGTATGTATGTATGTATGTATGTATGTATGTATGTATGTATGTATGTATGTATGTATGTATGTATGTATGTATGTATGTATGTATGTATGTATGTATGTATGTATGTATGTATGTATGTATGTATGTATGTATGTGTGTATATATGTGTATATATGTGTGTATATGTGTGTATATGTGTATGTATGTATGTATGTGCATATGTGTGTGTGTGTATGTATGTATGTGTAGCTAATGATGTTGCTAGCTACATGCAGAGCTCAATTCAGTCTACTTCTACGATGTAACAAGTTTATGTGTCATGGAGCATACCGGTTAAATCCAGCAATTTGTTCTCTGGAGCTATAATTCGTTGGGGCAAGTATGGAATATTTTATTCAGACGGGAACACTTGAGTTAAGAGTTACCCTCTCGTGTCATCTACATGTTAGTGAAACCGGTGGGTCTTGAAGAATGCGAAGCTAAATATGGTGGCGGTTCTAGACCAGCCCACTTGGTTGTATTATCTGGTGTCCAGAGTGCCGGTAGAGGAGTTTGAGGACATCTAATCTAACATCTGGCTGTTACATTTAGAATGACAGGGTGACAAGCAGTCATGACAGTCAATAGGATTCCAAGGGGGAGTAGTTGGATTAGATTGACTGCTGACCGGTCAATAGGGAACGGGCAAAGGTACAACATGGACACCGCCATCTTTGGTTAGGCTGAGCCAAAGAGACTATAAAAGTAGGTAACTGAAGACAGACAGTTTCGAGCTTGACGGGGGGTTATGCTAGTATATAATAGAGGCAATTCCATTGCTGCCAATTGGTTCGAAAGGTAAACTTCCTGTAATAGGCGAAACGAGAAGGAAATATGGTCAATCAAGTGACAGAGTAGTGGTCCAGAACAAACTGAGGTTATTCACTCAGTGGCAGTGTGCACGTCACATATATCAGTTCTTGATGGTCTGCTGAGGTCCAGATCAAACTGAGGTTATACACTAAGTGGCAGTGTGCACGTCACATATATAAGTTCTTGATGGTCTGCTGAGGTCCAGATCAAACTGAGGTTATACACTAAGTGGCAGTGTGCACGTCACATATATCAGTTCTTGATGGTCTGCTGAGGTCCAGATCAAACTGAGGTTATACACTAAGTGGCAGTGTGCACGTCACATATATCAGTTCTTGATGGTCTGCTGAGGTCCAGATCAAACTGAGGTTATACACTAAGTGGCAGTGTGCACGTCACAGATATCAGTTCTTGGTGGTCTGCTGAGATCGAGAACAAACTGAGGTTATACACTTAGTGGCAGTGTGCACGTTACAGATATCAGTTCTAGATGGTCTGCTGAGGTCCAGATCAAACTGAGGTTATACACTAAGTGGCAGTGTGCACGTCACAGATATAAGTTCTTGATGGTCTGCTGAGGTCCAGAACAAACTGAGGTTATACACTAAGTGGCAGTGTGCACGTCACAGATATCAGTTCTTGATGGTCTGCTGAGGTCCAGAACAAACTGAGGTTATTCACTTAGTGGCAGTGTGCACGTCACAGATATCAGTTCTTGATGGTCTGCTGAGATCCAGAACAAACTGAGGTTATACACTTAGTGGCAGTGTGCACGTCACAGATATCAGTTCTTGATGGTCTGCTGAGGTCCAGAACAAACTGAGGTTATTCACTCAGTGGCAGTGTGCACGTCACAGATATCAGTTCTTGGTGGTCTGCTGAGATCGAGAACAAACTGAGGTTATACACTTAGTGGCAGTGTGCACGTTACAGATATCAGTTCTTGATGGTCTGCTGAGATCGAGAACAAACTGAGGTTATACACTTAGTGGCAGTGTGCACGTTACAGATATCAGTTCTTGGTGGTCTGCTGAGATCGAGAACAAACTGAGGTTATTCACTCAGTGGCAGTGTGCACGTCACATATATCAGTTCTTGATGGTCTGCTGAGATCCAGAACAAACTGAGGTCATACACTAAGTGGCAGTGTGCACGTCACATATATCAGTTCTTGATGGTCTGCTGAGGTACAGAACAAACTGATCGTATCCACGATTCAGGTCAGGCAGATCGAAATCAGCTCAGATGGAACGGGAGTTGTAACCTGAATTCTCAGGGAGCAACACACAAGCTTAGCTAGAAGTTATTTTTGCACAGCGCTGAAACGACGACCGCCAGAGATAAACCTCATCGCCAACTGCCAGAGACCACACATGACTACAATGTAGATTATTAGTATCAAGGTGGAAAAAGATTTGTATAGGTTTTCGTAGACATTAGATTAGACAACATGACTGGGTTTATAGTTCCAGTGATTTCATTTAAACTCATGCTAACATAATCTAAGTTAGAATGATTTAGTTATATTTAGTTAGTTTAGTTTATTTTGTTATATTGTTGTAACAATAACTTTTGTAATAAATGAATTGCTTGTTCTGGTGTTTTGCTATTTAAAAAAAAATGTTATGTGTTTGCCTCACTAGTTTCTACTGGCGGAGGCGCGCATATTCCACTCTAAATCATGGTCAACCTGGGTGATATTAAGACGCACAAACCAGTACTTGGATGTATGTGTGCATATGTATGTACCTATGCTAGGTTTGTGCGCTCTCAGAAGTAGCCCAACCAAAGTGCAATGGAAGGGTCTCACCCTGAGGGCTCGTGTGAATGTTGTGCAAGAGTATGACTGTAGGACAGAGTCAAATGAAACAGAGTGACGTCAGAAGAGAGAGTGAGAACGTCCCAGAGTTACGTCCCAGCCCAGAGTTATTGAATCAAGTCTTAGAGTCTTTTATGTTGAGTATTAACGTCAAGTATTACATGTTTTGATGTTTATCATACAGCCAGAAAGGATAGATCCGCTACAATGACAAGCTATGAAGATTAAAGTAGATCTATCCTTTGAACTCTTTGCCAATAAGGTGCATACAGTATGTTCTAACATCTAATATTCAGACCAAACCAAGTAACACTTTACTAAATTGTTTTACGTACGTAGATTTGTTCGACCAGTTATCGTGTTGTCACAGAATGAAAAAATAGCTGTCGCACGTAGTTTGTTTGAAGGCACGACCCTGAAATAATATATGGTATTCTCCAACAATCCGGTAATGGTTGTCGTAGTATGGTCATGGTATGTGAGACTATGTATGTGCCAGGTCATCATGTCTTTGGAGAAGAAAACATGAAACGATTGCTTCTTGCCTCCATTTGATCCTGGTTTCCATGACAAGGTATACTCTAGTCCGCGGTCAGCAAAAATGAGTTCCGTTGGACATTCCGGGGGACCTAGAGAATAGCGGAAGTTGACTTTAGTAAGCATAAGTTGATTTATTTGTATGGATGTGTGTAAGAGTATGTATGTATGTGTATGTGCGTGCGTGTACGTAGTTGTGTGTGTTTATGTATGCATGTGTGTGTGTGTATATATATATATATATATATATGAAGATTATATATATATATATATGTATATATATATATATGTGTGTGTGTGTGTATGTATATTGGTGTATATTTACGTACTGACTTTGTCGCCCCTTTTCCACCCTGGTGTGCAAAGTTTGCCAGAAAGAACGCCTTATCATTATATCAGCTGTCATTCTCTTGACTTAGTTCGAGTTTAGCCCGCAGTCTCGTACAGCCTGTCTTATGTCGTCATCCCAGCGGACTTTAGTCGTCCTCGGGGTCTGGATCCTTGACTCTTTGCTTCCTACGATTGTCGTGTTAGCCAATCTTCTTTCATCCCGCAGACACGGCTAAACAACCGAAATTGTGGCTGCTCCACTCGAGGCTGGGCTTCGAGATCTTACCGTATTGTCGGATTGTGGAACTTGTTTCTTCTTGTTATTTGCACCATCTGCCATACATATCTTATTTCTAGGACTTGGAGCTGGATTGTTGTCATCACAAGTCTAAATTAGCACCTAGGTGGACTGGTACACAGCTATCTTAGTTTTCTTATATTTTTGTTTTATCATTGCTGAGAAATTCCCTGTTTATGGCATGACAAAATCGCCCATTTCCTGCTCTTCGCGTTGCCAACTTGTCTTTGAAACCTTTCTTCTGATCTATTACAGTTCCAATGTATTTGAAGTGCTTGACCTGGTCCAGAGAGGATGTTCACACAGTATAATGTGATGTGTTTTCTCTTCTCTCGGTATAATGTAATGTGTTTTCCCTTCTCTTGGTATAATGTAATGTGTATTCCCTTCTCTCGGTAAAATGTGAGGTGTCTTCTCCTCTCTCGGTATAATGTGATGTCTTCCCTTCTCTTAGTATAATGTAATGTGTATTACCTTCTCTTGGTATAATGTAATGTGTATTCCCTTCTTTCGAAACTATCATGGTTTTGATTTTTGAACCGTGGACGGTTATCTTTCTTATTCCCAGCCTCTCTTTCCAGATTTGAACGTTTGTCCGAAGATGCCTTTAACTAGGGACACATCGTCGGCAAACGCCAGCTTCGACAAATAGACTAGTCTTATCTTCCATTACCCCACGGAGTACTTGTTGATCCTCTCCTTACAGACTTTGATGACATCATCCACGAATAGTATGAAGAGATATGGGGATATAATGTATTCCTGTCTTACGCGACTGATGGTCTTCAACTCTACCGGATTTTTAGTTTCCTATCCTAATGTACGAGTGCCGGTCAGAAAGTAATGCACCACCATTTTTTTTCAGCAGCTTTGTAATCGAAATGATGCAATGTTTACACAATGTACATGGATATTTCCTATTAACATTTCTATGATATTTCCTATATACAAATCTATAATATTTCCTATAAACATATCTATGATATTTCCTATATAAATATCTATGATATTTCCTATACACAAATCTATGATATTTCCTAAATACATATCTATGATATTTCCTATATACAAATCTAAGATATTTCCTATATACATATCTGTGATATTTCCTATATACATATCTATGATATTTTCTATATACATATCTATGATATTTCCTACATACATATCTATGATATTTCCTACATACATATCTATGATATTTCCTATATACATATCTATGATATTTCCTATATACATATCTATGATATTTCCTATATACATATCTGTGATATTTCCTATATTCATATCTATGATATTGCCTATATACGTATCTATGATATTTCCTTTATACATATCTATGATATTTCCTATAAAAAAATCTACGATATTTCCTATATACATATCTATGATATTTCCTATATACATATATGTGATATTTCCTATATTCATATCTATGATATTGCCTATATACATATCTATGATATTTCCTATATACATATTTATGATATTTTCTATATACATATCTATGATATTTCCTATATACATATCTATGATATTTCCTACATACATATCTATGATATTTCCTACATACATATCTATGATATTTCCTAAATACAAATCGACGATATTTCCTATATACATATCTATGATATTTCCTATATACATATCTATGATATTTCCTATATACATATCTATGATATTTCCTATATACATATCTATGATATTTCCTATATACATATCTATGATATTTCCTATATACAAATCTATGACATTTCCTATATACATATGTATGATATTTCCTACATACAAATCTATGATATTTCCTATATACATATCTGTGATATTTCCTATATACATATCTATGATATTTCCTATATACATATCTATGATATTTCCTATATACATATCTATGATACTTCCTATATACATATCTATGATATTTCCTATATACATATCTATATTTCCTATATACAAATCTATGACATTTCCTATATACATATGTATGATATTTCCTACATACAAATCTATGATATTTCCTATATACATATCTGTGATATTTCCTATATTCATATCTATGATATTGCCTATATACATATCTATGATATTTCCTATATACATATCTATGATATGTCATATATAGATATGTATTTTTTCACATAATCCCCATAAACTTCAACAGCCTTACACCAACGCGGAACAAGTGCATGCATACCATGCCCTACCATGTTTTGTCTTGTTCATGCAGCCATTTCTTCACTGCACGAATCCCACCATTATCATCTTCAAACCTTGTCTCACAGAGTTAATCTTCATCAAAAAGATGAAAATCAGATGAAGCAAGAACGAGGCTAGAGGGTGGGTCGAGAATGCAGTTTAGCCCAATTTGGCGATTGTTTCCTTTGTTTTCAGACTTGTGTGTGGACACGCATTGTCGTGCTGGAGATACATTTCTATTGGATTCTTGTGAGGTAGAAATCTGCGTATCAATCAGTGTTTTGAATTTTGTTTTCCGTAGTGATTGCTGGTGATGTCACTCCTTTGATTTTTTTTTTGTCTCAGGCTCAACGTGCGCCAAGGTTTCCTCACGTCTAACCATCTTGAACAAAAGAATTCTCTCCCTCAGCATCGAAACGCTCCAACAAATTATTTCCTTTGAAATATATGGTCATTTGTGAGACTTCGATGAACCCATCATGCCAAAAATCTTAGTTAATCCGAGGATTTTGATAATTTCAATCGCACTTTCTCTGCCAACTGAAATCTGCAAGGCCAATTGTTGAGTAGTGAAGGTCCATTCCCTACGAATAACGGGATCACAGTGGTTCGCCATTTCTGGGCTGGTGGCGGCAGTAAGACGTCCAGAGTGAGAAAGATTTTTGACCTCCATCTGTCCACTTTCTGAAGCTAAATCTTTCTTAACAACAGCAACCAACAGTGCTTTTATCTATTGCACATCGTCTATACACAACACACAAACGTGGTGAATGTTCATCCCATTATCTTTCTCGGCAACCAAGCATTGTATAACAATCTGCTGTTTGTAACGCAAGCTGTCCAGAAACTCAAGTTCAACTTTTCTATTTGTCGGAATGCGTTGTAATCTCGTACACATAATCTACACATTCTAGATTGTACGTGTGCACATTTCTATGTTTATTATTAGATATGAACAAATACGTGTTGAATTACTTCCCGAATAACCCTTGCAGTTTCTGCAAGTCTTATATATACTCTATATGGCCCAGATCAAAGATGAAAAGGTGTTCTTCCTTTCTGGAAATAAGAGATCCTGCTCCAAGGATTGATTGGCTTTTCCAGATCAAAGAATCAAACATGCATTTCATTGTCACACTCACGGCCATTTTCACTCACGTGACTAAGATTGAAGAGATTACGTCATACTTTTCATAAATATATATATACACACACGAGGTGTGTTAAAATAGCCTCCGACCTTAATTTTATCCGCGGAAATAAAAAAACAGGAAGCACGGGTGTTCGTCTTTCTGCATGGAGGTATATTGAACCGTGATGCACATTAGTGAAATCTTTCCTGTCTGTAGATGTTGTCAGTCGCTGGCAGTCAGCCTTTCGGTGTTGAGTGTAGTAAGCACCCGTCGGGTTTTCATTCACCACGAAATGACGGAAAGAATTGAGCAGGGGTGTTGCATCAAATTTCGCCAAAAGCTAGACGGTACTCAAGTGGAAATAATTCGAAAGATTCAACAGACTTCCGGTGACGATGCCATGAGCATCACACACATTCAGACCTGGTACAATCGCTATAAAATGGCCGCACATTGGTGGAGGAGAGCTAATCACGTTCTGGTAGGCCACTATCAAGCCTAAAGGATGAATTCATTGACCAATTTCGGTCCCTGGTCTTACAGAACCGCCGTGTGACCATTCGAGAACATACCGATGAGGAGAGGACAACCATTGGTTCGGTACACCCCATCTTGAGCGAGGATGTGGCGATGAGGAGAGGACAAACATTGGTTCGGTACACCCCATCTTGAGCGAGGATGTGGCGATGAGGAGAGGACAAACATTGGTTCGGTACACCCCATCTTGAGCGAGGGTGTGGCGATGAAAAGAGGACAAACGTTGGTTCGGTACACCCCATCTTGCGCGAGGGTGTGGCGATGAGGAGAGGATAAACATTGGTTCTGTACACCCCATCTTGCGCGAGGGTGTGGCGATGAGGAGAGGCAAAATTCAACAATGCGATCACTTGTGATGGATCGTGGGTTTATGGGTAGGACCCGGACTTCTTGAACACTGCGATCACTTGTGATGGATCGTGGGTTTATGGGTAGGACCCGGATTTCTTGAACACTGCGATCACTGGTGATGGGTAGGACTGCGAAGATCACAGTGGAGACATTCACAATCCTCGAAGCCGATAAAAGCGAGATGGGTGCACATCAATCTCAAAGTCCTGTTTACTGTTTTTTTTTTACTATTGTAGGGTTGTGCACCAGCAGTACGCACCATAGGGTAAACAATTTACCAGATAGTACTATCTGGAGGTCATCTTCGTGATGCTGACCGATGCAAACCACCGGACCTGTGGACAACAAGAACTTGGCAGCTTCATCACACAACACATCCACTCATTCTTCGCATCTGATTCAGATTTTCTTGGCCAAACACAACATTCCTCTGGTTTGCTAAGCTCCATATTCTCTAGACATGGCTCTGTGCGATTCTTGCTGTTCCCCAAGCTGAGAATTCTACTGAAAGGGTCCCTATTTGAGCCACGAGAAGACATTATGTGGAATGCGATAACCCAGCTGTACTCCATTCTCAAAGAGGCCTTCCTAAAATGCTTCCAATACTAGCGAGACTGCTGGCAGAAGTGTGTGAAGTTTCAAGGAGATAATTTTTAAGACGAGTTTGGGTTTCAAACCGCCAGGTGAGTAATTGTTTTTCCCCAGCTGAAAGGTCGGAAACTTTTTGAAAACATTTCGTGTATATATATATATATATATATATATATATATATATATATATATATATATATATATATATATATATATATATATATAGAGCGAAGTAGTTAAGTCGCCGGCCTCGTGATCAGGTGGTGTGGGTTCGACTCCGGATTCCGCCGTCTTTTTCACGGGTGCTTGATGCGGAGTCACCTGCATCTCGTAGTCGCCCCCTAGTCGTTTTATCTTTGACTTGCCACTGGGGTCGGGCGGCTCGAGACGAAAGAGTGAGGATAAAAAGTAGCGAGGTTAATCCTTACTAGCAAAACTAATTATGCCATCATCGTCTACGATGACGGCCGCCTTTGCCTATATATATATATATATATATATACACACACACACACAAGTATGAGTGACTGCTCATCCACAATAATTTAGTAGATTAACGACAACGTGTAACTGTTAATTAATCGATTATTCCGATAAATGAAATAGATAAAAAAAATATTTTTGAATTGTTATCTACAATGTAGTAATCGTTCTAGGCATATAAACGTAATGATCACATCTTTATATCGTGTTGTAAAGGTGATTAGCGTGGTTCAAGATAAAAAAGTCAGAACAAGTTAATATTGCAACTACCTATCTTAAAAACACCATGACTATGAAAGTTACTGACATTGTTGAAGTACACTGTGAGGATTACAGGACTGATGCACGCAGAAACAGAGAGACCAAAAAATGAAACAAATACAAACAGACAAAAAAAAACATACACGTAGAGACAAAAAAAACACATACACAGACAGACAGATACACACAGAAACACATGTAGACAACGAAGAAATATATACAAAAATTAAGACACAGTTACACACGTACAGACATACAAAGAAACATACACACATAGACAGAGAGACACAATAACAGACAAATTCATACAAAAACACAGAAATTTATGAACATGACCTTACCAGGAGAACGTAACTCGATATTAAAGTCCAAGCTCGTCGTCTGCTCAGAATTGCTGAATACTTGAATTCTGATCTCTCCGTACTCAAAAGTCATGTTAATGGGTGTGACCACAATAGTTAAATTTTGCACTAATTGAGTTGTCAGGTTATTGTCCTGGTAATTCCTCAGGTTATTGTCCTGGTAATTCCACGTCCAGCCTAAAGACTCTGATTGTTTCTTTACTACTTTGTTGCTAATGTTTATATAGTTGGCAATGTCTGGATAAATTAAAACACAGAGTGTAATGTTCACAGGTTCATTGACATCCACAAATAAAGTCATGTTGTTCGCGTTGTTTTCACATGACAGAGGTGGACCTACAAAATAATGTTGTCTAAGTGTGAATATCTAGGTTATGTTACTCACAATAGGTGAAAGGCAAAAGCCAAAATAGGGGTCGAATCCCCAGAGCCCTGATCGGACACGGGAAAGGCAATTAACGATGCAAGGCAACAGAACGTTATATTCAACTCGTGGGAAAGACGGTTATATATATTTTAATCGCTATGTTATATTATTTTATGTTATATTATTGTATTTTATATTATGCTATGTTATATTATTTTATGTTATGCTGTATTATGTTGAACTATGTTATAGTATGATATATTGTGCTATATTATGTTTTATTTAGTTACATTTTGTGAAATGGTATATTAGGTTGAAAAAAAAAATATTAGGTTGAGTTATGTTATATTATGTTATTTTGTCAAATTATATAATATACTACTGTCACGCGACATTTTTCCTATTGTTAGTTCCTATTGGTAGTTGAGGTTTTGAAGGCTGAGGACTACATACCGCTTCACCACTGCTGCCGCCACGTCGTGTGCTGGCTATGTTAATTTATTTCACCCCCAACAGAAAAACCAACATATGTCATACCGGGGAATCGAGCCGCTGCCCTCCTTGTAGGCAGGCAGGCCTCGAAACCATTCGGCCACGCGCTCCTCTTATATACTATACTATTATATTATATTGTTTTGTTGTATCTTTGTGTTATATTATGTTAAATTATATCTTTATAACTAATAGCTACTATCACAACCTTTTTGGAATATAAGTAAAGTAAAGAAACCCATAGCATTACTGTCGTAGGGGTGTGAGGTGTTAGCGATCTCACATTTCAAAGGGTCGGCTATATGAGGGCGGTAGCCATCTCCTCTCTCTCACCGCTTTTACTTCCCGGACTGAACCGGTACCCATTAAAGGCTGGGTCGACCCTGGTGCCATTGCGGTCTGAAAAAACATTACCGCCAGGACCACTCAGATGCGAAGCTAGGGCGCTAACCACTGCGATACCCGGCTCCACTACTTTGCAATATAGAACCCTTGAAACAACTGTCAGATCTCAGGGTTCTACTTGTCGTCAAAACTATTATGTTTTCAGATCACTTGCTACTATAGCAACGTTAACTCTCTTCACATCGCAAATTATTTTTTAAAATTGTTGAGTTATATATTTCCTTTTGATTGACGCCCATATTTGTTGACCTTTTCGTGAGTTAAGGTTTCTGCAGGATGAGGTAGTCAGCCCAATGACCAACCTTCCTTCCTCGTCTCTTACAACCTGCTTGACAGGTTTACAGTGTTACTATTCTTTGTTCCCATTTCAGGCTCCGGTAATGTTCTGGCCAGAATCATGAAAGATATTTGGGAGACAACTGAAACTACATTCAGCTGACTTAGGGGATCAGCCGCAATAGACAATTGAGTGTGGTATAGAAAATAAATATATTCTTTTAACTTCCATTTTGGCGTTTATTTCAATTTCTACGGATTTCAAAGACTAAGAAACAAAGATGGCTGCACCTCTCCGTCGCTACGTAGTGTGCATACTCGGTTGTTATTTCATGCACTACGCTATATCTTCAACCCCCGATTGTCAGTTCGATCTCCAAGTTTGCCAGGGATAGGGGGAACTACGGACAGCGACAAGATAGCACCAAAAAGTCGCGACCCCCCCCCCCCACCCCCCAGCTGGTCTGACGTTGTTGTTCCTAATGCCCATAGTGAGCAGGTCTTGTGCGCTCTGAAAAAGGACGTTAAGTGGCGGATTGCTGTAGCTTTCCTCCCATTCCGAGCATGCTGATGAAGGTGGACAAGGTCCTCCAGGCGGTTGTGATATGGTTCGCTTCATCTGCGTGTCACTCACCACTACGGGGATCACGTCGATCCCTCATGATAACAGCCCGTTTCCAGGGAGGGCTACAAGGTAGGGGTTTTGGCCAGTATATTTTGTCTGACCCAGACTAACATGTCTGATCAGTGTATGTTGTGCCTGACCCTGACTAACATGTCTGATCAGTATGTTGTGCCTGACCCTGACTAACATGTCTGATCAGTATGTTGTGCCTGACCCTGACTAACATGTCCGATCAGTATGTTGTGCCTGACCCTAACTAACATGTCCGCTCAGTATGTTGTGCCTGACCCTAACTAACATGTCCGCTCAGTGTGTTGTGCCTGACCCTAACTAACATGTCCGATCAGTATGTTGTGCCTCACTCTGACTAACATGTCCGATCAGTATGTTGTGCCTGACCCTAACTAACATGTCCGATGAGTATGTTGTGCCTGACCAGACGTTAGTCTTCCTTCCCTTCATATCACTTATCACTACTTGTAGCACTAGATATTTACAAACGAAGACAGAAAAAAACGGTTGACCTACAGTCAGGAGGCATAACTCCAACCATTTGACTCGTTTCATTGTCCATGACACACTCGTACACTCCCGTTTTTTCACAAGTCAAATCCGTTATCAGGTGCGTCAGAGATTGTTCACCATTAGACGACGCATTTACCGTTTTCTGTTGACGAAATTCTCTGATCTGTATCGTAGAAGGTCTGCCATCTGTTTTACACAGTAACAACACGTCGTTTCCAAGCTGAAGTCTAGTGTTTTGTTGCCGGTTAACTGAGTATCTGGTAAATGAAGTTATCCTTGCTTTACCTTGACGACGGAAGACATAGGGTCAAATAAAAATGATATTAGTGACATTGAAATAAGATTTTCTTTACGAAATAAAGTAATTGAGTAATCAAGTTTGAGCTCATATCTGCGGATCTCCAGGACAACAATGTACATGTATTTACTAATTGTCTCAAGTGTATCTTCGTTCTTTTGTATTTTTGTGAACGACAAGTCGTGCATTGCATTGATTTACATTGATGGTCTTCAACCATAGAAAGGATAGACCTAGATCAGGTCAGCGTGGTAGTGCACCTATTCTCGTTTCTGGTGCCCACAAAGCCCTCATGGAGACCACTTGAACAAAATTGTCAGCTACACATTGTTAAGTAGAGTACACATGAACGTCATACAGAGATTATTGAGAACATTGAAGCCCTCCAAATATGAACGTCATACAGAGAGTATTGAGAACATTAAAGCCCTCCAAATATGAACGTCATACAGAGAGTATTGAGAACATTAAAGCCCTCCAAATATGAACGTCATACAGAGAGTATTGAGAACATTGAAGCCCTCCAAATATGAACGTCATACAGAGAGTATTGAGAACATTAAAGCCCTCCAAATATGAACGTCAGACAGAGAGTATTGAGAACATTAAAGCCTTCCAAAATATGAACGTCATACAGAGAGTTTTGAGAACATTAAAGCCTCCAAATATAAACGTCATACAGAGAGTATTGAGAACATTAAAGCCCTCCAAATATGAACGTCATACAGAGAGTATTGAGAACATTAAAGCCCTCCAAATATAAACGTCATATAGAGAGTATTGAGAACATTAAAGCCCTCCAAATATAAACGTCATACAGAGAGTATTGAGAACATTAAAGCCCTCCAAATATGAACGTCATACAGAGAGTATTGAGAACATTTAAGCCCTCCAAATATGAACGTCATACAGAGAGTATTGAGAACATTGAAGCCCTCCAAATATGAACGTCATACAGAGAGTATTGAGAACATTAAATCCCTCCAAATATGAACGTCATACAGAGAGTATTGAGAACATTGAAGCCCTCCAAATATGAACGTCATACAGAGAGTTTTGAGAACATTAAAGCCCTCCAAATATGAACGTCATACAGAGAGTATTGAGAACATTGAAGCCCTCCAAATATGAACGTCATACAGAGAGTATTAAGAACATTAAAGCCCTCCAAATATGAACGTCATACAGAGAGTATTGAGAACATTAAAGCCCTCCAAATATGAACGTCATACAGAGAGTATTGAGAACATTAAAGCCCTCCAAATATGAACGTCATACAGAGAGTATTGAGAACATTAAAGCCCTCCAAATATGAACGTCATACAGAGAGTATTCAGAACATTAAAGCCCTCCAAATATGAACGTCATACAGAGAGTATTGAGAACATTGAAGCCCTCCAAATATGAACGTCATACAGAGAGTATTGAGAACATTGAAGCCCTCCAAATATGAACGTCATACAGAGAGTATTGAGAACATTGAAGCCCTCCAAATATGAACGTCATACAGAGAGTTTTGAGAACATTAAAGCCCTCCAAATATGAACGTCATACAGAAAGTATTGAGAACATTGAAGCCCTCCAAATATGAACGTCATACAGAGAGTATTGAGAACATTGAAGCCCTCCAAATATGAACGTCATACAGAGAGTATTGAGAACATTAAATCCCTCCAAATATGAACGTCATACAGAGAGTATTGAGAACATTGAAGCCCTCCAAATATGAACGTCATACAGAGAGTTTTGAGAACATTAAAGCCCTCCAAATATGAACGTCATACAGAGAGTATTGAGAACATTGAAGCCCTCCAAATATGAACGTCATACAGAGAGTATTGAGAACATTAAAGCCCTCCAAATATGAACGTCATACAGAGAGTATTGAGAACATTAAAGCCCTCCAAATATGAACGTCATACAGAGAGTATTGAGAACATTAAAGCCCTCCAAATATGAACGTCATACAGAGAGTATTGAGAACATTAAAGCCCTCCAAATATGAACGTCATACAGAGAGTATTGAGAACATTAAAGCCCTCCAAATATGAACGTCATACAGAGAGTATTAAGAACATTAAAGCCCTCCAAATATGAACGTCATACAGAGAGTATTGAGAACATTGAAGCCCTCCAAATATGAACGTCATACAGAGAGTATTGAGAACATTGAAGCCCTCCAAATATGAACGTCATACAGAGAGTACTGAGAACATTGAAGCCCTCCAAATATGAACGTCATACAGAGAGTTTTGAGAACATTAAAGCCCTCCAAATATGAACGTCATACAGAGAGTATTGAGAACATTGAAGCCCTTCAAATATGAACGTCATACAGAGAGTATTGAGAACATTAAAGCCCTCCAAATATGAACGTCATACAGAGAGTATTGAGAACATTAAAGCCCTCCAAATATGAACGTCATACAGCGAGTTTTGAAGAGTATTTAGAATATGTAAGCCTTCAAAATATGGTATATAGAAGATTGAGTCGCATTTCTTGGAAATAGAATAAAACAAATGTGGAGGTACTGACATAAGTTGGGGGTGAAAAGATAATTAATGACCGAAATCAGAATCAGACAGCTACGTTATTTTGGTCATATAACAAGACATACCCCTTTGTTAAAGACAATACTAGAGGGCAGAGTGAAAAGCAGTCGTTCAAGAGGCAGACGTTTTAAGTGGATGGTTAACATCAGAATATAGGTTGGAAAAAGCCTGTTAGATTTCATTATTACGGCAAGAGATAGAGTAGACTGGAGATCCATTGCAGCCGATCTTTGATGCGGAGATGGCACTTGAATTGATATAGAGAAAACTATGTAATTGTAACAAACAAGTCGATAAACTTATAGAAGGTGAATATATAATAATTCAAGACAGAGTAGGAAGTACATATACAATATCAAAATAAATATATAAACGGCGAGGAGAGCTATAATTGCACTTAAGTTAGTTTGTTCTCTTTCCACTTGTGCCGTTAAACTCCGTGGGAAGCTTAAATCGTATGTACTGCGCCAAGTGCGTTGCGTCGGTCAATGTGAGCCCGTGTCTCTGCACAATCACTCTGTCATCTATACACCTGGCTCGCGGCCGCCCATTTGCCCTGTAGCCACATCCATCCGCGTTGTAAGCCGTCAGTGAAAGCTGATAAGGGTGCTTTCTTATGAGATGACCAAACCAACTTATTCTCCGCCTGGAAATATATTCGGCACAAGATTAGTTCCGACCATACTACGAATGCCGTCGTTCCTTGATATTATGTCTTTCCTGGAAATTAAGTACAACATAAAAACAAAACACGAAATTCTAAAGTATTTTCAATGGCTGTGGAACACGGAGGAAGGCAGCAGCAACAACAACAGCAACAACAATAACAGCAACAACAACAACAGCAACAACAACAACGAAAGAGACCACATTTTCACTTCCCATGCATCAAAAAAGTTCTACTGTGGATCTTTGGACACTCAACCACACCTGACAATGACATGGCAGACAGACTAGCAAAGAATGGATCAATACAAAAACAGATTCAAGAACAGTACAAGAACACATCAACAACTTTACAAACAACTAATAAGAACTGTAAACAAAGAAACTTGGCTGAACAGATGGACCATGGAACACACGGAGAAGAAGGTCTACAGACATATGGAAAGCCCCAATTAGAAATTACAGTATACATCAACTCACAAGGAAGGATCAGAGCACCATTTTTCGACTGAGAACCCTTCGCATCCGACTAAACAAGCACCTGAACAGAATCAAACACATCCCACTAAACAAGCGCCTGAACAGAATCCAACCACAACATACTCCTGAGTGCCAGCTGTGTACACACCCATATGAAACCGTTGTTCATTATCTCTTTAAGCTCTCAGCGCTCAACGATTTTTTGGAAAATGCCAGATAAATGGAATACTTTGTATGACACTAGACAATAACTGATAAACACGTGCAGATACCATCCCATGACATTGGGCAGAAGGGCGAGAGCTCTGATGCTGCTGCAACAACAACAACGAAAGAGATACCTGCTTTGATAAATCGGTCTGCACATAATATAGGTTCTGAAATTTTATGAATACGACCAACCAAATGAAATTGTTGGATAAAAGAAACAGACATAAACCAATGGTTTTGGATAGTGCACGCATTAATGGAACTAACTGATAACATTACAATTCTGTCTCGGTTCTAAATCCCACAGATACGAGAAGTATGGACAGACTAAAAAGTACTTACGAGAGATGAAGATGAACACGAGGGATTAAGCAAATAGGTGGTCAGAGCTTGAAAGAATAGTCCAGTAAAGTAAAGTAAAGTAAAGTAAAGTAAAGTAAAGTAAAGTAAAGTAAAGTAAAGTAAAGTAAAGTAACCCATAGCATTACTGCCGTAAGGGTGTGAGGTGTTAGCAATCTCACATTTCAAAAGCTCGGCTGGACTCAACCGGTACCCATTTAAGGCTGGATCGACCCGGGATCCGTTGCGGTCTAAAAAAAAACACATTTCCGCCTCAACAGGGGAATAAACCCAGGACCACTCAGATGCCAAACCAAGTCAGAACATTAACCACTGCGCTACGCGGCTCCCAGTAATGTCCAGTACAGGATGGCTTTCCGTGTAGTTATGTTCCACATGGAACCGAACTGTTTTTTATTTGTCTATGTTAAATAAACTCCGAAACGCTTAACAATATACGAGGCTCGTCCAGCAAGTATCCGGACTGATGTCAATTCTAGGAAACTATGAGAGATGCATTTAAATGATCAGTACTAAGTTCCGACACAGTCCCTTGCCACTGGAAACACATGAGTCCCTTCTCGCTACAAGCTTCTGTGTTCCTGCAGTGTAGAATTCTGTCGCATGGTCGGTGAGCCATTGGAGAACCTCCTGGCGCACTTCGCCATCCGTGTGAAACGTGTGTCATCCGTGTGGAACTTGTGTCATCCGTGTGAACTTGTGTCATCCGTGTGGAACTTGTGCCATCCGTGTGGAACTTGTGTCATCCGTGTGGAACTTGTGTCATCCGTGTGAACTTGTGTTATCCGTGTGTCATCCGCGTGAAACTTGTGTCATCCGTGTGGAACTTGTGTTATTCGTGTGTCATCCGTGGGAAACTTGTGTCATCCGTGTGGAACTTGTGTTATCCGTGTGTCATCCGCGTGAAACTTGTGTCATCCGTGTGGAACTTGTGTTATTCGTATGTCATCCGTGTGAAACTTGTGTCATCAGTATGTCATCCGTGTTGAATTTGTGTCATCCGTGTGGAAATTGTGTCATCCGTGTGGAACTTGTGTCATCCGTGTGAACTTGTGCCATCCGTGTGAAACATGTGTCATCCGTGTGGAACTTGTGTTATCCGTGTGTCATCCGCGTGAAACTTGTGTCATCAGTGTGTCATCCGTGTTGAATTTGTGTCATCCGTGTGGAAATTGTGTCATCCGTGTGGAACTTGTGTCATCCGTGTGGAACTTGTGTCATCCGTGTGTCATCCGTGTGGAACTTGTGTCATCCGTGTGGAACTTGTGTCATCCGTGTGGAACTTGTGTCATCCATGTGGAACTTGTGTCATCCGTGTGGAACTTGTGTCATCCATGTGGAACTTGTGTCATCCGTGTGGAACTTGTGTCATCCGAGATACTTTCCAGAGCTGCAAGAAGGTTAAAATCACTCGGAGCCAAGTCGGGACAGCAAAACCAATACAATTAGTCAATGACTGCTACAGTTTTTGAGTCCGTATGGGGTCTCGCGTTGTTATATTGAAGAAGGACAGCTCGTTGGTCAAAGTTCTGTTGTTTCAGGACCCATCGAAAGGAAACTTTATTAAAATTGAGGTGATTCCTGATGATAATGTCCACATAACTTTTGCTTATACCAGTAGCCATCGCGACTTCGCGTTCAGTAACTCTCCGACGGTTCAAAATAACCATTTCAACACTGTGTTACGACTTCACTCGTTTTGATATTTTTGGGTCAACCTTTACGGGATTTATCATAGATGGATTCACGACCTTTCCCAACACGTTTACACCATTCAAACACTGATGACCGTGCTACAGTCTCTTCTCTAAACACACATGAATGATGAATTTCTAGTGGGTTTTTAACCTTCTTTCACCAGACATTTTCCACCTGCACTGAAGTCAACTGATCAGGCGCCATTTTGAAAAAAAAACAAAGGGCGGGAAAACAGCAGATACTTGCTTCTTCCACGACCAGGTGTCAGACATATACTGTTAACTTTGAAATAGTTCACTGTACTTTATACAGTTTTCGGATTATCCTGACAAAATCCGGATATTTACTTTAGGCCCCTCGTATATATATATATATATATATATATATATATACAATAATGAGATACAATGAGAAATGATAAAATTAGGAATGAGAAATCATGAGATTGGAAATGATAAGTGATGAGATTATGAATGCGATAGAATGTGAAATAAGTGGTCTGCTGGGATCTCTGTATCTGACAAGGACAAGAAAATCACCCCTGTCTCACAGAGAGCATGTCGTAAGAAGTGACTTACTGTGTGACATGGTTTAACACCGACCATGGTTGGATGGTTTGTTTAGAGCAGCATAGATGACGTCTAACAGGCTGCGGGTCTACTTTGCTCTAGTGGTTGAATCTTTTAAGATGAACTCGCACATAGGTTAACCACCCTCCGTAAGCGATTGTCCCAACGCAGCGGAGTATAAAGCTGCTCGAGCCTAGCTCGCTAAGAAGGACATTTTTCTCCCGGCTACATCCAGCTCACGCCAGAGCTGGGACCTGCGCAGGTCGTCTAAGAACTAAAAAAAAGGACATTAGAAAACACTGCGCGAACTACTTCTCGTGCTGAATGCATAGCACAACAGAAAATAAAATAGTTCGGTCAATCCACCACAAGGCAGCCGGGTTAACTACCACTGCACACGTATACTACAAATATTATTAACAATGGAGGTACCATACGTGGCAGGTGGGTAGATGACATAACGGAGGTACTACAGCAGTTTTTGTTGTTTATTTTGCATTCGCCTTTTCTTTCTTCTTTGCGTTAAGGATCTTTTGGTCATGCTATATCTGCAGGCCAGTCGCCAGGATGAAGTCTGTAGTCTTCACCAGGTCGGAGCGGTTGCCCCACAGCTTTTGTCTCAGCTCTGCACCCTCTGGCCAGGTCTGGCATCTCATTTCCATATAGATTGGGCATTCTTGTAGAACATGCTTAGGGTTCTAGCATCCTGTTCCACGTGGGCACTCATCGGTGTGTGAGATCTTCAGTCGGTAAAAATGTTCTAGTAGTTGAGTTCGCCTTATTTCTCTATTCATTAAGGCGGTGTGCGTTGCATTACGGTTTTTATTTTGTGCCTGTCGGCCCAGTGCATCCGACTTCGGCATGCATTTTATGTAAGCGTCTGCTTCCTCCTGTATTTTCCAGGGGTTTGCTTCCCCGGAGTAACGGCCGGTGCTGTTATAGGGATCGAACCCTGCTCCTTCGTAGTGTGAACCGTGTCACTTAACCACTAGCTCACAACGTCCCCGCTAGAGCAGTCCAGCTTTGCAACAACCGACACTTGACCCAAAAAAGGAGACCTCACCTGTCGACGTCGCTTAACGACACAAAGGGATGAAACAATGGAGTGAAGAAAGGAAATACCTAATAATAAAACCTTGAATTAGCCGAAACGCTCACGCTAATAAGAGAAGTCTAAACATGAAACAAGAACCCAAACAATAAGAGAAGAATAAACGTGAAACAAGAACACCAACAATAAGAGATGAAGTCTAAACGTGAAACAAGAACCCAAACAATAAGAGATGAAGTCTAAACGTGAAACAAGAACACCAACAATAAGAGATGAAGTCTAAACGTGAAACAAGGATAAGAACACCTACAAAAAAAGTTAAAATCACAGGGAATAGGTGGGGAAGTTGCCAAATGGATTGAAAATTGGTTAACAGGAAGAAGGCAGAGGGTGGGCATAAATAAGGAGTACTCTGAGTGGAGAGAAGTGAAAAGTGGTATGCCACAGGGCTCGGTTTTGGGACCAATTTTGTTCTTGATATATATATAAATGATTTGGACATTGATATGAGATCCATGATTGCAAAATTTGCTGATGACACAAAACTATGCAGTAGTGTCTCATCTAAAGCGGAAGTGGATATATTGATGTCGGATTTAGATAAAATTTGAGAATGGTCTGTAAGCTGGCAAATGGAGTTTAATGTAGATAAATGTACAGTCATCCACATGGGTAGATCCAATATGGAACATAAATACAGAATGGGAGAAAACAATATTAGAAAGATAGATAAGGAAAGGGACCTAGGGGTTATAATAGATCATACAGGAAAGGTGAGTGAGCAAGTTAAGGTAGCAGTGAAAAAGGCAAATGCAATGTTAGGTATGATAAAAAGAAATATTAAACATAGGAGCAAGGAAGTGATCGTCAAACTGTATAAAGCTTTAGTTAGACCTAGATTGGAGTACTGTGTACAGGTGTGGAGTCCTTATCATAGAGGGGACATAAACATGCTAGAATGAATACAAAAAAGAGCGACAAAGATGATAGTTGGATTCCAGAATTACAGTTATGAGGAACGACTCAGAAAAACGGGCCTACAGTGTCTCGAAGAGAGAAGAATTCGTGGTGACTTAATACAGATTTATAAGATGATCAGAGGAATCGATAAATTAGACTATAACAAGTTTTTTAAAATACAGCCACCTACAATAACACGAGGGCATAGCTACAAGTTGACTAAAGAGAGGTCCAGGTTAGATATTAGGAAATATTTTTTTAGTCCGAGAGTGGTGTCTGCTTGGAATGTATGGCAATACATTCCAAGCAGACACCACTCTCTGACTAAAAAAATATCAGGTGGTGGAGGCAGGGACAGTTAATGCGTTTAAGAATAAACTGGATGCGCATAGATTTTAGAGCAAGGTGATGTAAGTGTAACTGGTTGTATACAGACTCTGCAGGGTCTTCTAAACCAGTATAAAGACGTTAAGTTAAGTTAAGAGCAGAATAAACGTGAAAAAAGAACACCAACAATAATAGAAGAATAAACGTGAAACAAGAACAACAATAATAGAAGAATAAACGTGAAAAAAGAACAACAATAATAGAAGAATAAACGTGAAACAAGAACGCCAACAATAATAGAAGAATAAACGTGAAACAAGAACGCCAACAATAATAGAAGAATAAACGTGAAAAAAGAACAACAATAATAGAAGAATAAACGTGAAACAAGAACGCCAACAATAAGAGAAGAATAAACGTGAAAAAAGAACGCCAACAATAATAGAAGAATAAACGTGAAAAAAGAACAACAATAATAGAAGAATAAACGTGAAACAAGAACACCAACAATAATAGAAGAATAAACGTGAAAAAAGAACAACAATAATAGAAGAATAAACGTGAAACAAGAACGCCAACAATAATAGAAGAATAAACGTGAAAAAAGAACAACAATAATAGAAGAATAAACGTGAAACAAGAACGCCAACAATAATAGAAGAATAAACGTGAAAAAAGAACAACAATAATAGAAGAATAAACGTGAAACAAGAACGCCAACAATAAGAGAAGAATAAACGTGAAAAAAGAACACCAACAATAATAGAAGAATAAACGTGAAGAAAGAACAACAATAATAGAAGAATAAACGTGAAAAAAGAACAACAATAAGAGAAGAATAAACGTGAAACAAGAACGCCAACAATAATAGAAGAATAAACGTGAAAAAAGAACAACAATAATAGAAGAATAAACGTGAAACAAGAACGCCAACAATAATAGAAGAATAAAAGTGAAAAAAGAACAACAATAATAGAAGAATAAACGTGAAACAAGAACGCCAACAATAAGAGAAGAATAAACGTGAAAAAAGAACACCAACAATAATAGAAGAATAAACGTGAAGAAAGAACAACAATAATAGAAGAATAAACGTGAAAAAAGAACAACAATAAGAGAAGAATAAACGTGAAAAAAGAACACCAACAATAATAGAAGAATAAACGTGAAAAAAGAACACCAACAATAATAGAAGAATAAACGTGAAAAAAGAACAACAATAATAGAAGAATAAACGTGAAACAAGAACGCCAACAATAAGAGAAGAATAAACGTGAAAAAAGAACACCAACAATAATAGAAGAATAAACGTGAAAAAAGAACACCAACAATAATAGAAGAATAAACGTGAAGAAAGAACACCAACAATAATAGAAGAATAAACGTGAAAAAAGAACACCAACAATAATAGAAGAATAAACGTGAAGAAAGAACACCAACAATAATAGAAGAATAAACGTGAAGAAAGAACACCAACAATAATAGAAGAATAAACGTGAAACATGAATAACAATAATAAAATATGAATTATGAACGTGAAACAACAACAACAATAATAAAAGATGAAGTCTAAACGTGATATAAGGACAACAACAGGATGAGAAGAACCTAAATTAGACTAATAAATATACAGACACTGGGAGCACACATCTTCAGATCTGAGCTCCGTGGGGAACGAAACGAAAAAGTGAATTGAAAGAGAAAGATAGAAAAAGAAGAAATGAAGTGAAGGCTTTGTAAAGATCTTCACATTTTTACATGCGTTATCACACGCGTGGCATAAATACATACACATATTATCATTTGTTAATACCAGAATCATATCTTGTATGTTAGACACTCCAAATCAGTTGTAATGTCTATTATCATCATTATCGTGTTTATCATGGCCATTATCAGCATTCTTATCATCGCTATCCTCAGCATAGCTTTCATAATCATCATCAATATAATCATTATTGGCATGATAACTATTATCATTATCGTGTTCATCAAAATTATTGCCGTCTACGTATGTCGTTAGACCTCGTAAAGAAGGTGCAGCCTTCTCTCTTGTTCCCTCTGTGATCTCGTTATTACTTGTAATGCACGTCTCCCAGTTATTTTAACACGAGAGTGTCCAGGTGTAGATCGAACTTGACAAAACGAGGACATGTAAATGACGATGTCTTCGAATGTGGAGCCGTCCAGGACCCCGAACACCTGTATAGCTTTTCAAGAATGCAAGAACCATGTACTTTCGTGGATCTCATGGCAGCAAACGGAAGAACTTCCAGGGCAGTTTATTCCTGGTCAAATACTTTGTAAGATTGTCGGACACGAAAAATAGGATACAATCAATCCACTATTTCGTTGGTCTTCCGTTTGATCTTAAAACCTAATGTTTGGTGCATTAGGTTCGAGGTTCCATTACATTTTATATCTGTATCCTATATATATATATATATAGCAATAGATACAACTTTGGAACATGAAGAAAAAGTTATATGTAGGTTGTGTAGATAAAAAAAGAGGCAGACTCGAATAGAATGTGAGATTAGGACGAATTGAGACAGACCCGTACGTTTATGAGAGAAATAGATGTGATTATTTGAAGAACAAACTGAATTATGACAAGAGAAGCCGAAAGACCAACAAGTTTATGAGAGAAATAGATGTGATTATTTGAAGAACAAACTGTATTATAACAAGAGAAGCCGAAAGACCAACAAGTTTATGAGAGAAATAGATGTGATTATTTGAAGAACAAACTGAATTATGACAAGAGAAGCCGAAAGACCAACAAGTTTATGAGAGAAATAGATGTGATTATTTGAAGAACAAACTGAATTATGACAAGAGAAGCCGAAAGACCAACAAGTTTATGAGAGAAATAGATGTGATTATTTGAAGAACAAACTGAATTATGACAAGAGAAGCCGAAAGACCAACAAGTTTATGAGAGAAATAGATGTGATTATTTGAAGAACAAACTGTATGATGACAAGAGAAGCCGAAAGACCAACAAGTTTATGAGAGAAATAGATGTGATTATTTGAGGTACAGCAAGGGGAAAGAAGAAGGCGAAAATGTCATACCTAGAAATGTATATCTACGCCATCTTAGCAGTGGCTGGTAAGTTGGAAAGGTAAAGGTCAAATCGTCGACACTGTCATCGATGATGAAGTATTGGAAATGTTATTGTACTAGATATCGGTGTTCTGTGTGAAGATAGGGTGAGCACGTCCCTTCCTCGTTGACAATCCTATCCTACTTCAAGTACAAATTTACAGCTAGGTAGACTGAAACGTGTCGAGATCACGAAATGAGCCTGGTACAATTTGACATGAGAAACAATCACTAACCACTCCGCCACTTAGAAGCTCTCACGGACTAACCATCACTTTAGAAATATATTCGATAAAAAGGCATACTTACCAAAACAACAATCCAAGGACGTGAAAACTGTCAACAAGTGTATCATAATAACGGGAACAATTTTCATCTTGAAAAATTAACTGTACACCGCCTTCCAGAAGAGCACATTTGGATCACGATGATACTAAGATAAACAAGTGCAGTCTAGTTACGCCTACATGGTCCTCGTTAGTGACCAATGAACACTCATAACGAATTACACAGCTGCAATAATTAACATAGACTTTGGCAAAATAAGAAAATCACGTTTAACCTCTTTCTAGAAAAAGATGACCACCAGATTAATAATTTAGGTGAAGTCTGTTCAATTTTGTTGTGATTTGTTATAGGTTTCCATTTGTGTTGTTCTCTGACGAAGGCGTTGTGGCTGTAAAGTAAGTGTTGTTTTGCTTCTGTTCCAATGCAGTAACCGAATCGCAATTATCTATGTTATTATCAAGATATAACCTTCCCTACAACCACACCGACATATTTTCACATTTGAATTATTAAGCAGTTTATAATTTTCTAAACTAGACGAAACACGATGCGTCTAACCAATTGATAGCATTTATATTTGATTTAATACACCACGACTAATTACTGGACTGACGAGAAATCTCCCATTTATGAACAAATACAAATCCTCTTTTAGTCTGCTCCTTGTGAATTTATCAACACGTTGTTAACAAATAAACATGGTTGACGGATGCAATCAAAGGAAAAGACATCTCATGCCTAAGTGTTGTTTTCCCTACATTCTAGACTTGCTAATTAACTTCCTTATGTGTTTTTTCATTGCATGTTGACCTTAAGCTGATCATGTATGTGATAAATTTAGACAATGACTAATATATGGATGACATTTAATTGTTTATAGTTAGGATATACTCTCACGAGTTTTGCAATGGATTATAGCAACACCAAAAGCGTAGGTGTGAGTAGTTTCATAGAAGACTTTGCCACCGGCGATGATGTTTCCTTTTAAATATTATACAGATTTTGTGAGATCTAGAAACAGTTCCTTTTTGCATGGTCTGGTATTTCCGGAATGTCTTAGATTTTAGTTCGACCCGTTCTTCGCAAAGGGGTGGTCACCCTTGAGCCAGTTCCAATTCAAGATCCAGTCGTTTCTGTCACGGGCGCGTGTCGTCCAGTGTGATAATAGTCTGTTTGTTGTGGGGTCGTGAATTTTGTACTTGTCTAGTGAAACTCGCCAGCGAGTTGGGGGTTGTTTCCGAGGTCTCTTATTATCGCGCCAGTACTTAATGGTGGTTATCCTATCATCCAACAGACGATCATTGGTTGACTTCAGCGTTCCCGTTATCTATATCCAGTGTCTCTACATAGATACTTTGATGCACATATAAAATCAGCTCATTTATTGCCGCAAACCCTAGCTTACAAGGACAATAGATATACACACACATCTGATTGTTGGAGGTCTCAACCATTGCTATTCACTCAAACCATAGCCAAGGCTGGCAAGCGGTCAGCAGGCAGGCGGAAGAAAAGATACAACGATTTGCTAAGACCTCCGTGAAAGGTCTCAATTATGATGTTGCCTCTTGGGAGTATCTTGTGTGCAACCACTCAGTTCTGGCGCTCTGCAATCACACAAGTGCTCGTCTGGCCTAGCGAGTATTCCCGCTGCAGCGAGGGAGACGAAAACCGCGCGAAAAGTTGCACGGAGGAGGCAATCATGTGAGCGCCTCGTGCGGTAGGTTGAAGAGATCCAAGATAAACTGCACCACATCATGAAGACAGAGGGTGGGCATAAATAAAGAGTAATGTGAGTGGTGTGAAGTGAAAAGTAGAGTGCCACAGGGCTCGGTTTTGGGACCAATTTTGTTCTTGATATAAACGATTTAGATTTTGATGTGGGATCCATGCTTGCAAAATTTCCTGATGACACACATCTATGCAGTAGTGTCTCATCTAAAGCAGAAGTGGATATATTGAGGTCGGATTTAGATACAATTCGAGAATGGTCTGTAAGATAGCAAATGGAGTTTAATGTAGATAAATGTACAGTCATCCACATGGTTAGATCCAATTGGGAACATAATTACAGAATGGGAGAGAACAATATTAGAAAGATAGATAAGGAAAGGGCCCTAGGGGTTATAATAGATCATACAGGTAAGACGAGAGCAGGTAGTAGTGAAAAAGGCAAATGCAATGTTAGGTATGATAAAAAGAAACATTAAACACAGGGGCAAGGCTGTGGTAGTCAAACTGTATAAAGCATTAGTTAGAACTAAATTGGAGTACTGTATACAGGTGTGGAGTCCTTATCGTAGAGGGGATATAAACATGCTGGAAAGGATACAAAAAAGAGCGACAAAGCTGATAGTGGGATTCCAGAATTACAGTTATGAGGAAAGACTCAGAAAAACCGGCCTACAGTGTATAGAAGAGAGAAGAATTCGAGGTGACTTAATACGGGTTTATAAGATGATCAGAGGAATGGATAGATTAGACTATAACAAGTTTGAAAAATACAGCGACCCACAAGAACAAGAGTGCATAGCTACAAATTGACTAAAGACAGGTCCAGATTTGATATTAGGAAATATTTTTTTAGTTAGAAAGTGGTGAATGCTTGGAACGCATTGCCAGGGGAGGTAGTGGAAGCAGGTACAATTAATGCATTAAAAATAAATTGGAGGGGCATAGCTTTTAGAGCAAGGTGACGTAAATGAGACTGGTTGTATACAGACTCTGCAGGATCGCTGACCCTGGCGCTAGCAGTCAACTTTGAGTCGCTGGACCTGACGCTAGCAGTCAACTTTGGGTCGCTGGACCTGTCGCTAGCAGTCAGCTTTGGGTCGCTGGACCTGACGCTAGCAGTCAACTTTGGGTCGCTGACCCTGGCGCTAGCAGTCAACTTTGAGTCGCTGGACCTGACGCTAGCAGTCAACTTTGGGTCGCTGGACCTGATGCTAGCAGTCAACTTTGGGTCGCTGGACCGGACGCTAGCAGTCAACTTTTGGTCGCTGGACCGGACGCTAGCAGTCAACTTTTGGTCGCTGGACCTATCGCTAGCAGTCAACTTTGGGTCGCTAACCGCTACAGATTATCATACATTGCTCAGCATCTTGATCCTTCATCCTTTTCCCCGGACGGTATCCTGCTATTTGCAAACCCCTTTTTCAGGGCTTTATCCGGGAGTTTGAAACCGATGACGATGACGAAGAAAAAGGAGGGAGATTCCTAATTAACCAGGCTTCCCGCAACCAACTCGCCTGAACTATGCCTTTACCGTCAGTTAATATGTACAACACAAAACCATATAGGAAGAAAGTTCGTCATCAAGGTTAAATAAAATAAGCAGAATGCACTGCCACAGGAAATAGTGGCGACAGGGTCAATTAATGCATTCCAGAATAAATTGGGCGAACTTAGTTATTTTTTTAGATCAAGTGAATGTAAAAGAAACTTTGTATACAGACGAGCATAGTCTTCTAAGCCAGTATAAAGAGGTTAAGTTAAGTTAAGAAACGAAATGACATAGAGCAACATCCTGCCCTCGCCGTGGGCTGGAAACAGGCCGTGCGTAATGTCACATCAGTCTTAATAACTAGGTGAGGATCGATACTGTGATCCAATAAAGGAGAGACTAATGAAAACCATATAATTGAACTATACCCAGGAGAACCAAAGCCCATCTTCCTCAGTAAACCTTGAAATAAAAGAAGATCCAATTTAACTCGTTGGTACAAGAGAAACTCCTGTTAAGAGTGAGGGAATCATGAGAACTGACATTACAACTGTAAGGAACGAAGCTGATGTCAGTGACGTGTTTCCTCAGTAAAGAACACAACCTGACGTCATTGACGTGTTGTCTCAGTAAGGAACACAACCTAACGTCATTGGCGCGCTGTCTTAGTAAGGAACACAACCTGATGACAGTGGCGTATTCTTTCAGTTAAGAAAACAACTTGACGTCATTTACGTGTTGCCTGCCTTAGAAAGGAACACATCCTGATGACTGACGTATCCCTCAGTAAAGAACACAATCTGACGTCATTGACGTGTTGCCTGCCTCAGTAAGGAACACAACCTGACGTCATTGACGTGTTGTCTCAGTAAGGAACACAACCTGACGTCATTGACGTGTTGTCTCAGTAAGGAACACAACATGACGTCATTGACGTGTTGTCTCAGTAAGGGACACAACCTGACGTCATTGACGTGCTGCCTCAGTTAGGAACATAACCTAACGTCATTGACGTGTTGCCTGCCTCAGTAAGGAACATAACCTGACGTCATTGACGTGTTGCCTGCCTCAGTAAGGAACACAACCTGACGTCATTGACGTGCTGTCTCAGTAAGGAACACAACCTAAGGCCATTGACGTGTTGCTTCAGTAAGAACACAACCTGACGTCATTGACATACTGCCTCAGTATGGAAAACAAGCTGCTGTCGTGACGTGTTGTCTCAGTAAAGAACACACCCTGACGACATTGGCGTGTTGTCCCAGTAAAGAACACAATCTGACATCATTGACGTGTTGCCCCAGTAGAGAACACACCCTAACGCCATTGACGTGTTGTCTTAGAAAAGAACACACCCTGGCGACATTGACGTGTTGTCTCAGTAAAGAACACACCCTGACGATATTGACGTGTTGTTTTGTTTATTGTTCCTACAGCAATGTTAAGTAGCTGTACCTCAGTCGAGTAGTTTGATCATAATTTTCCAGTCTGTGGACTAGTGGTTCAGTTTTCTTCATCTGGGTAAACTTAAAATCCTACGTCTGGTTGCTAGCCCATCAGTAAATATCTAGATCCATGCTTCTGTTTTTTTTTTTTTTTGCGTTCGCCTTATTTTTCTAATCCCCAAGGCGGTGTGCGTTGCACTGTGTTTTTATTGTTGCGCCTATCGGCCCAGTGCATCCGACTTCAGCATGCATTTTATGTAAGGGTCTGCTTCCTCCTGCATTTTCTAAGGGTTTGCTTCCCCGGGGTAACGGCCGGTGCTGTGATGGGGATCGAACCCAGCACCTTCGGGTTGTGAGCCGTGCCACTTAACCACTAGGCCACGCCGTCCTGTTGCTTCTATGTATAGTTATTCGATTATGTAGTTATTATATATCAAGGATTGGATAAGCATAATTATTTTTTAGATCAGGTGAATGTAAAAGAAACTGGATGTATGCAGACTGCAGAATCTTCTAAAGAAATTCTGTTCAGTTTTTAGGACCGAGGAATGAAACTGCTTCTCTTCAATCTGGGGGACACAGTGATGACAGTGAATGGATGCGAGAAAAACAGGTGAACTAGACAGGGCAATTAGTACAAAGTGGACACACAAATAAGTGTAAGGATAGAAGGGAACACTTGGTTAAGGTACTGTGTGTGTTCATGCATGAGTTCCAGAGACAACCCATGATGAAGCTTAGCTAGTCAATGTGAAGCGGAAATGCGAAACAAATTATACCAAGGATCGGATACTGATAAACGATTCTGTGTTTTAAATAAATAACATGTCGTTGACCTTGACCTGCAGCTGACTAGAAGAGTTACCCTAGTGATGGTCTCTTTTGAAACAGCAACAATCCCCTACTTACTACTCCTACCCCATTTCCATCGATCTACTGTCATCCGTTGTGCGGTTACCCATCTATGGTTCAGGGTTTTCATTTTGGCTTCAGTGTCTCCTCTCCAGTTGTCATAGTTGACGATCGTATTCCGTTTTGCTTCAGAAATTAATCGCATAGCAGTTGTGGTGGAAGGTAACAAAGTCTCTTCTGGAGTTATGGTCAATCCAATTCCAGGGTCAATCAATGAACATGGTATAAAAAGTTAGTTGCCCATCGTAAGCAATGATGGCGACACCATCATAAGATTGTGTCTCGATGATGTAACTTGTGCTGTATTGGGATAATAGTGAGCAAGAAACTGTGCTGGCCATGAACCTCACTCTCTGGTCCCGAACTACCTTGGGTCAGTGGCACGACATAAGTCAAGGACGCTGGATATAATTCAGAATCCATGTACTCTGATCTTGAACTAACGCCCTTTTCGTTCATCGCTTTGATAGGCGAGTGCCTTACCTCTCGACCACAGGGACCCCCACAATGGCATACATATTTGTCGGCTGCCTCACAAAATAACGCGCCCCAGTTATTAGTTTGTCTTCTTCTTCTACCTATTCCTCCTCATCTTCTTTTTCTTTTTCATCGTTTCATCCCTGTGTGCATCAACCAACTTCTAAGCAGACCAGTCATGTGCTAATTTCTTATGTTTTTTTCTTCAGCTTCTCTCAATTTCTCTCTAGGTCTATGTTCCGTATGATCCTTGACCTGTCTTTGCCTCTTTGTTCCTGTCGGTTCAAAAGGCGAGAATGCCTGAAGACACAGGTTTGACAGCGCTGAAAAGCCAGAAAAATACAGAACTAAATGACTTAAGATCAGCACTCTGTCTACTATGCCAGCAGTTCACATCCAAAAGAGTCGTGGTACAGTGGGTTCCATCCCACTGTAACATTCAAGGCAACGAGGAGGCAGACAGACTAACAAAAGAAGGTGGAAGGTTACTACAACCAGATTCTAGTGTGACTTACGAAGAGTCGAAAAGGTTTTTTAGGGTCATATACATCCACAAATGGGAAACAGAAATTACAAGCCACACAAAAAATTATGTTTATTACCAATGGAACAGAAGAGAGCAGATGATGGTCTTCATACTCGGCACAAGCTACAACAGACTGAGGTACCAGCTATTCAATAAACTGAAGATAGGTGCTACTGAAGAATGCACCTGTGGTACAGGGAAAATGACCCTTAAACATTTGCTGCAAAATTGCCCGACATACGAGGACCAGAGAAATAACCAGTGCCAAAACTAGACACGGTCTGTGGCAGTGTGGACAGCCTCATGATGACCGCCGATTTCTTCGGATAAATTCAAGTTGGCGTCTGGCAGCGTACGAAGAAGAAGATACAGGTTTGAACCTTTCACGGTGTGTGGACCATCCATCTCAACCTTCTTTATAAGATTTCCTGTTCTATCCATCTTTCTATTGCTCTCCCCCATACGCTTTCGTTTGTAAACGTGTCGGTCAGCTGCAGGCAGGGAATCTTTCTCGGGGGTTTGTTGATTTGAGTGTCACATAATGGTTTTACAGCGAGCACACACCCACATAATGTACTCACTGTTGAGCCAGCGACGTCTTCGGTGGTTGTGGAATGCTTAAAGCATGGAAGATGAGAGGCGGCCAAAGAATATATATATATATATATATATATATATATATATATATATATATATATATATATATATATATATATATATCTGGGCAGCTGACCATTGAAGTTAGAAGAATAAGCCATCCCACACTGCAATTCAAGGACTTATGCAAGAGGAGCATGAAGTCCTGCAACATCCGATCCGAGGGCTGCGAAACAATTGCTCAGGATCGAGCTGTTTGAAGACACTCAGTTGGAGGGGGCATAGTGGCTGCTGACGCTCGTAGAGGCCTTCTGGCTGCAGAGGAAAGAGAAGGACTGAAGAGATCGAGAAACACCGAGACAAACCAGCCTCCTGAGTATGGTTGTACGATCTGTGGTAGGGACTGTCACTCGGCCTTTACAGTCATACAAGACAGTGTCGAAATATAGGAGACAATGCTGGCCAACTCATAGGGCACCACGCTCATAATTCTACAGAGACTGAGACGCTAATGATGAGTCATCCACCATTAGTTTTGTCAACTGGGTGTTAAAGTCACATCCAGGATCCATCAACACGTAAGGTCAAATATTAATAATAACATAAACATGTTCGACTCAGATCTCAGGTTTAAATAAAAAAAAAATGAATGACCTTGTTTGCACGTTTAATTTTGTTTGTATTCCGACGCGCTATCTTAACCAGAGTATTTAAGTTATTATCACCGGTCCAGTGGCATCAACAACACGAATCTACACACCCTGCTAGGTTTTTCCTTGTAATGTCTCCGTGACCGGATACGACAGTTATCTGTTATTGACATTTCATGATAATTTGCTCTCAGCGCGAAACGTCCTTCAGATATCTTTTTCTGATAGTCTATTGAAAACCTAAAATTCCATATAGACAACAACTGTTGATAAAAGTCTAGTGTAAAACTTATTGGTGATCTTCTGTCCCAAACGTAAAACTTCCATCAGAGAACAGTTTTGAATAGTTTACTCCAAACGTAAAATTTCACTCAGAACACAATTTCTACAGTTTACTCCAAAAGTAAAATTTCCCAAGAAAGCTGTTTCTAACTGATCATAAATGTAAATTGTCTCTCACACAGCTACAGTCCACCCCAACTGTAAAACTTTCCAAAGACAACTGTTTGTATATACTACTCAATCGGCATAACTTCGCTCAGACAACTGTTTGTAAAGTCTAATCAAAGAGCATCACTCCGCTCAGACAACTGTTTGTAAAGTCTACTAAAGGGGCATCACTCCGCTAAGACAACTGTTTGTATAGACTACTCAAACGGCATACCTTTGCTCATACAGCTGTTTGCATAGTTCACTCAAGGTGCATCACTTCGCTCAGACAACTGTTTGTATAGTCTACTGAAGGGACATCACTCCGCTAAGACAACTGTTTGTATAGTCTACTAAAGGGACATCACTCCGCTAAGACAACTGTTTGTATAGTCTACTGAAGGGACATCACTCCGCTAAGACATCTGTTTGTATAGTCTACTGAAGGGACATCACTCCGCTAAGACAACTGGCCACATCAATGGAAGCATATATCCCAGCAATTGCAGTGACAGTTTATATAGCAATCGTCTTTGCATGATGAGGTTGCTTGCCCAACGCACAACCCTCTTTCAAAGGTTACAATGTCTTATGCTTTCCAGTCCCCACTCCTCCCTCGACGCCACACCCCCCCCCCCCCTATCCAACCCTACGTGTAATTACGAAATACACAAAATATAAACACACTGAAGATATGGTCGTGTAACCAGCCCCTGCCGTTATGACCACACCCGTAACGCGTGTTACCGTCACGCTTGGCCGTAAAATCGTGAATCCTTGACACATCCCTTCTGCTGTTTGGAGAGAAATTGAGTGCGTTGTGTCTCGTGTATTTTCGATCATTGACCTTGACCTGGCACACGATATGACTTATCTGTATACGATAAATCGGTTTGGTTTGTGTGCTTCCTCCAAAGGTACGAGTTTGAGTTTGTGGTGTTGCTTTGATAAGCAGGTGAAAGGGACATCCTGGTAGCTACCATGAAAACAATTTATCAGCTGGGAAGAATCGAGCTTATCAAGACTGAGGGCTTGACCTGGTACCAAGTTCTTTTATCACCCGAATCCACAGTCGCTTTGTTAAGAGAGCTGCTTTAAAGTACGTCATGAACTTTTATCTAAGCGAATAAATAACAGACTGACTAATGCGATTGCTGGTCGCCGAAAAGATACCACTTATAGACTCGTCATATCCTACCTCTGTATCCTTTGGCAACATCGAATTATTTTCGTCCTCTTTTCTTCTCTTTCCTCGTCCAACCTCAGACATTTATACAAACAACTATAACAAACGCAATAGTCAGTTCATACTCCCTGAGATTGTTGTGTAGCAGATCCCACTGTTTACACTAGGGTTATTCTAACTAAAACGTTACCACACTCAACCACAACATGCATGTCTCCAACACCTTTCGTCCACTGATTTCAGGATGTTACCCCATGTGTCTCCAACACTTTTCTTCCACTGATTTCAGGATGTTTCCCATGTGTCTCCAACACCTTTCGTGCACTGATTTCAGGATGTTTCCCATGTGTCTCCAACACTTTTCTTCCACTGATTTCAGGATGTTACCCCATGTGTCTCCAACACTTTTCTTCCACTGATTTCAGGATGTTTCCCATGTGTCTCCAACACCTTTCGTGCACTGATTTCAGGATGTTTCCCATGTGTCTCCAACACCTTTCGTGCACTGATTTCAGGATGTTACCCCATGTGTCTCCAACACTTTTCGTGCACTGATTTCAGGATGTTACCCCATGTGTCTCCAACACTTTTCTTCCACTGATTTCAGGATGTTATCCCATGTGTCTCCAACACTTTTCTTCCACTGATTTCAGGATGTTATCCCATGTGTCTCCAACACCTTTCTTCCACTGATTTCAGGATGTTACCCCATGTGTCTCCAACACCTTTCTTCCACTGATTTCAGGATGTTACCCCATGTGTCTCCAACACCTTTCTTCCACTGATTTCAGGATGTTATCCCATGTGTCTCCAACACCTTTCTTCCACTGATTTCAGGATGTTACCCCATGTGTCTCCAACACCTTTCTTCCACTGATTTCAGGATGTTACCCCATGTGTCTCCAACACCTTTCTTCCACTGATTTCAGGATGTTATCCCATGTGTCTCCAACACCTTTCTTCCACTGATTTCAGGATGTTATCCCATGTGTCTCCAACACTTTTCGTCCCCTTATTTCAGGATGTTATCCCATGTACCTTTCCTCTACTGATTTCAGGATGTTATCCCATGTACCTTTCCTCTACTGATTTCAGGATGTTATCCCATGTACCTTTCCTCTACTGATTTCAGGATGTTATCCCATGTACCTTTCTTCCACTGATTTCAGGATGTTATCCCATGTACCTTTCTTCCACTGATTTCAGGATGTTATCCCATGTACCTTTCTTCCACTGATTTCAGGATGTTATCCCATGTGTCTCCAACACCTTTCTTCCCCTGATTTCAGGATGTTATCCCATGTACCTTTCCTCTACTGATTTCAGGATGTTATCCCGTGTACCTTTCTTCCACTGATTTCAGGATGTTATCCCATGTATCTCTAGTACCTTTTGTCCACTCACTTCGGGATTTTATTCCAGCTGTTTACAACACCTGATGACTACTCTCTTTTCGTCACTGCCACTGAGTTTACCAACTGTTTGTTGTCATATTCAACAGGCGCAAGAACTTGAAATGTGAGCGATACAAATTCTTTCTTTCTCAACTCGCTAGTATAGAAGGAGCGCACTTCATTCCAATTAGCATTGTTGCAATTGCCAATGGAACATAGTGGGATAATCTTCTAAAAGTTCAGCCCAAACACTATATTGCTCCTGGTTTTATCTAATTCCTATTTTTTTTAGATCCCACATTTTACTCCTTTCGTATCAATATGGTGGCCTGCCACGTAGTAGTTGTACCTCTGTTGACCAGAATCACTGATGTGTCATTAACACTTGTCAGTCTGACAAGTTCCTCCCAATGAAACTTATTCGCTTAGCTGGCTTTCTTGTCATCTCTGTCAATGTGACACAGTCTGTACCCAATTTCCTAGGCCACTTACATCCATCCACCCCCTGTTTACGTCCATATCTATCTTAACAAATGAGCTGGTCCAGTTCTTCAACCCCACCATCTTTGACAACGGTCTCCAACTTACTACAGTAAACATTTCCCACCCTTGCTCGGGCTGCTAATAAAACCCGGCCTTGTCAATGAATGCACGACGTGCGTTACCTTTGTTTGAACTTTCCCCAGCTGTGCTAAAATAATCTTATTATTGTCCCCGCTAATTTCGGCACTTCAAGACTAAGTAGCTAGTCCTAACTCCTATGCTCCCCACATGTCCTTTCACATACAGTGTTGCTAAAATATGAAATTGCTACTTTACTCTAAGATGTAACATCACAATTGCCACTCTAGGTTACTTGGGGAAAAAAAACCTCCAAAGTTGGTGTATGCAACTAGCAAAATCAATTTTGTTGTTTTTCTTTTTCTTCTTCTTCTTCTTCTTCTTCTTCTTCTTCTTCTTCTTCTTCTTCTTCTTCTTCTTCTTCTTCTTCTTCTTCTTCTTCTTCTTCTTCTTCTTCTGTGCAATTCCGGAATTGCAGTTATGGGGAAAGACAATAAAATCGATCTACAGTGTCTAGAAAAGATAAGAACTCGAGGTGACGTAATATAGGTGTATAAGATAATCAAAGGAACGGAAAAATTAGACTATAACAAGTTTTTCCAAATACAACCACCTACAAGAACAATAGGACATAGCTACAAATTAACTAAAGAAAAATCCAGATTAGATATTAGGAAATATTTTTTAGTCAGAGAGTGGTGAAAGCTTGGAATGCATTGCCACAGGAATTAGCGGAGGCAGGGACAATTAATTCATTTAAGAATATATTAGATGAACGATAACACTAACAAATTACAAGAAATACCAATTTATAATGTCTGATAGTGAGATGAGAACCATTACCTTTACTTGGGCCGCTGAATGCCGTGGGGAGATTAAGTCATCTATCCTGCGTCAAATGCGTTACATCGGTCAGTGTGAGCCCTTGTCGCTGCACAATCACTTCGCGGCCACCCCATTTCCCCGAAGCCAAATATACCAGCGTTGGTAAGCCATCAGTGGAAGTTGAGGAAGGTTCATTTTATTGAGATGACCAAACCAACTTATTTTCTGCCTGGAAATGTATTCGACACAGGTCGTAGTGCCGACCATACTTCGAATGTCGCCATTCCGCATTCTGTCTCTCCTGATAACACGGATGACCTTCCTCAAACACCTCATTTCACACGCCGAAATTCTGCTCTCCCGTGCCATGAACAGAGGCCATGTTTGGCACTGGTAGCACAGAGTTGGCATAAATATACTGTTTATCAGCTGTTGTTTTATTGTCAAACTAATGCTCGGGTACCTAATCAGTCATGGCAGCTGTGACAGTTCCAGCTGGAGTATGGGGGTTAAGAACAGGGGCGATTGGGCTGACGACTCTAAAAACAAAGGTTGCATGAATGCGTGGCAAGATCAATCACCGTCTCGACACTAGGTCGACAAAGGAAAAGAGGGATTTAGGTGGAAGATTTTTGTCTGGTACAGGGATGGGTGTTCGGAGCTGATGTAGGGGTTTCAAACTGACCACTCTGGCTTTTAAAATTGTTGTAGATGGGGGGGGGGGGGGGGGGGGGGAAGGGGGAGGGGGGAGTTGGTGACATGCTGATGCTGCCACAACCGGCTACGACATTAAGAGTGACAGAGATTTGTGATAGCCAACGAACAACCAACAACCAACAACCAACAACAATTCCTCTCCTTCTTCTTTTCGTTTGCCGTGCTTTTTTCTGTTGCATCTGCACGTGAAGGACAGTTCTCATGATAAAGGCTGCCGTAGTGGAGAGTTCTTCGGGGCTTCCAAACAGTTTTCTGTGGATATATGTCTCCGTGGGCCTGTTCTAGGGATAAAGGCTGCCGTAGTGGACAGTTCTTCGGGGCTTCCAGACAGCTTTGCATGGATATATGTCTCCGTGAGCCAGTGTTCAGTACGCAATTGGCTAAGCATACAACAGTCTTGCAGTAAATGTTCGAATGTCTGTGCTGAAATTCATGTAGTCCAGGCACGTCTTAGGAAAGACACAGGGACCAGGGACCACATATTCAATATGAGGGATTCTACGAAACATGTATAAAGTTTTATGTAGACCTGTACACATGTTTCATTGATTACACCATGGCATACGATACGGTAAAACGTCAAATTTGTAGAAAATCAAGAAGGAAATCGGTTTCCTGTGCATATTATTCATCTTATTGAAAAATTATACCAAGATCAACAAGCCGCTGTCCGAATATCTGGGCAAACATCAGATTGATTTGCAGTACAAAAGGGAGTAAGACAGGGATGCGAGCAACATTTGGATATTAGTACACCAGAGACTCGCACCTCAACTCTTTCCTTTGTTAGACTGAGCAGTCAGGTCCCAAGAAGGGTATGTGATGAGATTCTGTTGTCAGAAAGCTATTTCTGTTGTATGAGGGCATTTAGTCAGAACTGAGAACAGACCATCAACCCTACCCCCGGCTATGACAGTCGTCTGCTTAGCGTAGTGGTAGTGAACACGGTTTTAGCAATAAAAGCACGAGTTTAACTCGTTTTCGGTACGTTGTAGACGATCCATCTGGATATGGGTACATAGCTTGCTGTTAGGAAAGGGGAAACAGTAGCGAAAAAGGGAAATGGTTAATCCCACCTAATAAACGAGCTGTGACATCGAACAACAAATCTCTAACACTTTATCCCCGACAACACTGTCTGCCATGAGACTACCGTTATCTTTTATCGCAGCGGGAAGAATAACACAAACAATGTTCAAGTTGTAAATATGTCATTGTTAGTCCGTGTCGCTGTTAACACATTTCTGTCGAGACACTTTCTGATAATATCAACCTTGGTACATAAGTCCTGGGCTTCGTTTTACGTGCCTTCTTTAAACTCGAGATTGACCCCAGTAACAAATACACAAACTGTCCGTGTTATAGGATATGGGTAATATATTTTCTTACTGAGGAGAGCAGACTACCTTCCTGTCAGGCAATACAAACTGGTCAGACTATGTTAGTCAGGGTGAGGTGAAACATAATGATCAAGCTATGTTAGTCAGGGTGAGGTGAAACATAATGCAAGCTATGTTAGTCAGGGTCAGGTGAAACATAATGATCAAGTTATGTTAGTCGGGGTCAGGTGAAACATAATGATCAAGCTATGTTAGTCAGGGTGAGGTGAAACATAATGCAAGCTATGTTAGTCAGGGTCAGGTGAAACATAATGATCAAGTTATGTTAGTCAGGGTCAGATGAAACATAATGATCAAACTATGTTCTTCAGGGTGAGGTGAAACATAATGCAAACTATGTTAGTCAGGGTCAGGTGAAACATAATGATCAAGTTATGTTAGCCGGGGTCAGGTGAAACATAATGATCAAGCTATGTTAGTCAGGGTGAGGTGAAACATAATGCAAGCTATGTTAGTCAGGGTCAGGTGAAACATAATGATCAAGTTATGTTAGTCAGGGTCAGGTGAAACATAATGATGAAGCTATGTTAGCTAGGATCAGGTGAAGCATAATGATCAAGTTATGTTAGTCAGGGTCAGGTGAAACATAATGATGAAGCTATGTTAGCTAGGGTCAGGTAAAACATAATGATCAGAATATGTAAGCCCGAATCAGATGAAACATACTGGTCAGACTATGTTAGTCAAGGTCATGTGAAACATAATGATCAGCCTATGTTAGCCAGGGTCATGTGAAACATACTGGTCAGACTATGTTAGTCAAGGTCATGTGAAACATAATGATCAGCTTATGTTAGCCAGGGTCATGTGAAACATACTGGTCAGACTATGTTAGTCAGAGTCATGTGATACATGCTGATCAAGACCCTATCTCATTTCCAAGCAGCTCTCCATTGAAAGAGAATTTGTCGTGGTAGTCTGTCTAACGAGTTGGGGATCGGTATTTAGATCCTCATTATGGTGAGCTTACTGAGGGACCTGGAATTGCACTACAGACAGAAGGGCCCTAGGGTTCCTTTTCAAGTACTCCTCAAGATGTGAAGAGAGCCACTGTAACCCGCCACCAAAAAAAGTACGAGTGACATTAGCAGCATCATCAACTTATTTGATTAGTCGGTTAGCCTAAATAACCTCCCATTTTTCTCTAAGAAATGTCGAGTCCATTTACCCTGTGCTATTTATATATATTATAACGTATGCCTTTATGATTTCATTTGTTTGGTTTTGAAAAAATATACTTTATTTAATGTTACTGAATTATAGTCAGCTCTCTCTGAATGCCTCTCTGAATAGTTAAAACTGTGAAGTGCGTTTACAAATCAAATGGCTTGGCTTGACTTTGGCTTTGTTCGTTCTCAATCTCCCGCTAGCAAACACTGAAAGGGCTTAAGTAGCAGAATGTAGTCCAGAGAACGGAATGAGCTGTGTAGTAGTTTACATCTTGACTGCGATATTTGCACCTTTCGGTCCAACACATCCGACTTCAGCAAACATTTTTTGAGTACCGGGTTAGCATTCGCTCTTCAATCTCTTCTCCTTAGCCAGTCTGCTCTGTTGCAACCTGTTATCCAGGATCACCGCGTGGAGGTGTAGAAGGGTCTTGGCAGCTCTGGTTCGCTGGCCCTGCCGCTGGCAGTCAGCTATGGGTCGCTGACCACTACAGCTGATTCGCTGCTCAGCATCTTGATCCCACAAAGCATATAACATACATAAAACAAAATGTAAACTTTTCCAACCAATCCTAGAATAGGTCAGCCGAAACATTACATAAAATGCCGACTGTGACCAACTGGCAACTCAATAACATGTAGTGATATAACATAAAACACTGTCTTTCTCTAAAACAAGGCACGACAAATCACGGGCAAAAGGTCGCCATGTCGCCTAACATTGCAGAATCAGTGTTTTTTTTACCACCACTATTTCCCCCATTGCGTATATCCCTCCTCAGTTGTTTTATATGCCCCGCACATAGTCTTTCTCAGGACGTAACCTGGACAAAATATTTATAAGATTCAATATGTATTATTGGAAACCAAGTTTGATTCTGACAAGTTCACAACACGAGGGACCAGGGTGTGGGTGTACGAGAGGAAAGGAAGTGTGTTACACATGTACTAATCGCAAATTGTAGTACTAATTGTAGTGATAACACGTTTCCCGTGGTGCAGTACAACTAAAGATTTATAGGGGCGTATATAAACCAGATACGAAAGTTATTTTGTTAACATGTCCTCTAAGCAGGATTAGCACTGCTACTGATATCTACAATGGGTCAATATTTGTTGGTTTTCTGCGTGTTTTTTTCTATTTGTTGTTGGACTTTCACTGACGGTAATGGATAAAATATTTGTTTATGTCCATTTTATAAATTTTATTTTGTATATATACACACACAAGCACCCACACACACATTCACACACAAACACACACACACACACACATATATACACACGTTAAGGAAGACTAACGACTGGCCAGGCAAAATATACTAATCAGATATGTTAGTCAGGGTCAGGCAAAAAACTGGACAAGACCTTCACCTTGGCTTCCTTGTAGCCCTTCTCGAAAACTGGTTGTTTTCATGGCAGCCTGGTTAACAAGGTGAGGAATCGACGTAATACTCGCAGTAGTGAGCGACACGCAGATGAAGCCAAGCATAGCACAATTGACTGGACGACCCCGGTCCACCTTCATCAGCACGCTTGGGATGTGAGGAAAGCTATTGCAACCTGCCACTTAACGCCCTTTTCAGGGCACACAAAAGAGTAACCTACTCATTGTGGGCATTCGCAAACAACAACAACAACACATACACAAAAAAGTTATTGCTCATCGCAAGCGATGATGGTTACAACATCAGACTGTTTTGTCTAAATAATGTGATGTGCGCTGTATTTGGATTATAGTGAGGGAGTAATTGCGCTGATCACCAATCTCATTCTCTTGTCCCGAGTTACCTTGGATCAGTGGCAAGACTTTTGGTGGAGACGACAGGAGGTAACTCGGGATGCAGGCACACAGGTCAATGAGACCAGGGGTCTTAACCTCTTGTCTACAGCTACCACCCCACCCCCACCCCCTCCCTCACACACACATACATACACACACAGTAAAACACATATACACATACAACATACATAGATACATACATCCATACATACACATACATACATACACATACACACATAAGTAAGTAAGTAGCCTTTGTTAGTCATGTCTGACTTAATGTTGATGCGAATTGTAGTAATAACTCTATACTGTGTTTATTGTTAATCTATTCCTTGCGGCGTTGTTTTTTTTTTCCCTCTATGTATTGCAAGAGCTTATTTTCACCTAGTCTGAGTTGACTCTTCAGGTTGCATCTCCATTTGGAACGGTCTGCAGATATGGCTTCCCAAAATGTCAGATCAATATTCAGTGCCTTCGTGTACCGCTTATCTACGTCTTTGAATCTCGGCTGTGGTCGGCCAGCTGTTATTTTACCACACACCAGCTGTCCATATAGAATCTCTTTGGGGATGCGACCGTCTTCTATGCGAACATGACCAAGCCATCGCAGTCTTCGTTGGAAAAAGAGGATGTATCTACTTGGAAGAATGGTGCGAGAATGCACTTCCGCATTTGCCACTTTGCCTCTCCATGACACGCCACGGATGGACCTAGGGCGCCGTAGTGAAAGTGTCAAGCTTTCGCTCTTGTTTGCCATAAGTTGTCCAATTTTGCACTACCATATAGCAGCGTATTGACAAAACTGGCAATGTAAACCATGGCGTTGGTCTTGGCTCTAAGTTTCGAGGTTTTAGATTTGTATTTAAACAGACGACTTTTTGAAGGCAAATCCCTTCTGTTGCATTACCAAATCCGTGTTTTAGTAGCTGCTCAAAGAAGATTAAGAATAGTTTAACACCACAGTGAATACTGAATGGTTGTGGTGCATTACCACAAATTGGACTGTTCCTTTCATCATCAGCCTCTATCCACTTCTATCCACTTCTATCCACTTGTGTCGATCGATATATGACGTGGGGAGGTGTAGTTTTCTGTCGCGTGCCAGATGTTGCTGTATTTCGTGTTTCTTCAGTGTCTCACTGACACCATCTTTTCATCTAATTTTTTCTTGGTCTGCCTCTTGCTATGCAACCATGATGTCTGGTATTATAGATACGAGCAGCTGGTAACTTTTGCTGCATTCTTGTCAGGTGTGTGAACCTTTTTATTCTCTGCCTTCCCATGTATTCCATGCAGGGTGCTGCACAAATTGTTTGATTCCCTGTCGAACCTTGTGACCCCTACATCCTTTATCAAACACCTCATTTCGCATATTATGTTTTTTTCATCTTTATTGTGCCTTCGTGATATATTTGTCATTTGTAGCAGAGAGTTAGTGTAAAAATAATATTTTTCAGCTTTCTCTTTGTAAAAGTCTTGAGAGCCTGTGTTTTTTCTGTGGCAGCTTATAACTGTGAATCATGGACTATTACCAAAACTTCCAGACAAAGAATCGAATCCTTCGAGTCAAAATGTTACAGAAAGATCCCTTAAATACCCTGGACAGAGAAAAAAAATGTAGACATTCGGCAAGAGTTGAACATAGCTTTATCAATTCCATTTTGGCTAGAAAATGTAAATATTTTGATCACATCAAGAGACATAACGGTCTCCAGAGAACAGTGATGGAAGGTATGGTGCCAGGCAAATGAGGAAGGGGTAGACCAAGAAGACGATGGCACCAAGATATCCAGGAAGGAGGCTGGAGTTCTGGCACGGGAATGTCTTTCAGACAGTCTGTGATGAGAGCGACCCTCTGTAAAGGAAATGCTACATGATGATGATGATGATGTCTCTTTGTCTTCATTGTAATGTGTTTATGTCTTAGTAATGGTGAGAGCTGATCGAAAACCGCATTAGCTTTCTATGTTATTGATTCTACCGCTCCATCTATCTATCCATTTTGTGTGAACACGCTGCAGAAGTATTTGAAGTCTTTAACTTGTAAAAGTTATGTGCTTTTTACCTGTATATTTAGGTGTTTTCTCTATTCTGCTGATGCATTTGTCTTTGTCTCTGCTGTACTAATCCTCATATTATATATATCGAAGGTATTGTCAAGGGCATTCAGATGTTCTTGGATATTTTGTTCATCTCAATGAAAGAGAGCTCGTTCAATGTGGTTTCTGATTTTGCTTCAGTTGTTATTTTGATTCGTGTAAACAATGAACAAAAGTGGTGATAGTACACATCCCTGTCTTACCATGGTCTTAACCACAGACCACTTTGTGAGTACGCTTCGTGTTCTAACAATACTTTGACTGTTTGTTTGCATTGCTATAATATTTCTCAATAATTGACCTTGCACTCCATTCGAGGAATATTATGAAGACGTGAAGCAGTTACTTAGCACAGTGGCTTCAACAAATATACTAATTGTTATAGGCAATATGGATGCTAAGGTAGAACAAGGGGAATATACAAACATCGTGGTGAAATATGGAATTGGAAATGTTTTTATGCAAATGTGAGAAGCATAGTAAATAATAGAGAAGAATTCAAACTGTATGTAGAATAAGAAAAACCAGATATAATAGGTTTAACAGAGTAATGGACATATGATGACTTTGCATAAAGTGAACTTGAAATAGAGGGATATATAATGTTAAGGAAAGATAGGGTAGTTGGAGACAAGACAAAGGGAGGTGGTGTTTTATTATACTGTACAAATTCAGTTAATATAACTATCACAGATGACTTATCACCTGGCCATAAAAATGTAAGTATATGAGGAGAAATATAAAGTGGGGGGAAAAAATAGTGGTTGGAGTATGCTACAGATATTCATCACGTCAAAAGAGAAAGATGAGGAGCTAATTAGTAACATAGCAAAGGCAAGTGAAGGGAATTTATTATTAATGGGGGAATTTAAACTTTCCAGAAATAAAATGGGATATGGCAGAAGACAAAAACCTTTTGTTAAGTTGCATAACTGACAATTTGTTGAATCAACATGTACAAGCAGTCACCAGAGGCAAAAACACACTCGACCTAGTTTTTACTAAGGGGAAAATATGATTGAAAACGTTACCGTTGGGGAACTTTTTTGGGATCTTATAGCAGGAAAAGAAGTAAACATAAACACGCAAACATACGACTACTTTAAGGCAGATGTTAAGAAGATGAAAGAGGCAGCGAGCCACATAATCTGGAAAGTATTGTCAGAGAAACAGATGTTGAACAGGAGTGGGAGAGACTCAAAACAGTTCAAGAAAAGCTAAAAGAGGAGTGTGTTCCATGTAGGGGGGTAAACAAGCATAAAAAGGGGATAACTAGATTTTTAGTTAAATGTAGTAGAGCTAAAAATAAAGCATGATCGAATATATAGAGGCAGGTGAATCAAAATAAACATCTAAATTATTAATGACAAGAAAAACATAGCTCAGAATGTGAATAAAGCAACTTAAATAGACTTCGAAAAAAAACTTGCTAATAGGATCAAGACTGATAGTAAAAGCTTCTTTTCTTATATTATAAATAAACAAAGATCGAAAGACAAGGTAGGCCCTCTCCTAGATAGCACAGGCAAAATAATAAGTGAGAATAGGGAGGCAGATAATCTGCTCAATCAATATTTTGGCACAGTCTTCACAAAAGAAAACTGCTCCAAGATCCCAGAGCTTATAGATATTCTCAAATGTGAAATAGATATAGTGGGATTAAAATTAATCTGTATTACGGAGGAAATGGTTTTTAAAAAAATTGTACAGATTAAAAGTGGATAAATGTCCAGGTCAAGATGGTATCCATCTAAAATTGCGATTTGAAATTAGAGACCAACTAGCAAAACCATTGGCTATATTATGTTCTCATTCACTTGCAAAATGGAATGTTCCAAGAGATTGGAAATATGTTGGAATGTTCCCCTAATTCAGAAAGGGAAAGAAATCAGATCCAGCAAATTATAGACCGGTAAGTTTATCGAGCATAGTCTGTAAATTGTTAGAATTAACAATCAAAGAAAATATTGTAATGCATCTAGACAGGTTTAATCTAATCATAAATAGTCAGCATGGGTCTACTAGAGGAGATCGTGCTTAACACATTTATTAGAATTCATGGAGGAGGTTACTAAAATGATAAATAACGTGGAACCAGTGGATGTTATTTATCTAGATTTTGCAAGGCTTTTGATAGAGTACCTCCTCGAAGATTATTTAAAAAGTTAAAATCACATGGAATAGGTGGGGAAGTTGCCGAATGGATTGAAAGTTGGTTAACGGGAAGTAGGCAGAGGGTGGGCATAAATAAGGAGTACTCAGAGTGGAGTAAAGTAAAAAGTGGGGTGCCACAGGCATCGGTTTTGGGTCCAATTTTGTTCTTGAAGTATATAACCGATTTAGACATGATTAAATAATTTGCGGAAGACACAAAACTATGCAGGAGTGTCTCATCTAAAGCAGAATTGGATATATTGAGGTCGGATTTAGATAAAATTCGAAAGTGGTCTGTGAAATGGCAAATGGAGTTTACTATAGATAAATGTACAGTTATCCTCGTGGATAGATCCAATATGGAACATAATTACAGAATGGACGAGAACAATATTAGAATGATAGACAAGGAAAGGGATCTATGGATCATACTAGAGCATACGGGCAAAGTGAGTGAGCAAGTCCAAGTAGCAAATGCAATGTAAAGTATGATAAAAAGAAATATTAAACATAGTAGCAAGGAAGTGATAGTCAAACTGTATAAAGCATTAGTTAGATCTAGATTGGAGTGCTGTGTACAGGTGTGGAGTTCTTATCGTAGAGGAGATATAAACATGTTGGAAAGGATAAAAAGAAGAACGACAAAGCTGATAGAATGTTCTTGGGATTCCAGAATTAGTTATAAGGAAAGACTAAAAACCGGCCTACAGTGTCTAGAAAAGAGAATAATTCGAAGTGACTTAATACAGGTTTATAAGATAATCACAGAAAAGTTTAAATTGGACTGTAACAAATTTTTCAAAATACAACCACCAACGAGAACAAGAGGGCATAGATACAAATTAACTAAAGAAAGGTCTAGATTAGATATTAGGAATTATTTTGTTAGTCATAGAGGGGTGAATGCCTGGAATGCATTACTCCAGGAGGTAGTAGAGGCAGGGACAGTTAATGCATTTAAGAATAGATTGGATGCGCATATCTTTTAGAGCAGGGTAATGCAAATGTAACTGGTTGTATACAGACTCTGATGAGTCTTCTAAACCTGTATACAAACGTTAAGTTAAGTTAAGTTAAAACATTCGTCTCTGTCTTTCTTCTTTTTCCGCATAAACACACTGTTTGCTGTAGCAGTTTGTTTTGGCAGCCTATTTTTTCGATGATTTTGAATACATACATACGTATGCATATATATATATGTAAGTCAATGCAACTGTTTAAAGCTTATCTTTTTAAAATTCATTCACGTAACCTGGGAGGTCGTTGTGACATCATATTTCACGATTTCCTGAATATTTTGTGTTTCCACCGATATCTATTTATGTTTATTATGTGGGTCTCTATTACAGGCTTTCATGTCAATTTATCAATAGTATCTGCTCAGCGCACCTTACTTACTCTCTCGTTACAAATACTGTTTTCTGAGTATAAAATTGACCAACCCATTGAATTTATAGTTTGGGGTGTGTATAACTGTTGACAGTTGTTTTTATTATCTGAATAAAAATGCAAACACAATTTTTTTTAAAGTTTTCAATTTTTCAAAGAGTACGATTCAAGCACCAATTTAACACAGGATACAGTTTATTCATTTGCGAGTGAACTTGCTAACACAACATCATCTCTGTCAACATTATTCAAGCCAACGTCAGCAAGACTAATAACATCATTGACAGCTGCATCAACGCCTACAAAAATGGTCTGCGATCCGTCTAAAGCCACAGGATGTCCCAAAGATTGGTTTCGTGCAGATGAAGAAACGTGCATGATAATCTTCTCATTCGACACATACATGTATAGTGAATACTATGAAGAAGAGCTATGCAAGAGATACGGAGCACAGACGATTAGGGAATCGAATATTACATCGGATATTGTGTCGTGTCTCAAAGGTAAAGTTCGCTTTCGTCTTTACTCAAATATTCGTTATTATGTTGTGAATGAATATATGAGTGAGTGAGTGTGTGAATGAGTGGGTGAAGTGAGTGAGGGGGTGGGTGAGGTGAGGGTGTGGGGTGAAGTGAGTGAGTGAGTGGGTGGTGTGTGTAGAAGGGTATGTGAGTGGATGGGTATGTGAGTGGATGATGTGAGTGGATGGGTATGTGAGTGGATGATGTGAGTGGGTTTATGTGTGGGTGAGGTCAGTGAGTGGTTGAGTGAGTGGGTGAGGTGGGTGAGTGATTTAGTGAGTGAAGGACTGAATGTGTGCGCTTGGGGTTGAGATAGGTGAATGAGTGTGTTTGTGTGTGTGAGGGTGGGTGAGGTGAGCGAGTGTGTAAGGTGGATGAGTGAGTGGGCTTGATGAGGGAATGAGATGAGTGAGTGAGTTTGGTGAGTGGTTGAGGTGAGTGAATGAATGAGAGCGTAAGTGAGTGGGTGAGCTAAATCAGTGAGCACGCTAAGTACTCGTGATGGGTTAACTGAGTGAGGGAATGAGTTCGTGAATGTGTGAACGGGTGAGATGAGTGAGTTTGTGAGATGAGCTGTGTATGAATTAGTTAGTGTGTGGGTGTGTGAGGTGAGTGAGTGAGTGAGATGACTGGGTGTGTGAATGAGTATGTAGGTGAGTGAATTATTGCGTGAAAAAGTGAATTATTTGGTAAGTAAGTGAGTGACTGCATTTTGTAAGTGAGCAATTGTATTAGTAGAGGTGAGTAGGAGAAAAGGAAATTAAGTTGTCGGGGAGTGAGTTAGTGAGAGAGTGAGTCAGTGAATTGTCTTGGAATATATTCAGGATCACTGAACCATTTGAGATTTATAATACACTTGATCCCATCTCATTGTTACATCTATGTTAAGGACAGTTGATCTCATCACATTGTTAAATCTAAGGTTAGGACAGTTGATCCCATCACATTGTTACATCTATGGTTAGGACAGTTGATTCCATCTAATTGTTACATCTATGGTAAGGACAGTTGATTGCATCTCATTGTAACATCTATGGTTAGGACAGTTGACCTCATGTCATTGTGTGACAAATTTAGCCTTAAAAGACAACCACTTGAAAATTATACAGATTTACTTATGCAAGAAAAATTATGTGAATCAGACTATTTGGAGAGGGTTAATATTACCACAAGAATCACCTTAAACCAAATCCCAGTAAAACCCAGGTATGTGCCTTCCACAAGAATCATCTTAAACCAAATCCCAGTAAAACCCAGGTATTTGCTTGCCACAAGAATCACCTTAAACCAAATCCCAGTAAAACCCAGATATGTGCATGCCACAAGAATCACCTTGAACCAAATCCCAGTAAAAGCCAGGTATGTGCATATCACCTCAGAAACAGAGAGGCAAAAAGAAAACATCATATTAGGTAGAAAGGGCAGGAGCTTGAACACTGCACGGCTCCCAAATATCTAGGTGTGAAGTTAAACCACACATTGTCGTACAAGACGCACTGCCAGGAAACAAAGCGTGAGATACACGCAAGAAACAATATCATCCGAAAACTGACCGACACAGCATGGGTCGGGATGTGGGGGTGGGGTAGGGGAAGGGTGTGAATCACAACCATTAATCCTTCGGACATCTGCACTTGGCTTGTATTTTTCTTTCGTAGCTTAATACGCTGTGCCAGTCTGGACAAACTGTTCCCACGTAAAACTATATGATATTGCAATAAATAGGCGGGTGATAGTATTAGGGTGCCTAAAACCCACACACATCGATAAAATATAGCCCATAATTGGCATAGCCCCACCCGAGATTCGAAGAAGCGTCGCAGCAGAAATCGAGCAAAGAAAAACAGAAGCAGGACCCAAGATACCCAAACATTGGGCATCAGGAACAGAGCATCAGGCACAAATCTAGACGTTTTCTAAAATCAACACCGCCCATACAGGCAAACCCTGAAAGTCGCTATATCGAGAGAGAGAGCATGAATTGATGCAGGCCCCAGAGATGGAACTTCGAAGGAACCTGCCCTCGGACATCATCTGCCATACACACAATTGAAGTCGCTGGACAGACTCCGAATTGGTGTATTACGGTGTAAGAGAAATATGAAACGATAGAGATACACAGATGATGACACATGTGACTGGGGTGCAATACAGAACCCAGACAACATGATGACCTGCCCCAACCTCCCGGAAACATGCAATAGGTGCGACATTCTGGAGGTAAATGACAAGGTAATACATGTCGCTGTATACTAGATGCATACTATATATCGTGGTATTTGGACACGGAAAGTAAATTAGTTAGGAGAGGACTTTTAATTAAGTCGTACAAGACACAACAACTTCTATAATACGGGACAGATTTACTCAAATAAAAAAAATCATTTGAAACAGACTTGATAAACATACTTGATAAACAGACTTCATAAACAGACTTGATAAACAGACTTGATTTAACCGGCAGAAATTTGAGCACTCGCTAGAATAACCACTGCTAAGAACAATGGAATGACCCGGAGCATCTAGACTCACAACGAGGCCGAGCATGGACATCTGGGTCTTGTAGTTCTTAATCGACATGTACTTCTACAGTTGCAGATGCCCCTGTGCAGGTCTCAGCTCTGGTATGAGCTGGATATAGCCGGGAGAAGGGTTTCTTGCTCACTTGGCTAGGCTCGAGCAGCTTAATACTCCGCTGCGTTGGGACAAGCACTTACGAAGGGTGGTTCAGCGATGTGCGAGTCCATCCTATTAGACTCAAACACTAGAGCAAAGTAGACCCGCAGCCTGTTAGGCGCCATCTATGTTGCTCTAAACAAACCACCTAACCATAGCCGGTGTTATGCCATGTTATACAGTTAGTCGCCTCTTACGATATGCTCTCTGTGAGACAGTGAGCCTATTCTTATCTTTGCCATACACAAATACCCTGTCAGACCACACGGGACACGTGACTTCAAATAAACAGAGCTCTAGGGGGTGCTACTCTTGTTGACTACAATGGACAATTTGGGCTGTAAAGGGTTAGGTTAAGGAAATGAAGAGAAGAGTAAGAAGAATTTAGCTACACAAATGTCAAACCAAAATATGGAAAGGATACATGGGTTATCAGTTATTGAGCCCTAAATGAACTGACTTATTGAAAAGCTTTAACAACACACAGATTATTGGACAGTCTTGTGATGAATGGATGATGAATAAGGAAGTTTCAAAAGCCCAAAGATTATTGGATAGTGCTGTGATGAATGGATGATGAATAAGGAAGTTTCAAAAGCCCAAAGATTATTGGATAGTGCTGTGATGAATGGATGATGAATAAGGAAGTTTCAAAAGCCCAAAGATTATTGGATAGTGCTGTGATGAATGGATGATGAATAAGGAAGTTTCAAAAGCCCAAAGATTATTGGATAGTTCTGTGATGAATGGATGATGAATAAGGAAGTTTCAAAAGCCCAAAGATTATTGGATAGTTCTGTGATGAATGGATGATGAATAAGGAAGTTTCAAAAGCCCAAAGATTATTGGATAGTGCTGTGATGAATGGATGATGAATAAGGAAAACAACATACACTTGACTGAAATGCCCTCACTTAAAATGACCTTGATATTTGTTGGTTTAGTGCCTGACTGGAATGTCTTTGGTTGAGCTTATCAATTGCCACACTGTATACTATCTTCAATATTGGTATTACAATGTCTTTAGAGGATCCAAAATTAAGCAAAGAAATAATAGATAATTTTGTTTGAGCAAGAAAAAATAATAAAGGTGAGAAAACGAGAGGGGGCGTCTAAAAATAAAAATGCAGTAAATATTATAGAAAACAAATCAGTATCTTTCCATCCCAGAAGATGGAAATAATTATTATCCTGGTATTGGCAAAAAAGCAACAAATATTTAAAGATTTTAACCAATGTATTTTAAAACATTATGTCGTGAAATAAGAACTATTTATTTTAATAAGAAGGAGAGTAAAAGAAAATTTGAAACTAGTACTATACATCATATACTAAGAAAATACATAGAAGAAACATAATCAAACGCCAGTAAAAGATGAGAAGAATATATATATATATATATATACATATACCAGAAAGAAACATAAAATAATAAAAACTAAAGAATATGACATTTACAAAGTAAAGAATACTGGCCAGAGATTGGGCAAAATTATGTGCCAAAAATACGCTTTATAGTGGATACCATGAGCTCACTCCACAGTTGAGGCGGAAATGTTTTTTGGCTCCCGGGTTGACCCAGCCTTAAATTGGTACCGGTTCAAACCGGGAAGTAAAGTCGGCCGGCTTGATGCTGACCACATCATCCACTAAGTGCCATGGGTTACAAAATAATATGAACCTAACACCATATTTCATTTGTGCCGCATGTGGTGACGAGTTCTTTATTTATACTACCTATGGTAAATGTATAATTCACAATTTTTTATTTAACAGATTGTAAACATACGATGTAAGATAAACTTTTACAATATCAAAACACAGGCAAAGACTGAATCACAAGGGCAGGGAAAACAGAATAAACAAATGCTAACCATGTGTTAACGTGCACTGTGAAATACGATTTTAACATAAAAATACTATAAAATATGGACTTTCTTTAAGGGAGTAACCTAATTTTTTTTTAATGTTTCATTTAAATATTAAAATTTGTCAACGTTTCTTTTAATTCTTCCAAAAAAATTAAAAGAACTTTATCGAATGCCTATCCCAAATTCAAAAGACAGAGATGCATCTCCTTATTACACTCAAGAGCCTTTTTGCTCACCTGTCTGAGTGTAAAAATAAAGTTTTGAGTTCTTCTGTTTGCCAAAAAACCACATTGAGTCTAGTCCATACTTGGCCCTTTCTAGACCTCTTAATCGCCGTTGTAGAATCCTAGAGTAGACTTTCCTGGGGACACTGAGAGGGAAATTCCTCTGTGATTTTTACATTTTTCCGATTGTCGCCCTTTTTAAATATTGGTATTATTATGGCAACCTCACAATCTCTTGGTATCTTTTTGTGGCACCAAGTTGTCTTAAGAATCTCCATGAATAGTATCTCTTCTGCCGTTCTCACGTATTTAACCATTTCTGGTGCTATACCATCATGTCCTGCCGCTTTACCAATCTTAATTTTTATTTTGACAACCGCCAATGATCCTTTGAAGGAGCTCATAAAATTCATCTTTTATGTCAGTGCTCTCATCTTCGTTTGGTGCATACACAGTGACGATATCCATTTTACTATCATTCCCTTGTAGACTTAGAACCATCAGTCGTTCTGAAATGAACTTCCATCCTTTAATGTTTGCTTTTTTATTACTATCCACTATACAGCTCACCCTTGCCCTGTCTCTTTTAGTTACAGTCACCGCTGTAGTATAACATGTTGCCATCATGGTCTAGAACGCCCTGTACCTTTTTCTTTATTTCTATAAGATTCAGGACTAGAAATTTTGCATTCTTAGTCGGTTCTATTAGTTCATTTTATTTCCCGTTTAGACTTCTTAAATTCCATATTCCGTAAATCGTGGTCCTTATTTCTCGCCTGTTCGTCGACATTAAGATCAGTCCAGTTCCCTCTACAGTTTGTCTTATAATCATTTAGTTAAGACAAACAGCCTGTTGTATCTTTGCATGCCAGAGTGGCTGTCTCCTTATAGCCTCCATTCCTACCGACCCGTTTTTGTCCACGGCTGCTTATTTTATATTCGCAGCTAATCTCCAAATTAGGAGGCCTTTCAACAATACGCAACCCTGCTGACGCGTCTGGTAACAGGTAGTTTCCTCCCCCAATGAGATTGCAAATATAACGAAAGAAATAATTCGAACAATTTAAGAACATTTAATTTCTTCTTCTTCTGCGTACGCAGTCAGACAGTAACCATTATTTTTTCGAAAAAAGCGGCGGTCATCCTGAGGCTGTCGCCACTGCCATAGAGCTTGTCTTGCAGTTCCACTGGTGATGGCCACATCTGCTCTCTCTGATCCTCGTATGTCGGGCAGTTCTGCAGCAGATGTTCAGCGGTCATTTTACCAGTACCGCACGGGCATTCGTCGGTAAACCCTATCTTCAATTTGTTGAATAGGTGGTACCTCAGTCTATTGTGGCCAGTGCGAAGTCTGAAGACGACGACCTGCTCTCTTCGGTTCAACTGGTAATAGGCATCGTTTTTGGTGTAACCAGTATGTTCAGTTTCCCATTTGGTCATGTATCTGGCTTTGATAAGCCGTTTTGACTCTTTGTACGTCATGCTAGTATCTGTTTGTGGTAGTCTTGCACCTTCTTTTGCCAGTCTGTCTGCCTCCTCGTTGCCTTGGATGTTGCAGTGTGATGGGACCCACTGTACCACTACGCTTTTTGGTGCGGACTGCTGGCACAGTTTGCAGAGTGCTGCTCTTAAGTCATTAAGCTCAGTATATTTCTGGCTTTTTAACGCTGTGACTACGGCGAGAGCATCTGTAAGCAGGACTATATGGCTTTCATTTTCACTGTGTGTCACCATTTCTTCCACTGCCGCCCTCAGTGCCTCTGCCTCCGCTCAGAAATTGCTTGTGTACTTACCAGTAGCGAATGACAGTGTTATTTGTCTGCCATTTGGTAGGTTCAGGAATGCTCCTGCCCCTCCGTTCTGTGTAGTATTTGTTACAGAACCGTCGGTGTATGCATGGGTCCAGTCCATGCTTGGGTAGCTTTTCGCTATGAAGCTTAGGGTAGTATCTCTCCTTTCTTTTTAAGTCTGGCAGTTTTTGTTTGCAATACCTGGTATATTTTCTACCACCTCTGGAAATATATCCTGCCTCCAGGTAGGTTTTCGTACAGTAGTGATGGGTTTTGGTGTTGTTAGTGCGTTTATGGGATCTTCGTGCATCTTTGCTTTGGCTATTTCTGCAAAGTTTCTCCGCTTTAGTTTCCCATTTCCCAAATTGTTTAGTCTCTGGTGCATTGGATGGTCGGTCAGTCTTCGGAGTTTCTCTGACTGCAGCTGGGCTCTGCAGTGTCTTCTATCGGTCATGGATTGCAGTTTTGTAATCTTTTCAAGTTCTACAATTGGCGTTGACTTCATGCCACCTGTTATAATTCTCATGGCTTGGTTTTGAAGTTTGCTAACTTTATCGAAGTTCGCCTTCGCTGCTGTTGTCCATGCCGCAATGCCATACTCGAGAACTGGTCTCACTCTTCCAGTGTACAGTTTCTTTAGTATGCCTTCGTCTGCTCCCCAGCTTTTGCCAGCGAGTTTCCTCATGATTGCCATTCTTTCTCTGGCTTTCATTCGGTTTCTCTCAATCTGACTTTTCCATGTCATGCGTCGATCAAATGTGACTCCCAGATAGGTTGGGTTGTCGTTTGGCTGCAGGATTTTGCCATTTAGACTTAATTTGGTACTTTAGGGTTTTAATGAAAGCGAGAATATTGTGCATGTGGTTTTCTCCTCGTTTATTTTGACCAGCCATGAGTTCGCCCACTCTTCCAGCGATGTTAGGGCCGTCTGCATCCGATTTCTTGCTATGGTGAGATTCTTTTCAGAGGTCCACATAGCCAGATCGTCTGCAAACATTGAGCTATGGACTCTTCTTGGTATATTCTCTGTAATATCGTTTATATATACCAGGAAGAGTGTGGGTGACAGTACTCCCCCTTGGGGCACTCCCTGCTCGAGTGTCACCTTTTTGCTCATCTGCCCTTGTACTTGGACTCTGGCCGTTCTTTGTTTGAGGTAGTGGTTGATCCACTTGTACATCTTCCCACAGACATCACTTCTTCTTAGCTTGACTCTAAGTCCATCCTTCCAGACTTTGTCAAATGCCTTTTCCAGATCCACCCAAACAGCTACTGTGTGTTTCTGTGCCTGGTAGGCATCTTCTATCTCCTGGGCTATGAGGATGACCTGGTCCATGAGGATGACCTGGTCCTCAGTGGATCTGTGCTGTCTAAAGCCGGCTTGCTGTGGAATTAGTATTCGTTTTTCTTCCAGATGCCACATCAGTCTGGTGTTTATCCTCCGTTCCATCAGCTTGCCGACACAGCTCAGTAGGCTTATGGGCCTGTATCCATTTGGATCTGTTTTGTCCTTTCCTGTTTTTGGTACTGGTACCAGTATTGCGTCTTTCCATGCCTGGGGTACAATTCCCCTTTTCCAGCTTTGGTTCAGGACCGATAGCAGTTTCCTCTTCGCTGTTTGGCCCAGCCCCATTAGCATTTCGTTTGTTATCCCGTCTTTTCCGGGAGATTTCCTTTTCTTTAGTGTTCTCATAGCCTCTTCCATTTCGCGCATTGTTAATTTGACCATCATGTGCTCTTCAGGTGCCGTATTCATGTTTTCGTGCCCCTTTAGCTCTTCGCTAATGTCTGTATGCTTATCTGCAGGGACCTCGATGTGGTTTGCTCTGGCATAGTGATCGACAAGAACATTTAATTTAATTCTCTGTTACTTTTTATTTTTATCAATATTTATTTTGTTAAATATTAAATATTTTATTCCACATTTTTGTTACTGTTTATTCGTCCAACTATGCGTCACGCACCTAGCAATAGAACCATAGGGCATAGCTACAAATTAACTAAAGAAAGGTCCAGATTAAATATTAGGAAATATTATTTTAATCAGAGAGTGGTGAATGCTTCAAGTTCAGTGTTGAATTTATGCCTCAAATTCAGTGTTTGAATCTATGCTTCAAATTCAGTGTTGAATCTTTGTTTAACCCATTACACCCTACGCCTTAAAGGAATCGTCTTTATCAGTTATCACACTTGGTTTCAGAGTAGATGCCTTATTGAGGTTCATTTTCTTCATCAAAGTCATCACTGTCCTCACATATTTGCTCCGTCTGCCTTGGCTGGTTGGTTAAAGGGAAAGTACATAACCCCTTTTGCTGGTGGTTTTAGACATGTTAAAGTGTAAAGGGTTAAGAAAGCCTAGGGTAAAGAGCCAAATGAAATGTCGGTTCTATACCTCAAATAACTGGTGTGAAAGGACAACTATCTATCAGTTGCAGACACTGATATCGATGATGACCGTGTTGGAGACTGCATTGTACTTGGTCTCAACTTTTTATGAGGTTGGGTGGCCATGTTCCCGTATTCACTGCCTTTCCTTCGCTAAAATCGAGCCATGTACCCATTTACAGCTTGGTTGCCAGGAACATCTCGGTATCAAGGATCCAAACCAGTACCTTTGTCTTGAGAAGAGAATGCTCTTTCCCTCTGCTACTCATCTGTTGACATAGATATTTGCATATTTGTAAACTTTACGAATCTTGTGACCCAGGAAGGAACTTACCTACCTGTATTGACATTTTCCAAATATTGTGTTAGGTGCAGTAGCATAATTAAGTGCGAAACCAACCGACAGGTTTGATTTTCAAATGTTTTGTGCAAATCATATTTTCTGATTTCCATAATATGTTGGCCCACAGAAGCTATTTCTAGGACATCAAGTTATGCCATTCTATTGCAAGATGGGAAGATCTTTGATGTACAGACAAATAAAATATCTAATATAACAAGACACATGCTGGTCAACATAGTTTGTACCGCGAACAAAAGTACATTGGGTAAGAAATGCAGAGTGTTATTTGTTCCTGACGTTTGTACATTGTCTATTGTGTTTATGTTTCTGTAAGTTCTTTCTTGTTCTTGTACTTCTATGTGTAACTTGCTCATGTGTTTCTGTGAGTTGTTTAATGTTTTTGTGTTTCTGTGAGTTGTTTCTTGTTCTTGCATTTCTGTAAGGTGTCTTATGTTCTTGTGTTTCTGTAAGTTGTCTTATGTTCTTGTGTTTCTGTGAGTTGTTTAATGTTTTTGTGTTTCTGTAAGTAGTCTTATGTTCTTGTGTTTCTGTAAGTTGTCTTATGTTCTTGTGTTTCTGTAAGTCGTCTCTTGTTCTTGTGTTTCTGTAAGTTGTCTTATGTTCTTGTGTTTCTGTAAGTTGTCTTATGTTCTTGTGTTTCTGTAAGTCGTCTCTTGTTCTTGTGTTTCTGTAAGTTGTCTAATGTTCTTGTGTTTCTGTAAGTTGTCTCTTGTTCTTGTGTTTCTGTAAGGTGTCTTATGTTCTTGTGTTTCTGTAAGTTGTCTAATGTTCTTGTGTTTCTGTAAGTTGTCTAATGTTCTTGTGTTTCTGTAAGTTGTCTAATGTTCTTGTACTTCTATGTGTAACTTGCTCATGTGTTTCTGTGAGTTGTTTAATGTTTTTGTGTTTCTGTGAGTTGTTTCTTGTTCTTGCATTTCTGTAAGGTGTCTTATGTTCTTGTGTTTCTGTAAGTTGTCTTATGTTCTTGTGTTTCTGTGAGTTGTTTAATGTTTTTGTGTTTCTGTAAGTAGTCTTATGTTCTTGTGTTTCTGTAAGTTGTCTTATGTTCTTGTGTTTCTGTAAGTCGTCTCTTGTTCTTGTGTTTCTGTAAGTTGTCTTATGTTCTTGTGTTTCTGTAAGTTGTCTTATGTTCTTGTGTTTCTGTAAGTCGTCTCTTGTTCTTGTGTTTCTGTAAGTTGTCTAATGTTCTTGTGTTTCTGTAAGTTGTCTCTTGTTCTTGTGTTTCTGTAAGGTGTCTTATGTTCTTGTGTTTCTGTAAGTTGTCTAATGTTCTTGTGTTTCTGTAAGTTGTCTAATGTTCTTGTGTTTCTGTAAGTTGTCTAATGTTCTTGTGTTTCTGTAAGTTGTCTAATGTTCTTGTGTTTCTGTAAGTAGTCTTATGTTCTTGTGTTTCTGTAAGTTGTCTCTTGTTCTTGTGTTTCTGTAAGTTGTCTCTTGTTCTTGTGTTTCTGTAAGTTGTCTAATGTTTTTGTAGTTTTGTATGTTGTCTCTTGTGCTTGTGTTTCTGTAAGTTGTCTAATGTTCTTGTGTTTCTGTAAGTTGTCTAATGTTTTTGTAGTTTTGTATGTTGTCTCTTGTGCTTGTGTTTCTGTAAGTTGTCTAATGTTCTTGTGTTTCTGTAAGTTGTCTAATGTTTTTGTAGTTTTGTATGTTGTCTCTTGTTCTTGTGTTTCTGTATGTTGTCTCTTGTGCTTGTGTTTCTGTATGTTGTCTCTTGTGCTTGTGTTTCTGTATGTTGTCTCTTGTGCTTGTGTTTCTGTATGTTGTCTCTTGTGCTTGTGTTTCTGTATGTTGTCTCTTGTGCTTGTGTTTCTGTATGTTGTCTCTTGTGCTTGTGTTTCTGTATGTTGTCTCTTGTGCTTGTGTTTCTGTATGTTGTCTCTTGTTCTTGTGTTTCTGTAAGTTGCTTCTTATTATTGTAAGGAACCTCAGACTTAGAAGTTGTGCAATATATATGTTGTTCCGTGCCTTTGTAAGTTGTGAATCTTTGTAAGCTGTCTGGTATCTTTGTATGTTCTCATGTATATTCATAAATTGCCATGGATCTTTGTAAGGTTCTTCATATCTTTATAAATTGTTCCATATTTGGGTAAGTTGCCATATATCTTTGTCCGATATTTCGTATTGTAACAGATCTTAGCTTTAGAGACAATATACAAGTAGTAGCTGAGACATGTTTTAACATGGAACAGTTGGGATAAAGATATAAAAAAGCTTAGACAACAATATTTTTTCTTTCTTCTTCGTGGAATTTGAGTCAATGCAGTTGAACTCATTCCCGCCATAAATGAGTAACCAAATCGATCCACGTAGATTTTGTCTCGAACCGCCCAGGTGGAATTTCTGGTAAACATACGAAACCTAACGTAAGTTTCAGACCATGTGTCCACACTTAGAAAGATAGTTGTGGTAGATTTGTTGCCGCCGACAAACCCGCGTCGTCTGGAAACCAATGGAGCAGGATGGGGGCTAATGACAAGCAGACGGACAAAAACGTGCGCCGTTTTAGAAATCACATCATCTGGAGATGCAGATCGAATATAAAATCCCAGTAGAAAGAAGGGAGGACATTACTTGAGAAGACATTCCAAAGAAACCCTCAGTTGAGAGCAAGTGGTGGGGAGAAAAGACTTGACTTCATAGATTACAGGAGAAGACTTTCGAAAAAGACGCTCAGTGGAGGGCAGGCGACGGAAGATATGCAGTTGACGCAGATTTGAGTTGAGATTTAGGCGACGGAGAGAGGCAGTTGAAATAGATACACAGCAAGCAAGGTAACTACCCCCATATTATGTAGTGGTCGTAATTACAAGTCGTCAGTAGTTTATAGAGGCAGTCTTCCAGTCATCTTATTCATCAGATTGACACAGTCCCACCGATCACGTCGACATCACCTGAATGTAAGTCGTCGGTCGCAGATAAAGGCAGTTTTCCATGGATCACATTTAATGCAGTCTATCCTGACCGTATTGAGACCACTTTGATCAATCGCCGACAAAGAGGAAAAAGACAACGGACGTCATACTTTGGTTTAGAACCTACGAACTTTACCACCAGCGGCAGTCCGCAACTAAGTTCGATCGCAACAGGCCAAACTAGCAGACCAGATTTAAGAGAGGAGAAAGAACCGGGAAATAACAGTATCGATAAGGTTAGGTTTTAGCGGTAGGAGTGTTTTAAATAAGCTAGTAAGAAAAAGAATTTAAGTTGTTAGACAGTTATAGTTGTCAGTGCTACTGGACTAAATAATATGTTGTGTTGTGTTTATATTTAGCGTTTCTTGACTTTGTTTAAATGTAGAGTGCAATAGAATAGAGCAGACCTCTTTACCGTCTGCGACAGAGCTCCATCAAATCAATCGGTTCTGGTACAGTATTTTTGGAATCTGTCTCGTATCGTTGTCAATACATATTATGTGTTTAGCTCTCTTTATCACTCCCTATATATTTCTCTGTATCTCTCTCTGGCTCTATCTCTTTCTATCTATCTCTCTCTATATATATATATATGTGTGTGTGTGTGTGTATATAAATGTGTATATATATATATATATATATATATATATATATATATGTATATATATATATATACATATATATATATATATACATATATATATATATATATATATATATATATATATATATATATATATATATATTTATATATATAGTCACGAACCTGTCAGCTCCATGTGGAGCATGAGTCCTCCGCAAATACTCGCCAAGTCTTCCTATCATGAGCTATCTGAGTCGATTCTGTCCACGTCATACCAACTGCCTTGATATTTGTTTCCAGTTCCCTCTATCACGAGTGTCTCTTCCTCTACTTCTCTTGCCCTGTGGATTCCAGAACAAAGCTTGTCTGGTAATGTTATCTACTGGTTTCCATAATGTATAGGCGTATCCATCACCATCGTCTCCTCCGTATTTCATGCTCCACTGGTAGTTGTCCCGTTTTCCCCATCTGTTCTACGTTGGTGATCTTGTCGTACCGTTTCCATCCTTGTATTTTACGCAGGAAACCACTTACGAAAGTCTGTACTTTTTTCATAAATGCCTCTGTTGTCCACCCTGTTTCAGAGCCATATAATAGAAAGCGTTTTTTGTTGGAGTTAAAGATCTTTATTTCGGTGGTGGTTTTAAATTCTTTAGACTTCCACAAATCCTCAATAAAATGAAAGCTTTTCTCGCCTTCTGTATTAGTAATGGAACGTAGTTTTCTGTACCTCCTTAAGTGTTAATATTGCTGCCTAGGTATGCGAAAGACTCCACATTCTGAAGATATATATATATATATATATATATATATATATATATATATATATATATATATATATATATATATATATATATATATATATATATCGTAGCCACCTCCTAGTCGTCTTGTCCTTGACGTGCCACTGGGGTCGGGCGGCTCGAGACGAGAAAGTGAGGATAAAAAGTAGCGCAGTTAATCCTTACTAAAAATAGCGATAGCAAAATACATTATGCCATCATCGTTTGCAATGGACGGCGGCCTTTGCCTTTGCCTTTGCATTTATATATATATATATATATATATATATATATGTATAAAGAGTGAAGGAGCATCAGAGCAAAAATCTATATAGGTAGTGGTTCAGTGTCCCCACCAGGACAAAAACCTAACGGAACCGTCTATTTTATTGAGATGTTGTAATTTTTGTGATTTATTCGTAGTTTTCGTTCTTTTATTGTCCCTGATGAAGCAATCAAAGCAAAAATAAATGTGTTAACGGAGATACTAAACAAATTTATTGGTAACGTTTGTTAGAAAACATAAAGACATCGTCATAAATCACTTATAGCGCCAGATCAGGTTCAAGTACATTAGCTTTATATACAGCCAGGTTAACAAGAAAAAAGATGAACCGCAGCGACTAAAACAAAAGTGAGGCACAGCTAACGACAAGGAGAAGCTTGACTTTTTGTGTGGGCACAGGAGTTTTAGAGACACTAACTTCACAACTCATTTTTCGGTGGGCACAGGAGTTTTAGAGATACTAACCTGACAGCTCATTTTTCTTTGGGAACAAGAGTTTTAGAGATACTAACCTGACAGCTCATTTTTGTGTGGGCACATGAGTTATAGAGACTCTAACCTCACAGCTCATTTTTGTGTGGGCACATGAGTTTTAGAGACACTAACCTCATAGCTCATTTTTGTGTGGGCACAGGATATTTAGAGACACTAACGTTACATCTCATTTTTTTGTTGTTGGCACAGGAGTTTTATAGACACTAACCTGACAGCTCATTTTTTGTGGCCACAGGAGTTTTAGAGACACTAACCTGACAGCTTATTTATTTGTGGGCAGAGGAGTTTTAGAGACACTAACCTGACAGCTCATTTTTTGTGGGCAAAGGAGTTTTAGAGAAACTAACCTGACAGCTAATTTTTTTCACTTAACGGTGTTGTGTGTAAATGTGCATTTTATGTTGAGTAAGCATTATACAAGGGCTTCGTCACAGGGGGACAACGGAGAGTTTGAAAGATACCCCAATTGCCTCTGGGCCATCTTAATGCATGGTGGACTGGCTAGCTGACCACAGGTCCTACGATTCTTGAACCGCCGTGATCAATTAATCACAAACAGATGAATTGTGATTTTCAGTTCCAATGGGTGGGTAGAGTACTTAGTGCATTGATTGTCCATGGTGATTCTTCTTCTTCTTTCGTTCGCTTGAAAATATTTCTGATCTGCAATGTTGTTTTTTGTATAAACTTCACTGTCTTTTGTAGTTCACGTATAGGTCCATAAAGTTTCTCTTCCAGTGTTGTTTCTATGGGCCAGTTGGATTATCTCTGTATATTATATTCGGGGCAGTCCTGTAGTATATAATATATCTATCTATCTATCTATTTATCTATCTATCTATCTATCTATCTATCTATCTATCTATCTATCTATCTATCTATCTATCTATCTATCTATCTATCTATCTATCTATCTATCTATCTATCTATCTATCTATCTATCTATCTATCTATCTATATATCTATTTATCTATCTATCTATCTATCTATCTATCTATCTATCTATCTATCTATCTATCTATCTATCTATCTATCTATCTATCTAATCTATCTAATCTGTCTGTCTGGTCTGTCTATCTAAATGTCTATCTATCTATATGTCTGTCTGTCTGCCAACACATTCAGTCTATTCTCAGGAGTGTTGGTCATTTTCCAGCTTTCCTGTGCAAATTTTAATAGTGATATTGTGTTGAAGTTGGACATCTTTAGTTTGATGTATTTGCTCAGTGATTTCGATTGGAGCGAATCTTTCAGTTGCTGTGTCTCCGTCCTATTTCAATTTGCTGCCTAAGTAGATGAAGTGTTCTGTCTTATGAAATATATTTTGAAATATTAAAAGTCTAGGAGGTCGTAAACATAACAATTAGGGTAAAACGCACAATTCACCACACACAAATAAATATTTTAATATATTTATCAATTTTTTTCCAGTTGAGACCTACATCAAATCATTCAAGCTACACATAATTGATCTCAAACACGGCACGAACAGAACAGAAGATCTGTTGAACAGCAACGATACTGTCCTGACAATAGAAGAATCAGAAGACATTTTGAATTTCACCTGTGAAATGCGTGGCTTTCCTCTTTCGTATACATATATATCTTCACTGAAAAGAGAATTGTACAGTGTTTACATTAATATGAATTATGCATACGGCGTATTTCTAAATGCGAACTGCGAACATTCTGATTTATACTTGTGCAGGGACAGGCACTATTTGACTTCTGCAGTAGCATACAAAAGGATACAAGTTTTACGTAAGTGAAATAAAACATAACCTTTACACAATGCGATGTGATTGTCGAGGTATTGTCATTAATAATGTACATCTTGCATGCATGCTACATTAATATCAATAAAAGAGTTAGATTCAGAAGTTGCATTTCAAAGGTTCCTGGCTGGATCGTCAGTATGAGACAAGATAATGAGCACTGCATGAGCTGTAGCGGTCAGCGATCAAAAGCTGACTGTTAGCGGCAGGGCCAGAGATCCAGAGATGTCAAGATTCTTCTCCATCTCCCCATGGTAATCCTGGATAATAGTGCAGAATCGTTAAGGAGAGAGGGTCGGAAAGGGAAGACTAACCGGGTACTCAAACATACCATGCTGATGTAGGATATGTCAGACCGAAAAGTGTAAATTTCGCAGTCAAGATGTAAACTACATTACAATGCATTCCGTTCTCCGGACTACATCTCTCTACTTGCAAAGCACTCTTCAGAGCTTGGTAGCGGGAGTTTGAGAACGAATGAAAAAGAAGAATCGGTTGGTAGAGGGAGTTTGATAACAAACGACGAAGGGAAAGAAAAATCGGATGGTAGAGGGAGTTTGATAACAAACGACGAAGGGAAAGAAAAATCGGATGGTAGAGGGAGTTTGATAACAAAGGAAAAGAAGAATCGGTTGGTAGAGGGAGTTTGATAACAAACGACGAAGAGAAAGAAAAATCGGATGGTAGAGGGAGTTTGATAACAAACGACGAAGGGAAAGAAAAATCGGATGGTAGAGGGAGTTTGATAACAAACGACGAAGGGAAAGAAAAATCGGATGGTAGAGGGAGTTTGATAACAAACGACGAAGGGAAAGAAAAATCGGATGGTAGAGGGAGTTTGATAACAAACGACGAAGGGAAAGAAAAATCGGATGGTAGAGGGAGTTTGATAACAAAGGAAAAGAAGAATCGGTTGGTAGAGGGAGTTTGATAACAAACGACGAAGGGAAAGAAAAATCGGATGGTAGAGGGAGTTTGATAACAAACGACGAAGGGAAAGAAAAATCGGATGGTAGAGGGAGTTTGATAACAAAGGAAAAGAAGAATCGGTTGGTAGAGGGAGTTTGATAACAAACGACGAAGGGAAAGAAAAATCGGATGGTAGAGGGAGTTTGATAACAAACGACGAAGGGAAAGAAAAATCGGATGGTAGAGGCAGTTTGATAACAAACGACGAAGGGAAAGAAAAATCGGATGGTAGAGGGAGTTTGATAACAAACGACGAAGGGAAAGAAAAATCGGATGGTAGAGGGAGTTTGATAACAAAGGAAAAGAAGAACGGGATGGTAGAGGGAGTATGAGAACGAACGATGAAGAAACAAAAAGGATCGGTTGGTACAGGGAGTTTGAGAACGAACGATAAAGGAAAAGAAGAATCGGATGGTAGAGGGTGTATGAGAACGAACGATGAAGGAAAAGAAGAAGGATCCTCATTATCATGTGTAAATCTGTTCCCTACTGTTTGGTATCACCACCTCGTCTTGTTAGACCTGGAGTGACACCATCATCCCAAGAGCTATGCTTGTCTAGTATAGATACCAGCAGCGTTTGCCAAGGTAGACAGATGGAACGGTAATGACCAGACAAAGAGGTCCACAAACCTCCTACCCTTAGGCAAGCTGCGGACAGTCAAGTGCTAGATAGGCCACACCTGACTGAAACGCGTGCACTGGGATGGTTGCACTGGATCACAGGAAAGTGCAACATATTTTTCGTTTTTTTCTGATGAGGTCAGGAATGTATTTGCGAACAAATGGAACAGTGAATACGCATAGCTGGCTGCATGCGTTAGTTTGAGATGGAAGATGTAACAGTGAATTCTCATAGCTGGCTGATTGCGTTAGTTTGAGATGGAAGATGGAACAATGAATACTCATAGCTGACTGGTTTCATCGGGGTCCACGACCGATATCTGACATAATTCTACTCCACCTAAAAATGTCGGCACTGGAAACATCCTGCAACCGTGCAGTCTGGCTAAAAGAATATAGATCAAAGAATGAAGGCAAACCAAAATGCCGGGCTGAAATCGACACATATACCGCATCCTCACTGAACACTATGACATAACGTTCTTGTGCTGACAAAAAAAAAGAAGGGCAAGAAGAAGAAGAAGAAGAAGAAGAAGAAGAAGAAGAAGAAGAAGAAGAAGAAGAAGAAGAAGAAGAAGAAGAAGAAGCACCAACAAAATGATCAATCTTCTCCATGTTATATTGAAATGTTTGAATAGCACATATTTTCTTAACTAGGAATTAGGTCAATCCCCAGTGACTGTTACAATCACCTCCCACCACCATCAACCAAGGAGGATTGTGTTATTAGGTTGTCTTTGAAAAATAAATCTAGTTATGACGTTTGTTCCCAATGATAGGATCCACCCGGAGAACTTATAGGCTTTAGAAATAAAGGTCACATGTCCTTAGTATCGCCAAGCAGAGCACATGGCAGATTTTCATTTGACATTCAGTAGAAAAAACGTTATTCCGCCCCCCCCCCCCATCCTGCACATCTCTTCCTCCTTCAACTAGTCCATCAATGTGCCCTTCTCTTCTCCCTCCAACCAGCCCGTCTCTTCACAACGTAACTCATCCGTCATTTTCCTTTCAAAATCGTCCATCTCTTTTCCCCCAACCCATCTGTTCCCCCCACTCCCTTCATTTTTCAATACTCCGTGTCATCTCCCTATATCAAATTGTTTTTAAAATGAACGACTTTCATAATGATCATGGGCAGCGCCTCATTTCTTAACCCATTTGTGGGGACATCACGCAATTCGATCAAATCCTCAGTTCAAATGACACATTATAACATTGGAGAATTAATATAGGTATATATTTAATAGCACAAAATAACCAAAGTTATGCCAGAGTTGACAAAAGAGAACCACTGCCGCCTTGTAACAAGCGAATAAACAGGGAGAAGCATGATGATATCCATTTCATTATGTAAAACTGTTGCTTTTGAAATTGTCACTGAAAAGGGTTGGATACATGCTTCTTGCATAGGGACCAGATGTAGGTGTGGTGCTATGCTTCAGTTGGAGCGAAGCGGTAAATCAGTCAATGAATCAAATGACTCTCATTATCGTAGAATTCCTGTCACGTAAATTGACCTTTCTTTACATATATTCATCTCACGTGACATAAATTCACTTAACTTGATATAAATTTGCTTCTCCTGACGTACATTCACCTTAATTGGTCCCCACTTACCTCACTTGGCACTCACTCACTTCACTCGGCCCTCATTCACCGCACTTGTACTCACTCACCTCACTTTGCCCACACTTACCTCACTTGGCACACACTTACTTCACTTGGACCCCCCACCCCCACCCCCCACTCACTTCACTTGACACACACTCAGCTAATTTGGCATAAATTAACATTCCGTGACATAAATTTACCTCACTTAACATACATTCCCCTTACTTGACCTAAATTCACATCACTTGATATAAATTCCTCTCACTTGACTTGAATTTGTCTCATTTGACATAAATTCGCCTGTTTTGACAAAAAATGTTGATTGACACCTCTTTCTCAGATTCCACGGAGTTCAAATCGTTTTCTACAGGAATGAAAACAGGATACCTATCCAACACACCTGTAGTAGTCGGTGAATCTGTAACTATGAGCTGCATTGTCAACTCTTGCCCACCTCCGCAAATGATGGCCATAACAGATCATGCACGCCTGGAGATTGTACGCGTGCAGAATATCTCACAAATTGAGTACAAGCTAAAAAACGTGCAATGCTCAGACACGGGGTCATATTTATGTCTAGCTAAGAATATTAATGGCGACATTCTGGAACGACAAGGGGATCTCACAATCAACAGCAGATGTAAGTATTGGTCTCCATGTAGCTACTTACTAAATAGGCTTTCGCTGCATATGCCCCCTAAGGAAGTCTGTACCAAAGCACGATGTGTCCTTGTTTGCAATGATAGTTTCTAAAGCAGTTTGTTTTACGTGATGAGATTTCAATCTTAAATGCACAACCCGTCTATATGATTTTTGTTCCTAAATATGTAAATGTAGCTATACTTTTTAGTGATGTTTTATGTAGCAATAATACATGTCTCCAGAAGCCCAACATGTTCTGGAGTGAATGAGTTAAGCTAGCGACTTAGGTATTATCATTATAAGAAGAGGTACAGTTCGCTTTCAAGCTGCAGTACTTTCTCTAACTCATAGGAATCCTGTAGTTTTGTGTGGTTTGGTAAGCGTACTTTATGTACTTCTGTTTGATGCAGACGGTTGGAGAGTAACGGAAAAAGAATTTTCAAAATCTACTTCTCTCCACATAACATGCCTAAGAAAGATACATACAATTTTCTAGACGAACAATGTCACCAAGCGAGAACTGCTTGCCCAGAGAAATGAAGTAGATATGAACACCATCCCCAAGCGAGACATGCTTGCCTAGAGAAATGAAGTAGATATGAACACCATCACCAATAGAGAACTGCATGCCCAGAGAAATGAAATAGATATGAACACCATCACCAAAAGAGAACTGCTTGCCCAGAGAAATGAAGTAGATATAAACACCATCACCAAGAGAGAACTGCTTGCCCAGAGAAATGAAGTAGATATGAACACCATCACCAAGAGAGGACTGCTTCCCCAGAGAAATGAAGTAGATATGACCACCATCACCAAGCGAGAATTGCTTGCCAAGAGAAATCAAATGGACATTCCGACCATCAAAACCGGTCGATGCTGGAATTATTTCGGCCTTGAACCTGACACGATCACCAGCACCGCCATGGTTGTTGTTGTTGTTGTTGTTTGCGAATACCCCCAATGAGTAGGTTTACTCTTTTATGCGCCGTTAAGTGGCGGGTTGCAATAGCTTTCCTCACATTCTGATAAGCAAAAGAGAGGTTGTCCAAAGACCACGAAAAACCACAGAATCCGAAATTGAAAGCATGATTCAAAATCGTTGCACGTTACAAATGATGGCTACAGAACAAGTGAAGTAGAATGAAGCTGATACCCTTACAGACGCAATCAGGAGTAATGGTCACTGACCTTTTTGCCAGTCACTGGTCAAAGACTTCAAATGTAAGAACCTGGAAAAGCAAATCTTGTCTCTTAAATCTTAAAAAGAATCGCTCTAACAGTCCTGCCAATAATGGGCTTTTGAAGGAAATCATTCATTCTTTTTCTCCTCTCCGCCAAAATCATCAACATCTCCATCAAAATCATCACTAAAAATTCCACCAACATTTCTACAAACATCTGCACCAACATTACCGACACTACTATTATCACCACCAACATTACCGACACTACTATTATTACCACCAACATTACCGACACTACTATTATCACCACCAACATTACCGACACTACTATTATCACCACCAACATTACCGACACTACTATTATTACCACCAACATTACCGACACTACTATTATTACCACCAATGTTATCAAACCCAAAATGAACACCACCTACGTGATCGTCAACAATATTATCACCACCAACATCAATGCCATCTTCACTACCAACATTCTCACAACTAACATTATTACCAATATCTCCACCAACCTCATTACCAACATTATCCCCAACATCCCCAACAACATAACCATCAATATTATACCACCAACAATATCTCCACTAACAAATTCTCCACCAACATTATCAACACCAACATCATCAGCACCGTCATAATCACCAATATCATCAGCACCAACATGAAAACAACCAACAGTATCCCCAACATCACCCCCAACTTCATCTCCAGTAGTTTCACAACCAATATCATTATCATTAACATTTACACCGCCAATATTATCCCCACAAACATTATATCCAACATCACCACAAAGATATCCAACATCACTACAAACATTATATCCAACATCACCACAAACATTATATGCAACATCACCACAAATATTATATCCAACATCACCGCAAATAGTATATCCAACATCACCACAAACATTATATCCAACATCACCACAAACATTATATTCAACATCACCACAAACATTATATCCAATATCACCACAAACATTATATACAACATCACCACAAATATTATATCCAACATCACCACATCCATTATATCCAACATCACCACAAACATTATATCCAACATCACCACAAACATTATATCCATCATCACCACAAACATATCCAACGTCACCACAAACATTATATCCAACATCACCACAAACATTATATCCAACATCACCACAAACATTATATCCAACATCACCACAAACATTATATCCAACATAACCACAAACATTATATCCAACATCACCACAAACATTATATCCAACATCACTACAAATATTATATCCAACATCACCACAAACATTATATCCAACATCACTACAAACATTATATCCAACATCACCACAAACATTATATCCAACATCACCACAAACATTATATCCAACGTCACCACAAACATTATATACAACATCCCCACAAATATTATATCTAACATCACCACAAACATATCCAACGTCACCACAAACATTATATCCAACATCACCACAAACATTATATCCAACATCACCACAAACATTATATCCAACATCACCACAAACATTATATCCAACATAACCACAAACATTATATCCAACATCACCACAAACATTATATCCAACATCACCACAAACATTATATCCAACATCACCACAAACATTATATCCAACATCACCACAAACATTATATCCAACATCACCACAAACATTATATCCAACGTTACCACAAACATCACCAGTAACATTATGGCGGTTTTGTGGTAAACTAGTTTTACCATCCCTTTAGGGAAGGAAGACTAATGATTGGTCAAGCAAAATATACTGGACAATACCCTCACCTTGATTTCCTCGTAGCACTTCTCGAAAACGGGCTGTTTTCATGGTAGCCCGGTTAACAAGGTCGGCGATCGACGTGATTCCCGTAGTAGTGAGCAGCATGCAGATGATGCCAAGCACAGCACAATCGCCTGGAAAACTCCGGTCCACCTTCATCAGCAGGAAAGCTTCTGCAACTCGCCACAAAATAGTAACCTACACATTGTGTGCATTGGCAGACAACAACAACCATTCCTTTCGGGGAGGAGGACTAAAGTCTGGTCGTGCAAAGTTTACTGATCAAACATGTTAGTAGGCATCAGGCAAAACATACTGATCAAACATGTTAATCAGCGTCAGGCAAAACATACTGGTCAGACATGTTAGTCAGGGTCAGGCAAAACACACTGATCAGACATGTTAGTCAGCGTCAGGCAAAACATACTGATCAGACATGTTAATCAGCGTCAGGCAAAACATACTGGTCAGACATGTTAGTCAGGGTCAGGCAAAACACACTGATCAGACATGTTAGTCAGCGTCAGGCAAAACATACTGATCAGACATGTTAATCAGCGTCAGGCAAAACATACTGGTCAGACATGTTAGTCAGGGTCAGGCAAAACACACTGATCAGACATGTTAGTCAGAGTCAGGCAAAACATACTGATCAGACATGTTAATCAGCGTCAGGCAAAACATACTGGTCAGACATGTTAGTCAGGGTCAGGCAAAACACACTGATCAGACATGTTAGTCAGCGTCAGGCAAAACATACTGATCAGACATGTTAATCAGCGTCAGGCAAAACATACTGGTCAGACATGTTAGTCAGGGTCAGGCAAAACATACTGATCAGACATGTTAGTCAGGGTCAGACAAAACATACTGGTCAGACATGTTAGTCAGGGTCAGACAAAACATACTGGTCAGACATGTTAGTCAGGGTCAGGCAAAACATACTGGTCAGACATGTTAGTCAGGGTCAGACAAAACATACTGGGCAAAACCCTCAACTCGGCTTCATAGTAACCCTCCCTGGAAACAGGCGGTTTTCATGTCAGCCTGTCTAACGAGGAGATGGATTTACGTGATAACCGCAGTAGTGAGTGACACGCAGATGAAGCCAAGCGTAGCACAACTGCCTGGAAGAATCTGGTCTGCTTTCATCAGCACGCTCTCTATGTGAGGAAAGCTACTGCAACCTGCCAGTTAACGTCCTTTTCAGGGCGCACAAAATAGTAACCAACTCATGGTGGGCATTGCCAAACAACAACAACCATTCCTTTCTGTACGTGAAGAAGTAGTGCTACCGAGAAAAATCCCCGACACGACCAATAAAACTGGACACAAAGTGATTTCCGGTATGTTGGGATAGCAAACCAAGCTTGCACTTGATTGACACTTCTACACCACGCCTCTCCCCCTAGCGTTGTCTTCCATGCGTAGCTGTGCTGAATATAAAAGCCACAACACAAATATGATGATGCTTTACAGCTGTTTAAGGAGGCCAGCTGAAGTAATGCCCCTATACTTCTCAAGAAACCAAACGGAGATCAGTATTTTGTATTTGAGTGGACGGGATAACAATCAAAGGCGTAACAACGGAAATCAAAATCAGCAACTAAAATTACATAACAAATAGGGGATTGTTTGGGCTAGATGCAGTGTACTTGGTTTAGAAACCCCACCTACAAGGTTCATGTGACGCCGCCCTCAGTTTGACAGACTGGTCAGGCTGTGGGTTTTATTTCTGGTTGGACAACTTCTCCCAGACGGGACCCAGTCGACAATTCTGAGCCACTGCAGGGGTCACAGAGACCGTGCTCTGTTGTCGGCTCTTTCAGCAGTGAAAGGGACTGAGCACACATAGGGGCGTCCGAAGCAATGAAAGTGACTGAGCACATATAGGGGCGCCAGGGAACAATGAAAGGGACTGAGCTCATATAGGGGCGCCAGGGAACAATGAAGTCGGTTCTATGAGCTTCCATTTTCCAAACAAGTACGGTCAATATCCGCGTGGGGATAAATATACAAATAAAATACAATAACTGTGATCAACAATTTTTTGTCATGGACATAAAGACAAAAAATGAAATAAGTTACAAATCAGAGCAATAGCAAGAAATACTGATAATAAAATGGGACTTCTTTAGTGAATATGATGTGTTTGTCGTCACCGCTATGAACACTTTGTTATTTTGATTTGTGTTGTTAGTCTACCTGGGCAGCAAACAGTTCTCTGATAGATGCAGCAGTTATATCACCCGTAGGATGGTTCTGGCGGCTTCATCCGTTCACTCGCTCTGCAGAGTCTGGTTCCAGCGAAGACTCTTCCTGGAGAACAAGCTTCGTATATACTCCTCTTGCTTCGTCCCCATCCTCATGTACAGCTCCGACACTGGACACTACTACAATGGTACCGGCAGCGTCTTAGGGTCTTCCACCTGCACAACCAGAGGCGCATCCTCTGGGTCCACTGGCACGACTTGATTTCCATCAGTGAAGTAGTTCGATGTACTCAACTTGCAGGCAGTGTCTCAACGATTGATCGCCATCGCCTTTCCCTCTTCGGTCTCGTTGTTCGCCTCCCCCAGGAAGTCCCAGCCCACGAGATCCTCCGGCAGGACGAGGGACGGGGAGAGGTGAATCTTTGAGACGTCCTCGGGGTCGCCCTCTCGATAACTGGCTAAAACCGATCGTCACCCACCCACCAATAGAACTGAAAGCCGTCTATGATGAATCATCAGACGTCATGAATATAGTCATTCGACGCAACGGGCCCCAGCTGTCTAAGCGAACTATTGATTGATTGATTTGTGTTGTGATTTTGTCTTTAACGTTGACACTTTTAGCTAGTTTTCATTTTGTGTTTGGACCCACCCAGCTACTGGGCAGTACTTGTTTATACTATTACAGTTTATTGTGTGGGGGTTCAATCAATAACTTTCTATGTCCAACATTCAGGTCCAGCACAGTTGTGCCGAGACGAAATCGAAACAATAATTATTTATGCGGGTATAGGCCAGACGGTGAACGTATCAGTGTGCGTTGTGTCATTTGAGACAATAGCTTTCATGAGCCAGCGCAAGAATAGCATACTATCCGTTACATTCACCAAAATGGGATCCAGCAACATTACCCGTATGGCGCATATCAGCATAACATGTACACAGGAAGAGCATTTTGGAACTTACAACTTCCGTTTCCGGAATATTTACAGTCCACCAGTTAACTACAGTTTGACACTTATACCTAAAGGTGAGATTATGACGTCAGTTGATTAATATTTGTCTGTCTGTTCACCCGTTTGCATGTCTGTCTGTCGATCTATTTCTTTGTCTCTCTATGTCTGTCTAGTCTATCCTGTTGCCTCAACATACTTATAATAAGTTAATCAAGTGTATACTTCCCCTTATCTCTGTAACCTCTAGTATTGTAGACTACTCAAGGAAACTCCGTTCCACTTTAATGTTATGATTCTATCCTTCAATACAAAGCCACGCCTGACATCTCCAAGCCATTCCCCATACAAAACCGCAGAACAAATTACTGCCAAATGTAGGAGTGTTTGTTTTCATGCACGAGTATGAAGTATGTGATATCAGGTGAAGTATGTGATACCAGCATGAAGTGTGTGATACCAGGTGAAGTGTCTGATACCAGGTGAAGTATGTCATACTAGGTGAAGTATGTGATACTAGGTGAAGTATGGGATACCAGGTGAAGTATGGGATACTAGGTGAAGTATGTGATACCAGGTGAAGTATGTGATACTAGGTGAAGTATGTGATACTAGGTGAAGTATGTGATACTAGGTGAAGTATGTGATTCTAGGTGAAGTATGTGATACTTGGTGAAGTATGTGATACTAGGTGAAGTGTGTGATACCAGGTAAAGTGGGTGATACTAGGTGAAGTGTGTGATACCAGGTGAAGTGTGTGATACCAGGTGAAGTATGTGATACCAGGTGAAGTGTGTGATACCAGGTGAAGTATGTGATACCAGGTGAAGTGTATGATACCAGGTGAAGTAGGTGATACCAGCATGAAGTGTGTAATACCAGGTGAAGTATGTGATACCAGGCGAAGTGTGTGATACCAGGTGAAGTATGTGATATCTGGTGAAGTGTGTGATACCAGGTGAAGTGTGTGATACCAGGGGAAGTGTGTGATACCAGGTGAGGTAATACTTCCATCTTAACATACTAGGGTTACTCAGAAAATATGATGACAATTAATCCATTTAAGAATAGTTTGGATGCACATAGCTTTTAGAGCTATGTAAATTAAACTGGTTCTATACAGACACTGCAGAGTACTCTAAACCAGTATAAAAACGTTAAATAAATTAAGTTAACACATATTCCTCGTCCACTTCTACGGCCTTTTGCCAGTGCCACATAAGGACATGCATGCATTTCCTGCCAACTCGTGTCCAGTTCACGTAGAAATGATCCTTTGACGTCTGATGTTGGTTTTGAGGCTGCCAGGAACCCATCTTGCGAATACCTTTGAATATATACAATGGTTAAAACATGGCCATCGAACTTCTATTGCTCACAAAAGATGAATGTTGACTTGTTATGAGATAATCATCACGAATAATCGGCGGGCTGCAGCGGGCTTGTGCTTGTGGCTGTGGAAGGACGCCCTCACTACGATCGATCATGGTGCTCAGTCTCTCAATTTCCTGAAGCTTTAAATATCAGAAACCCGCATCCAATCGTGGTCATATCAACTGAACAACTCCCATACACAGCGCACAAACATTTGGGAATCTTCCCTACATTCTTTCTACGTCAACAGCAATTCAATTACAGCTCTTAAATTAGGTCAACCGATGGTTAGGCGCCATCTTTGTTGCTCACTTTAATAATCTACAAACACGAAACTGTGTTGTCGTCCCTTCCTCTCCTTCCCAATAACAAACCGTAAAATAAAGCACATGATGAGTACGCCGGATTTGGCTGTTCTGAAAGCGTCCGCCATCGTAGCTGAGAACATCATGCTAAACAGGGTTAGATCCAGCACACAGTCCTGTTTTACGTTGTTTGCACGTCAAACATTCTGGAGGTCTCTCCGTTCTCTAGCACCAGAGCACCCATGTTTTCATGGAGTTGTATCACCACGACGATAATATATATCTCTGCAGTTAGTGAATTCTTTCAATTAGTCTAAGCCCTCTACTGCAGATAGGTCATCAACACGCAGATAGGTCATCAACACGCAGATAGGTTATCAATGAGCAGATAGGTCATCAATGAGCAGACAGGTCATCAACACGCAGATAGGTCATCAATGAGCAGATATGTCATCAATGTGCAGATATGTCATCAATGAGCAGATATGTCATCAATGAGCAGATAGGTCATGAATCAGCAGACAGGTCATCAACACGCAGATTAGTCATCAACACGCAGATAGGTCACCAATGAGCAGATACGTCATCAATGAGCAGATAGGTCATCAATGAGCAGATAGGTCATGAATCAGCAGACAGGTCATCAACACGCAGATAAGTCACCAATGAGCAGATAGGTCATCAATGAGCAGATAGGTCATCAATGAGCAGATATGTCATCAATGAGCAGACAGGTCATCAACACGCAGATAAGTCATCAATGAGCAGATAGGTCATCAATGAGCAGATAGGTCATCAATGAGCAGATAGATCATCAACGCGCATATAGGTCATCAACTCGCAGATAGGTCATCAATGAACAGATAGGTCATCAATGATCAGATAGGTCATCAATGTGCAGATAGGTCATCAATGAGTGGATAGGTCATCAACACGCAGATAGGTCATCAACACGCAGACAGGTCATCAATGAGCAGAAATGTATTTAAAGTCAACGATCTTGGTGGTGTACCAAGGCTAAATCGACTCAGTGAAACATACTGGTCTGCTGATGTTGATTCCACAATGATACTCGACCCTGGCTCTGAAATAAAACAAGAAACATTGGACAAATTAGCTGAAGATACTAAAGAGAAAGTCACACCCTGACAGGAAGTGACAAAATCTCATTTCCAAGTAATCTAGAAAACTGGATACTCGTTGTATAATGTAGATACATCACAAAACAGACCTAAACCAGCAAAGCACAGATATTGATCACAATTATGCAAAAGTCATAGGAGGATTAAACTTCTAACCTAAAGCTTTGAGGGGTTCGGAGAAAATGTAAAGAGCAGAGTGGGACATGTAATTGTCACCAATTGAAAAATTAAGTAAAATAACCCATAGCATTACTGCCGTAGGGGTGTGAGGTGTTAGCGATCTCACATTTCAAAGGCTCGGCTATATGAGGGCGGTAGCCATCTCCTCTTCCTCGCCGCTTTTACTTCCAGGACTGAACCGGTATCCATTTAAGGCTGGGTCGACCCGGGAGCCGTTGCGGTCTGAAAAAACTACTACCTCAACTGGGGAATGAACCCAGGACCACTCAGATGCGAAGCCAGAGCTCTAACCACTGCGCTACGCGGTTCCCTAATATCATGAATGTGCATCACAAAAAGATCAAGAAAAATATAGAACTTCGCATAAATGATATATTTTCAGATTTAAAATACCAGAAAAAAAGAAGGTTTTTTTTGTTTATCCTCAGTTCCGTTCCAAAAGAAGACCACGCTAGATCCTGTCCAACCAAGATCACCAGAAACGTTGGTCACCAAAGGTAGGGTTAGTACATCTTTCTTGGCTGTTGTTTATTATTGTTTGTAGTATTATTAATATAGGCAAGTATACCACGTTAGAACAAAACATGAACGAAACCAACATGACAACAAAAAAAAGCCTTCTTCTTGGGACAAAAACAATCAAATGATAACAAATAACAAATCAAGAGAGTAGTAATGGACATATACGGATTCCCATTTCAGTAGAATTTCCTGGATGATAGAACGTCCAAAGAAAGCAGACGTGACCAGAATAACAAGGGTCGTCTTATTATCTTGGCTTGGCTTGGCTTGGTTTCGTTCGTTCTCAATCTCCCGCTACCAAACCCTGAAAGAGCTTAAGTAGCAGAATGTAGTCCAGAGAACGGAATGCGTTGTGTCGTAGTTTATAGCTTGACTGCGATATTTGCACCTTTCGGTCCAACACATCCGACTTCAGCAAGCATTTTTTGAGTACCGGGTTATCATTCCCTCTTCGATCCCTTCTCCTTAGCCAGTCTGCTCTGTTGCTGCCTGTTATCCAGGATCACCGCGTGGAGGTGTAGAAGGGTCTTGGCAGCTCTGGTTCGCTGGCCCTGACGCTAGCAGTCGGCTATGTGTTGTTGACCGCTGCATCTCATGCGCTGCTCAGCATCTTGATCCCGTCTTATTATCTACATAACATAAATATCGTCTTTTGTTTGTCCGTCGTCCACAGCATCACATGATCCTCAGCAACCACTCATATCACATTCACATTATTCATGGCGTCAGTCCGGCAGATGTATCGTATCCGTGGAGGCTAACAGTATTCTCAATGCGTCCTGATCTTTTACACCGCTCTACCAATGCGGGCCTAGGTCTTTCGCCAGTCCATCTCGCCCTCACTTTCAAAGTTATATGTTAAGAAGCTGTTTAACATTAGGAAACATTTTTTTCAAAATTTGCAGTATTTATTAATTTCAAGATTTAATTTTTATAATTTGGATATTTTACAGAGCAATATTTTTGTTCCTGTGTTTCAGCGAACATTGTTTTAAGAAAAGAAAAACACAACCGACTTTCACAATAAATGTTACTAAAGGACTTTTAATTTGTGTCATTATTATCGGGTTACTGCTTGTTTATGATAAGTTACTCAGTGAACTCAAACCTTCTCATTTGTGATGTATTAAACACAATTTCTAATACAATTAGTCTGAAATGTTGAATGCTTGGAATGCACTGAAAATAGTATAGGTGTAACAGTTCCCGCCGGAGCAAGGGGAGTTTAGGATGCCTGAACATGTTAAAGCTTAAAGCTACCTGAATGCATGTCAAGGTCACTCACCGTCTCAGCAAAGGAGAACAGAGTTGGGTTAAGGAATGTGGACAGATAGAAACTGACCACTGGCCTTCTGATTTTGGTAGGGGGAGATTGATTGACAGACGAAATTGGCAACGGGGCTTGCTGCGAGATAATGAGTGACAGGTGTGCAAAGTGTTTCGTTCCAATTGGGATTGAAGATGACCATACCTGAGATCGATTGGTCAAGCTCTGGCCTTGCTGGAGGATATATAACTCGAGACAAAGTTTAGCTCGGGAGGCTGGAGAGAGAGTGAGGCTGTATGGGGAGTGAGAGAGAGAGAGACTGAATGTAGATAGTATGTTTAACTCACCGACTTAGATAGAGGAGCGATTGATAGACTGTTGGACGAATGTTTAGTGATAGAACAGGATCGCTCAAATAGGTGTGTGAGTTTTGCATTAATAGATAATCTGAACGTGTGTTTGTAAGCAAGGACACATTGTGAACGAGTATGTCGAGATTGCCCGCCTGAGGGGATTTCAGTAAGGAAGAGTATTTGATAAGGTGTGTTGAAGACGCAGTTAAGGCGATGTGTGTGGGATGTAATTGCAAGGCAATAGAACTGGGTTTTTAGTTAGTTGGGAATTCCATCAATAGCTAATGCTTATAATTCCCGTTTTAGTAGAATGTTTAGTTAAGATATGTATTATATTGTGTTTGTAATTTCTCTACTCATTCTATGATATGAGTATGATTTAATAAATATGCCACCTGATGTGTGATATGTCATTTACTGAGTATGGTCATGATGATGTGGATGAGTGTGAGAATGTTCTAAGTTAGATCACGGCCAGGGCAAAGAAATAGAGGATCTGCTACATAGGCAGAGTCAATTAATGCATTCAAGAATAGATTAGATGAGCATATGGATTTTTTGATGACGTGAATGTAAAAGAAACTTGTTGTATGCAGACTTTGCAGAGTCTTCTAAACCAGCATAAAGACGTTAAGTTAAGTTAGTTAAGTTAATTATACACAGACCGAAAAGGCAAGAACTCACTTGATGAGAGAAATGACACAGAGATCGCTCGGACGCTGATATAGCATCTTCATTAAGTGACATGCATAGTGGCGTAGAGAATCGATAGAATCGATCTATTCCACAGCAGTGTATCCTTATAGCATGTATACACTTCAGATGCTTTCTATTTTCCCATACAAATTGTCATTCCATACCAGATCCCTTTTCTCTGTTTTCCAGTGATTCCTGTCCAAGATTTTTAATGTTGTCAAAAGCAAAAGCAAACACAAATCTGTGGTAGTCAATAAGGCTATAGGCTAAGGAAAGAGCGTAGGATACACAATCAGAAACAAACCTAATAGTATACCATTACAAGCGCTGAATTGGAACCTGTAAGTGCAGTTGGAGTCTCGTATGCATGGCTCAAGATGATGATACAATTTAAAAATCGGTGGGGATCAGCTATTGTAGTCTTGTGTTCCAAGAGAAACCATATTGATAAGCCAGGTATTTCTCTTCTGTCCCCAGGTGTCGCACAGGATCAGACACGATCATACCACCAAGATTCCACATCACGGGAAAAGATGGACTTCCTTATGATCACATTGCCTATCGTATCCATTAACATCATCGTTGTCACAATCTTTGCCGTAATCATCTACTTAAACAGAGGTTAGGGAACTGGCAAAGCTATTTTAATGATTATCACTTGAACCACACCAACAGTATCGTTATGAGCGATGCCACACTAACATTATTTAATAGCACTGACATCTTCACTACCAACGTCATCTTCATGTACAGTAACATCAACATCCCAACTCTAAACGTCGCCATCAATATCACCACTACAAACATCAACATCCCAACTCTAAACGACGCCATCAATATCACCACTACAAACATCAACATCCCAACTCTAAACGACACCATCAATATCAACACTACCAACACTAACATCACCATCCCAACTCTAAACGACGCCATCAATATCAACACTACCAACACTAACATCAACATCCCAACTCTAAACGACACCATCAATATCAACACAACCAACACTAACATCAACATCCCAACTCTAAACGTCGCCATCAATATCACCACTACAAACATCAACATCCCAACTCTAAACGACGCCATCAATATCACCACTACAAACACCAACATCCAACTCTAAACGACACCATCAATATCAACACTACCAACACTAACATCACCATCCCAACTCTAAACGACGCCATCAATATCAACACTACCAACACTAACATCAACATCCCAACTCTAAACGACGCCATCAATATCACCACTACAAACACCAACATCCAACTCTAAACGACACCATCAATATCAACACTACCAACACTAACATCACCATCCCAACTCTAAACGACGCCATCAATATCAACACTACCAACACTAACATCAACATCCCAACTCTGAATGACGCCATCAATATCACCACTACAAACACCAACATCCAACTCTAAACGACACCATCAATATCAACACTACCAACACTAACATCACCATCCCAACTCTAAACGACGCCATCAATATCACCACTACAAACACCAACATCCAACTCTAAACGACACCATCAATATCAACACTACCAACACTAACATCACCATCCCAACTCTAAACGACGCCATCAATATCACCACTACAAACACCAACATCCAACTCTAAACGACACCATCAATATCAACACTACCAACACTAACATCACCATCCCAACTCTAAACGACGCCATCAATATCACCACAACCAACACTAACATCAACATCCAAACTCTAAACCACGTCATCAATATCACTACTACCAGCACTACCAACACTACCATCAACATCCCAACTCTAAGCTCACTATCAATATGACTAATACCAACACTAATATCAACATCACCACTATCAACACCTCCAGCAACATCCAGTCTATCGACGATAGACCATTTCCATCACTACCATTTTCAAAATTACCAACAACATGACCGTTATCAACATAATCATCACCACCACGACTAACAACACTGCCTCAAACTTCACGAGTACGAACATTAGACCAATATTTGCATCATCAATATCAATATCGCTATCAAAATTAGCACACCCAACACTAGAATCAACATCAGGACACTCACCGCTTGAATCAACATCAGAACATTCAACACTAGAATCAACATCACCACTCTCAACACTAGAATCAACATCCCACACGCATCACTAGAATCAACATCCCACACTCAACACTAGAATCAACATCAGAACACTCACCGCTTGAATCAACATCAGAACATTCAACACTAGAATCAACATCACCACTCTCAACACTAGAATCAACATCAGAACACTCACTGCTTGAATCAACATCAGACCATTCAACACTAGAATCAACATCACCACTCTCAACACTAGAATCAACATCCCACACGCATCACTAGAATCAACATCAGAACACTCAATGATTGAATCAACATCAGAACATTGAACACTAGAATCAACATCCCATACTAAACACTAGAATCAACATCAGAACACTCAACGCTTGAATCAACATCAGAACATTCAACACTAGAATCAACATCCCACACTCAACACTAGAATCAACATCAGAACATTCAACACTAGAATCAACATCACCACTCTCAACACTAGAATCAACATCCCACACGCATCACTAGAATCAACATCAGAACACTCAACACTAGAATCAACATCCCACACTCAACACTAGAATCAAGGACCCACACTCAATAGGAAAATCAACATCCTACACAAAACTAGAATCAGGATCGTACACTCAATACAAGAATCAACATCCCCACACTCAACACAAGAATCAACATCCCCACACTCAACACAAGAACCAACATCACCACACTCAACACTAGAATCATAGAACCACACTCATTAGGAAAATCAACATCCTACACAAAACTAGAATCAGGATCGTACACTCAACACAAGAATCAACATCACCACACTAAACACTAGAATCATTATCACCACACTCAAAACTTGAATCAATATACCACACTCATTAGAACCAACATCCCAAACTCAACACTAGAATCAACGAGTCACACTCAATAGGAAAATCAACATCCCACTCAACACTAGAAACAACATCGCACACTCAAAACTAGAATCAACATACCACACTCCTCATTAGAACCAACATCCCACACTCAACACTAGAATCACCATCGGCGCCACTATTGTCTTCACTACAACCAACATCACCGCATCATCAATATCACCCCTATCGGCACTGCATAATCATCATTTCAATCAACATCACCACTATCCACACTACCATCAACATCACTGCCATCACCACCATCAAAATCACTACCATCAACATCACCACCATCACCATTATCAACACCTCCACGAACATCCCTGTTATCAACATAATCATCACTATCAAAAGCACTGTAAAAATCATTACATCCATCATCACCACTATCAACATCAACAACAGCATCAATAACAAAACTAATACCAACATTACCTTTATCAACACCACTATCAAGATCCTCACATCACAACTTCTGCCATTACCCTTATGAACATCACCATTATCAACATTACGTTCATCAACAACACCCTTATTAACAGCATCACTTTGAGCTTTCTCCAACTGCACCACCTTCAACATAGCTTCCTCCAACATCACCTCCTCTAGCGTCGTGTGAATAGTTGTTCTACGTCCTCGCGTGCATTATTTTTCTGCGTCCTCGCGTATGTTGTTGTTATGCGTCCTTACGTGTGTATATTTTTGTTCTGCGTCCTTACGTGTGTATATTGTAGTTATGCGTCCTCACGTATGTTGTTGTTGTTCTGCGTCTTTACGTATGTTGTTGTTGTTCTGCGTCCTCGCGTGTGTATGTTGTTGTTCTGCGTCCTCGCGTGTGTATGTTGTTGTTCTGCGTCCTCGCGTGTGTATGTTGTTGTTCTGCGTCCTCGCGTGTGTATGTTGTTGTTCTGCGTCCTCGCGTGTGTATGTTGTTGTTCTGCGTCCTCGCGTGTGTATGTTGTTGTTCTGCGTCCTCGCGTGTGTATGTTGTTGTTCTGCGTCCTCGCGTGTGTATGTTGTTGTTCTGCGTCCTCGCGTGTGTATGTTGTTGTTCTGCGTCCTCGCGTGTGTATGTTGTTGTTCTGCGTCCTCGCGTGTGTATGTTGTTATTCTGCGTCCTCGCGTGTGTATGTTGTTGTTCTGCGTCCTCGCGTGTGTATGTTGTTGTTCTGCGTCCTCGCGTGTGTATGTTGTTGTTCTGCGTCCTCGCGTGTGTATGTTGTTATTCTGCGTCCTCGCGTGTGTATGTTGTTGTTCTGCGTCCTCGCGTGTGTATGTTGTTGTTCTGCGTCCTCGCGTGTGTATGTTGTTGTTCTGCGTCCTCGCGTGTGTATGTTGTTGTTCTGCGTCCTCGCGTGTGTATGTTGTTGTTCTGCGTCCTCGCGTGTGTATGTTGTTGTTCTGCGTCCTCGCGTGTGTATGTTGTTATTCTGCGTCCTCACGCGTGTATGTTCTTTATGTAATTCGAAGATACTCTTGCAAAGTTCTTCACTCTTAACTTTGCTTCTTTGGTAGCATGTTTCGGTGACTTATTAATTTCCCAAGAATGCTGAATAAGGTGGCCATGGGTTCTCCTGCCTGAAGTGCAATTTGTGACTTTCCAGTAGGCCACAACTATAATCATGTCGTCCCTAGCAATTAGGATGTTGTTTTTTCTTTATTCCCAGATCGATTGCTGCTGACACCAAGGTCAGTAAACATGTGTGGGTGTGGGATAGTGGTTGTGTGTGTGGGTGTATGTAGGTGCAAGTGAGTGTTCGGCTGTGTGGACATGTGTATGTGTGTGCGTCCGTGTGTTTGTTAATGTGTGGATGTGTGTTTCTGTGGGTGTAAGTGGGTGTGTGTTTGTGTGTGAGTGGGTATGTGTGTGTTGATGGGTAGGTGGGTGCATGTGGGTAGGTGTGGGTCTATGTAGGTCAGTGTGTTTAGGTGGGTGTAGTTAGGTATAGGTGTTTTAATGAAATCTCTCTTCATCTATGTCAAAACCAATATATCCCTCTCATCCCCACTATCATCATCACGATTATCACCACTGTTAACAGCCCTTTCATCATCACGGCCATCACCACCATGATTACCACCATCATCACCACCATCATCACCACCATCATCACCACCATCATCACCACCATCATCACCACCCTCACCATCATCACCACCATCATCACCACCATCATCACCACCATGATCACCACCATGATCACCACTATCATCACCACCATCATCACCATCATCACCAACATCAGCATCACCATCACCACCATGATCACCACCATCATCATCACCACCATCATCATCACCATCACCACCACCCTCATCACCATCATTACCACCATCATCTTCACCATCACCACCATGATCACCACCCTAATCATCACCATCATCACAACCATCACCATCATCACCATCACCACCCCCATCACCATCACCATCATCACCATCCCCACCATCATTACCACCATCATCACCATCACCACCATCATCCCCATCATCCCCATCACCATCATCATCACCACCATCATCACCCCCATGATCACCACCATGATCACCACCATGATCACCACCATGATCACAACCATCATCATCACCATCATCACCATCATCACCCCCATCATGATCACCATGATCATAACCATCATCATCACCATCATCACCATCACCACCATCATCACCACCATCATCACCATCACCATCATCATCACCACCATCATCACCACCATCATCACCCCCATGATCACCACCATGATCACCCCCCATGATCACCACCATGATCACAACCATCATCATCACCATCATCACCATCATCACCCCCATCATGATCACCATGATCACAACCATCATCATCACCATCATCACCATCATCACCATCATCCCCACCATCATCACCACCATGATCACCACCATGATCACCACCATCATCACCACCATCATCACCACCATGATCACAACCATCATCACTACCATCATCACTACCATCATCATCACCACCATCATCATCACCATCATCACCTCCCATGATCACCACCATGATCACAACCATCATCATCATCATCACCACCATGATCACCACCATGATCACCACCATGATCACAACCATCATCATCACCATCATCATTACCATCGTCAGCGACATCATCATCACGATCATTACCACTATCATCTCAGCCATCATCATCACCGTCCTCATCATTACCACTGCCATCATTATCATTACCATCATCATATATTTAGTCGGTCCAGCTGATGGAGTTCAGGCTCAACGCTGCATTTTATTTACCCTACCCAGGGAATAATAAATCAATATGTTTGCTGTGCAGTTTCATTAGCAATGATTTTTTACATGATGAGGTTGCCAACCAATGCACAACCATCTCTTCGAAGGAAATAATTGTTCTATTATGTTTAACTCGATAACCACTCGGTCGTCGACGCGTGTCCATCTAGGGCCGCACAGCAGCGCTGTCGGGCGATGAATATATAATTGTCTTTTGTAAGACAATAAATCTAACAGTTCAGGCCAAGTTACAACAGCATGCAGTGATAGTTCAATAATGAGGAATATACTACTATTGTAGCAGATCCTCTATTTCTTTGCCCTGGCCGTGATCTAACTTAGAACATTTTCACACTCATCCACATCATCATGACCATACTCAGTAAATGACATATCAAACAGCAGGTGGCATATTTATTATATCATACTCATATCATACAATGAGTAGAGAAGTTACAAACACAATATAATACATATCTTAACTAAACATTCTACTAAAACGGGAATTATAAGCATTAGCTATTGATGGAATTCCCAACTAACTAAAAACCCAGTTCTATTGCCTTGCAATTACATCACACACATATCGCCTTAACTGCGTCATCAAAACACCTTATCAAATACTCTTCCTCACTGAAATCCCCTCAGGCGGGCGATCTCGACATAACTCGTTCGCAATGTGTCCTTGCTTACAAACACACTTTCACATTATCTATTAATGCAAAACTCACACACCTATTTGAGCGATCCTGTTCTATCACTAAACATTCGTCCAACCGTCAATCAATCGCTCCTCTATCTAAGTCGGTGAGTTAAACATACTATCCACATTCAGTCTCTCTCTCTCCTCCATACAGCCACTCTCTCTCTCCAGCCTGTCTCTCTCTCCAGCCTCCGAGCTAAACTTTGCCTCGAGTTATATATCCTCAAGCAAGGCCAGAGCTTGACCAATCGATCTCAGGTATGGTCATCTTCAATTCCAATTGGAACGAAACACTTTGCACACCTGTCACTCATTCTCTCGCAGCAAGCCCCGTTGCCAATTTCGTCTGTCAATCAATCTCCCCCTACCAAAATCGGAAGGCCAGTGGTCAGTTTCTACCTGTCCACATTCCTTAACCCAACTCTGTTCTCCTTTGCTGAGATAGTGAGTGACCTTGACATGCATTCATGTAGCTTTAAGCTTTAACATGTTCAGGCATCCTAAACTCCCCTTGCTCCGGCGGGAACTGTTACATTACCTCCCTAAACTACAGACCGAAACATGGATGGTCATTTTTTTCATCTGGCAAATGACCACCATTTTCGTCTCTACTATCCAAAATGTAAACACTACTCCTGTTTACAACTTCACTCACATCGTACATGCATAAAAAGACATGTCATTTGATACATATAAACTTTTTGTAATACATACACAATCAATACAAGCAGAAGAAAAACACTGTGGCTGGGCGTTTTTACAACACAAACCACCACTTTTACATCGTTTTGCAGTCAAATACACCAAAGTCTGTCCCTGCGGGACCTTGAACTCATCAAAACAGAAACACCTTAAGGAATTCTCCTTACTCATTTGAGGTCAACATACCTCGCCCTGTTTCCCGTGCCTTCCTCTAAGGACACGAACCTTCATTGTTACACTCGACCAGTTCAGGTCAATTTTCTCAGGCGGTCTCATTACACGCCTGGCCGACGATTCACTTCATACTAACTCCTGTGAGGCCACGAATTTACGTGGGTTATCCTCAGGCTAGTTGTCACTGTCTTTCTTGACAGCTATCCCCTCTCAAAGAAAACAGCAAAATTCTTTATGTTTCCCACAAAAAACGATATTTGACAACATATGTCATAGTCAATATTAAAACTTCTGATCAATGTAGTCTTCTCTGCAAAGACTCCACATACATGTGATTCTGGAACTCGTGGTGACTTGTGCTTGCGGAGGCCTACAGTCTGGATGAGATATACTGCTCTGTAGATCCCCTAAATAACCTGTATCAAATACCTGTAAACATGATGATTCAACAACAACAAAAAAAACAACAACAAAACACAAGACAAATGCATTGCATACAATGTCGAAACCCAAACAATAAATACAAATGTCAAAATATTTGCACGCATACTTATGATATCAATATTTCAGTCAGCAAGTATAACACGTTGATACTGTCAGGATATGTAATCATGTTTAAACAACAAAACAACAACAAAATAAAGAAAAATTCAATGCATACTATATCGACCATACAACCCACTTAAAATGCAAGTAATACCATTAGTCAAAACCCAAACACCAAATACAAATGTCAAAATATTTGCACACAAAAACATGATCAAATGCCATCAACCTTCACTCCTGCTCGTGCCCCACAGATGAGCACCTGTTAATGCCCCCTTCAAAAGATACTAAACTATGACTAAGTTCTAACTTAATCAGGTACTAAACTATGTCCCTAAACTATGACTAAGTTGTAACTTAATCAGATACTAAACTATGTCACTAAACTATGACTAAGTTCTAATTTAATCAGATACTAAACTATGTCTGAGTCAAAAGTCAAAAACCGAATCGTCCACCTGTCGAATTACGTCATGCTGTAACCCTACTAGTCCGGGTGCAGTCTTTGTCCCGAGGAATCAAAACCGAGTGTTGTGATCTAACTAATTCACCGCTATTTCCCCAAATTCTCCGCATCAAAGCTACCTGGTCAGATATTAACCGAAACATCACGTCCACGTGTTACCCTGCGTCGCGTAATCATTACCTGGCGCATCCAGCTATCCTGCGTCTCTTGCTCGTTCTGTCCGTTTCTCTGGTCGGAAATGTCCCTTTGATCTCGGTCAGTCTTCGCTTCAGACTGACCGTCCGCTCATTGTCTGGCGTGCACTTCAGACAACGAATTCAAAGGAATTTTTAACATCTGGTCATTCCTCCATCTCTATACCCTACCCCCTAATTATCCAAATCTCCGTTTCCCAAGGATAACGGTAGATGAAACAAATTTTATGCAAATGCATACATCAACTGGAGTTCCACATGATAGCCCATGTGTGTAAGTACTCCACACGACTTTACCTAATTCCATTTCTGATTTCCATGTTTTTGGCTAGCGTCAGTAAACATTGCATCAACCGTTCCTTATCACTACTGCTTATTTTAACCAGACTATGCGTTGCCCCATCAGCTGTCTCTGATTGCTGCGCGATTTCCTCCTGTAAAACGCCCATCGTCTGGTCTGTTTGTTTCACGGTTGTTTGGTTCGTACCTACCGGTTCTCTGTTAGTGTTACGTACACTTACATCGTTCGCTACTTCAGCCTTCCGTCCATCTGTATTCACTATTTGCGGGAAAGACCTTTCACACTGTTCGTTTGACTGTTGGCTTATTTCGAACTGAGATCTTTTCATCTTTGCTTCGATGACTGGTTCGCTGTCCTGGCTGTGGTTAACCTGCCTTTCCCTTTTCTTCGTTTTCCTTAGAAACTCTGTTCCTCCTTTGTTGGCTGCACGAGTATTCTTAACCGGTGCGTCCGTTTCACATTCCAACTGTGCGTCATTCCCACTTCCTTCCTCGGTGACCGAAGGGTTGTCCCTTCTTTCGGTCTGTTCAACAACTTCTCCCGCATGGCTAGGACCTGGCTTGGGTGGGCACGAAACCATAGCTGGTCCTGCCACCATTCCTCCTCCTCTCCTTTCTTCTTTATCTGACGAATCTTTGACTATTTCCTTGTTCGATTCTTCGTCGACTTTAACTAATGTTCTACCAGGCTTGACTTCCTGGTAAACTTGGCTCCTTTCAGCACGCCCGACCATGTTAATCGACGTAATACCCTCTTCCTGAATTCTCGGCCTACACTGTCCGATGCGGTAACATTTTATCTGGACCTCTGAGCGAACGTTTGTCTCGTTTGCATTGCGTAACCTGCCCTCCGTACCTAACTTTTCTGGATACACAAAACCTGTATCTCTTTCTTTCTGTCCATCCGCCTCGTGCTCAAAGTCTCTTTGATAGCTCCTGTCCTGCCTCTCCATCTGTAACCGTGCAAAAAGCCTCTTGTGGGCTAAGAATCTGCCCGATTCAAACTTCTGCCCAACCATTCCTCCTCCTCTCACTTGACTTGGCCTCTGCACCTGGGTCAAACTCCAACCCTTTTCGCAACCTCTTTCCAGTCGTCCACACACGTCCGTCCTGAGATTTCCACCTCTGTCCCTCCACGGATCGGAATGTGGAAGTAGTACGGGCTTCCTACTCACTTTCCTACCACTCTGTCCCCTTCCACAATACTGGACCGTGTTTACTTCTGTGATTTCTTGATTTCTTCTCTCCTTCCTAGCTGGTTTGAAAGCTCCGTTTTCAAACTGTTGCAACAGCTGTCGCAGCTTCCATTGGAGATCTTTTTCCTGTCTTTCCAGCCGAATGACTCTGCCTGTTAGTTCTCTTAGCTGGTTTTGTAGTTGACTTTTGTCCTCCCACTTATCGCTGACTGTAGCTCGTGCCATGAAAGGCTTGTTTTTGACAAACAGTCCTCTTCTCCAGATAACGTTCGTGTTCCGAATTATATTTGGGCATCCTATAGACAAATGTCCAAAAGTTAGACAATGATAACATTGTTTAACATTGTCCAACCTCGACATATTGAATAAACCCGTCTGGCCCACCCAAAAAATTATAAGACTGTCAAGTACGCACAAAGTCTTGTCAATAATACAACAATGGGTGGAAGAAAAATGTCACACTTACCAGTCAGATGATTGGAAAAGCTGTCTATGGTAACTAACACTCTAACCACTAGCTACTCCTCTATTCCTAACTACACACACAAGTTATATATAACTGCGACACTTGTGTTAAACATGCGAATCAAGATCTATAGCTGCACACGCACTATATTTATAAATCTACCACGACTATCCGTGGTCAACAGGCACCAAAATAATAATAACGTGTAGCAGATCCTCTATTTCTTTGCCCTGGCCGTGATCTAACTTAGAACATTTTCACACTCATCCACATCATCATGACCATACTCAGTAAATGACATATCAAACAGCAGGTGGCATATTTATTATATCATACTCATATCATACAATGAGTAGAGAAGTTACAAACACAATATAATACATATCTTAACTAAACATTCTACTAAAACGGGAATTATAAGCATTAGCTATTGATGGAATTCCCAACTAACTAAAAACCCAGTTCTATTGCCTTGCAATTACATCACACACATATCGCCTTAACTGCGTCATCAAAACACCTTATCAAATACTCTTCCTCACTGAAATCCCCTCAGGCGGGCGATCTCGACATAACTCGTTCGCAATGTGTCCTTGCTTACAAACACACTTTCACATTATCTATTAATGCAAAACTCACACACCTATTTGAGCGATCCTGTTCTATCACTAAACATTCGTCCAACCGTCAATCAATCGCTCCTCTATCTAAGTCGGTGAGTTAAACATACTATCCACATTCAGTCTCTCTCTCTCCTCCATACAGCCACTCTCTCTCTCCAGCCTGTCTCTCTCTCCAGCCTCCGAGCTAAACTTTGCCTCGAGTTATATATCCTCAAGCAAGGCCAGAGCTTGACCAATCGATCTCAGGTATGGTCATCTTCAATTCCAATTGGAACGAAACACTTTGCACACCTGTCACTCATTCTCTCGCAGCAAGCCCCGTTGCCAATTTCGTCTGTCAATCAATCTCCCCCTACCAAAATCGGAAGGCCAGTGGTCAGTTTCTACCTGTCCACATTCCTTAACCCAACTCTGTTCTCCTTTGCTGAGATAGTGAGTGACCTTGACATGCATTCATGTAGCTTTAAGCTTTAACATGTTCAGGCATCCTAAACTCCCCTTGCTCCGGCGGGAACTGTTACACTATCAACGATATCGGCACTCTAAGGATTGATACCATTTCGGAGTTGGCAGTTGAATTACAGCCGTTGCGGACGACGACAGGGAAGACGCCGCCGCATAGCTGGAACTGTCCACGGGAAGGGTAAAACCATTCTCCGAGCTCGATTGTCCTGCCGACCAGCTGCAGCCTGTCTTAAAAGAAATACCTTGTATTTGCGTAACTGCAGTAAAATTCAATACAAATAATAATGTCTTAAATAGAAACATGATTAAAGATTAAATAGCAAGTCTACTTGAGAACAATAACACACGTTCAACTGTGTTACTGCTGGAAAAGGTCAAATATTGGACAAACAATAACAGCAGAGTTAGAAATTGTGAAATGAGTTGAGCGAAAATCATTTTTAAATAAATACAGTTAGTTGTAAGGAAAATTAAATAGCTAGTGTCAATAATTGATGTCTGCATTCTGATCAGTTGGTAGTTAAGTCATCTTTAAAAACTGGCCATTTAATTACATTTCTTTGGTTATGCGATTTTCATAAGACTGATTCACTTTCTAAACAAACCAGCTGGTATATCCTCAACACAGTATTCTATCTCCGCTTCGCTACTTACACCCTGGCTGGTACGTCAGCAGAACAACATATTATCCCCGCTTCGCTCCTTACACACTGGCTGGTACGTCAGCAGAACAACACATTATCCCCGCTTCGCTCCTTACACACTGGCTGGTACGTCAGCAGAACAACATATTATCCCCGCTTCGCTCCTTACACACTGGCTGGTACGTCAGCAGAACATATTATCTCCGCTTTGCTCCTCACACACTGGCTGGTACGTCAGCAGAACAACATATTATCCCAGCTTCGCTCCTTACACACTGGCTGGTACGTCAGCAGAACATATTATCCCCGCTTCGCTCCTTACACCATGGCTGGTACGTCAGCAGAACAACATATTATCCCCGCTTCGCTTCTAACACACTGGCTGGTACACAAACAACGCATTATCCTATCCCTGCTTCGCTGATTACACACATGTGAAGCACATGGCACATACGTTACACATTGTCCTATCTCCGCTTCGCTGCTAACAGAGACGTCTTCGTAATGAAGGTTCTCATCTTAGGACTTGACCAATCCAATTCCAGGAGCGACCGGCAAAGTATGACGTGATTACCCTCCTGGTTGCTCTGAGCTATCAGATCTTTGTTGTTCTGTGTAAGGGGATCTTGGTTGCTCTGAGCAATAATATCTTCGTTGCTCTGGACAATCAGATCTTGGTTGCTCTGTGTAAGAATACGTTGGTTGCTCTGAGCAATCAGATCTTGGTTGCTATGTGTAAGGAGATTTTAGATACTTCGATCAATTAGATCTAGGTTGCTCTGAGTAAAAAAATCTTCGTTGCTCTAAGCAATCAGATTTTGGTAGCACCGTGTAGGAAGGTCTTGGTTGCTTTGTGTAAGAATATGTTGGTTGTTCTGAGCTATCAGATCATGGTTGCTCTGTGTAAGGAGATCTTGGTTGCTCTGTGTAAGGAGATCTTGGTTGCTCTGTGTAAGGAGATTTTGGTTGCTCTGTGTAAGGAGATCTTGGTTGCTCTGTGTAAGGAGATCTTGGTTGCTCTGTGTAAGGAGATCTTGGTTGCTCTGTGCAAGGAGATCTTGGTTGCTCTGTGTAAGGAGATCTTGGTTGCTCTGTGTAAGGAGATCTTGGTTGCTCTGTGTAAGGAGATCTTGGTTGCTCTGTGTAAGGAGATCTTGGTTGCTCTGTGTAAATAGAGTTTGTCTGAGTGATCGAGTGGTTAGACCGCTTAGTGCACACGACAAAGCTAGCATTTTCACACTCAGGTACCGATGGGCTTCAGTCTACCCAACTGAAAATTGGTACACGACTTAGTGTTAGGTCTGGAAGGGAACCTTGCCAGCCGACTCCCCCCCCCCCCCTCCCAAATAAGATGAGCTCTAGTAGAATCAAACGTTTCATCCGGGATCAAGATGCTGAGCAGCGCATGAGCTGCAGTGGTCAGCGACCCATAACTGACTGCTAGAATCATAGCTGCCAAGACCATTCTACACCTCCACGCGGTGATCCTGGATAACAGGCTGCAGTAGGGCACACTGGCTAAGGAGAAGGGATCGAAGATGGAATGCTAACCCGGTCTTTAAAAAATGCTTGCTGAAGTCAGATGTGTTGGACCGAAAGGTGCAAATATCGCAGCCAAGCTGTAAATTACAACACAACGCATTCCGTTCTCTAGACTACATTCTGCTACTTACCCTTTCAGGGTTAGGTAGAGGGAGATTGAGAACGAACGAAGAAGAAGAAGAAACGTTTCATCCTCGACGACAGAACAGTGCCTTGTACTGTGTCACCTTAACTCTGTTTACCTATGCCGGACTGCCCTACAACTTATTTGTTTGTCATTGAAAATGCAATGATACACCGGAGTTGTACGCGGGTTGGAAAGAATGTGACAACTGCAAACGTCCTGTCATGTCCTACATGACGTTTTCATATAGTTGCACATTTGGCTAGCAACCTCACTATGTAAAACCATTGCTTTTTGAGCCTCTACAGCAAATACTCGAATTTTAGCTTCCTGTAAAAATGTCAAGATGAAGTGGTGGTTCTATGCTTCTCTTGGAGCAGAAGAGCTAGTCATGATTGTCATCATTTATTGATTGTAACAGATTGTCATATTTCACACAGGACCTGGAGTAAACCTCATTATCAAGACATCAGTCAAGGTAGGTAAGAGATTGCCTGTGAAAACTGGCGAGTGTGTGCATTCAATACAGGTAGCATTGGATCGTGCAATACGTTTTATGTAAGTCATTTGGGGTCGATGGGATCAAGATGCTGAGCAGCAAATGAGCTGCAGTGGTCAGCGACCCATAGCTGACTGCTAGCGTCAGGGCCAGCGAACCAAAGCTGCCAAGACCCTTCTACACCTCCACGTGGTGATCCTGGATAACAGGCTGCAGCAGGGCAGACTGGCTAAGGAGAAGGGATCGAAGAGGGAATGCTAACCCGGTACTCAAAAAATGTTTGCTGAAGTCGGATGTGTTGGACCGAAAGGTGCAAATATCACAGCCAAGCTGTAAACTACGACACAACGCATTCCGTTCTCTTGATTACATTCTGCTACTTAAGCCCTTTCAGGGTTTGGTAGTGGGAGATTGAGAACGAACAAAGAAGAAGAAGATTTGGGGTCGATAACACAGTGAGCGAGGTAACCCATAGCTTGTGCAAGATCAGAGAACCAGAGCTATCCAATTCAATATTTAGCTTCCGTAACGGTCTTGGAAACAGATTTTATTCGTGCCGCCTGAGACAGAAAGGATCGAAGAAAGAAGGCAAGCCCAGTCCAAAAAATGTCATGCTGAAAACGGAAGCGTTGGACCAAAAGGCGAAGGTATAGCAACTTCACTGTAAACTACCACACAACTTAATAGGACGTCCTTTTCAGGATGAACGACGAAGAAGAAGAAGAAGTTATATCGGTATTCTCTTTCACTGATTTTTGTTACGATTAGTTTCTTAGTCTCATTTATGTTGTCTTATGTCTCTGACGAAGATCCTTTGATTGAAACGTTAGCTACATTTTTTGTTGTTGTTGATATTTGTGTCCATATCAAATTGATCCATAATTGTGTATGTGTTTATCGGCAATTTGTTTTCAATTATGCCTCAGCACGTTTCGTGTGCTGCGATGGAAATATAGTGCATACTTTTAAACCACTAGTTCAAAGTTAGGAATTCATTGTTTTGTTCTTGTATCAATTGATTCAACAAATCAACATACTTGTTTTTTGTTGTATCAATTGATTCAACAAATCAACATACTTGTTTTTTGTTGTATCAATTGATTCAACAAATCAACATACTTGCCGTTTGTTCTTTATTTCAACCAACAATTCATGTAGTTCTTGGCCCATGTCAGATGGCAAGGGAAAACTTCGAGACAGCGATTTGTAAATAAATGTGTTCTTTTCCTTCGTGACAATGATCACAGGACAAGTATTCTTGTATAATCGAGTAACATAACGGACAACGGAAAACAAAGTAAAGTAATTATCAGCCTGGAATTCAAACACCAGACCTCCAGGTGACGGAAGCCCCTTGCCACAAGAGAGAATGAGTTAGGCACTGAGCCAGAACCAGCGAGACACACTTAAAATGTGTTCAATGACGAAAGACTAGCCCAGCTGTGACACATGTTTTAGTGTGTCTCGTTGGTCTAGTGTCTTAACTCATTCTCTCTTGTAGCAAGGTATCTCAATTATCTGGAGGCCCGGTGTTCGAATTCTGGGCTGCCCATTACTTCCCTGTCTTTTCTGTTCGTTATGAATGTAACTCGAATGCACATAAATACTTGTCTTGTGATCGTTCCCATGGTTGCAGATAACAAATCTGTCCCAAACAGATGCCTGAGATCATGTACTGATAATCCACCGATAACAATGCTGGTATTTCCTCTATCTGTCCAGAAATGTTTTCGGTGTAAATGTGAAAACAGACAAAGAAACGATACACATCCTTGCCTCACTCCCCTTTTTACATCGAAACATTGTGAATAAAATCTGTAGGTGTTGTTACAAAGGCTGCTTGCTTCCATTATATGATATTTGGTATTCTTGTGCTTTTTTCATCCATATATATGTTTTCCATACAAATACGATAGGGCTTCAAATGAAAACTTTTAAAGTCGGATAGAAATTAGAAAAACCATGCCTTTGTATTGTACAGTAACTTTTAAATATGGTTGCTAAGGATATCAGGAGTGTCCTGTACGTGCCATCACGATGCAGATGAACAATGTGACGTTATAATTGCAGTTAAAAGATGGCCGTCCCACTGTTGACATGCACCAAAGAGAAGCAACATTCTGTTATCTGTTCTTTGAGCAGCTAAATCTATAGAGATTCATTGTCCACTACGGCGATGTACGTCTTTAACTCACAGTCGATCGGTGATCATTCTTTACGAGGTGATCAACGGCTGCAATCAACTCTGTGGTCACTACTCGGTATACCTGACCCGGTCGTGACCAATCTTTCACGCCGTTTTGGAACTGCCTACTCCACTCATACACTTGGTTAAGTGAAAGGTCTGCATCACAATCTGCTCGAGTCCTTATACGGAAATCTGCTTCTCTTGTTCTGCTATTTTGTCAAATCTGAATTGTTGAAAGTTGTTATCTACTCTAACCCTAATTCTCTCCTGTATCATTTTGAGCAGTATCTTAATGATGTGACTCATTAATCTGAGAATAATATATACGGCCTCATTATTTTATTTTCTTGATGTTCTTCACAGTCACTGATTTACTGTTTGATGTTCTTCACAATCACTGATTTACTGTTTGATGTTCTTCACAGTCACTGATTTACTGTTTGCTGTTTTTCACAGTCGCTGGTTTATTATTTGAAGGTACTTCTTTCTTCTATCAGGTGCATTGTGATTTCTTCTAGCCATTTCTTACGCTGCTCAGTTTTCTTGCTGAGAGCCACTTCACAAATGTTTTCTCAGGCTTACATTATCTGTTGTTCTATGTTAAGTTCCCAAAGATTTCTACTGTATCAAATTTAGTTTAAATCTATCAATTATGTATCTTTATTTGTGGTGTTTCTAATTTTTGGTTTGTTTTAACTGTCATCTCTTTGAAGGCCATCAAATCTATTACAGTAATGGTTAAGAGCAGGTGGTGGTTTGAATCAATGTCTGTGCCTCTTTTTTAAATAGACGATCTGATTTTCGGTGCGCCCATCTGATGAGCACCAAGTGTCCGTATTAACATTTCTATGTGGGGAAGATGATGTCTCTATTAAACTAGTCATTACATCTAAGAAGTTGATAAAGATCACCTCATTTCCATGTCGTGTCTGCAATGAGAATACCTTTACAGTTTTTAATTCATAAATGTGGTGTGTGTGTGTGTGTGTGTGTGTGTGTATGTATTTGTCTTTGCGTGTCTAATTTGCGTGTGTGTGTGTTATTTGTCTGTATCTGTGTATTTTGTCTTTGTGTGTGTATCTGTGTGCTATTTGTCTTTGTGTGTGTACTTGTGTGTGATATTTGTCATTGTGTGTGTATTTTGTCTGTGAGTGTGCATTTTATTTGAGTGTTTTTCGTTTGTCTGTATGTATGTGTATTGTGTGTGTGTGTATGTTTGTGTGTGTGTGTGTGGACTGTGTATGTATGTGTTTTACTGTGTATGTGTGTCTTTTGTGTGTGTGTATTGTGCCGGTGTGTGTTTGTGTATGTGTGTACTGAGAATGTGTGTGTTTGTAATGTGTTTGTGTGGGTACTGTGTATGTGTGTGTGTTTTATGTGTGTGTATTGTGTATGGGTGTGTTTTGTGTGTGTATTATGTCTGTGTGTGTTTTGTCTGTGCGTGCATTGTTTGTGTGTGTGTTTTGACTGTGTTTGCTTTGTCTGTTTGTGTGTTTTGACTGTGTGTGTTTTGTTTGATAATGTATTTTTACTGTGTATTTTGTCAGTTTGTGTTTTGACTGGGTGGATGTTTTGACTGTGGGAGTATTTTGACTGTGTGGGTGTTTTGACTGTGTGGGTTTTGTCTATTTGTGTGTTTTGTGTATTTGTGTGTTTTGTCTGTGTGTGTTGTGCCTGTGTTTGTCTGTGTGTATGCTTTGACTGTATATGTTTTGACTTTTGTGTGTTTTGTCTGTGAGTGTGTTTTGACTGTTTGGGTGTTTTGTCTGGTTGCGTGTTTTGACTCTGTGTGTTTTGTCTGTTTAAGTATTTGTTGTATGTGTACACGTGTTTTGTTTATCTGTTTGTGTGTGCATGCATGTATTTGTTTGTGTGCGTGTGTCTTTTTCTTGTTTCTTATATTTGTATATTCTGTCTCCACGTGTATATTGTGTGTGTGTGTGTGTATTGTGTATGTATGTGTGTGCGTTTTAGGAATCTGCCTCTCAAAGCCCAAATGAGGTATGCAACTAAAAACGCATCGAACGATATGAGTTTTCTTCCTCAGACTATGACCGATCGAACACCTCATTCCTTACAATGGGAAACAGCTCTGAGAAGTTGATGCCAGCTGACCGAGTGACCGAGACAGATATCTAACACGACAAACCTGACAGATTTAGTGAACATTTGATCCGTTCGCGCTTAGATATCAAAATTCACAATCATTTTGTATATATTTATTCGCTTAAATGAGCTTTTATTTTATTTCTTATCAATCATCTTTATTTACAAATTTACCTTTCTTTTTGGCGAATGCACGCTTCTTTGAACCTCGTAATAGTCGTTTAGGTTAAATCAGGACATGCCAGCCATTATATGGATGCACGCGCTTGTGTGTGTGCTGTTTTCTAGTGGCGTGTGTATGTGTTTTTTCATTAACGTGCGTTCACTCCGTCGAGTTATTTGTCGCAAGTCTATGAGACCCAGTTCACAAGTCTAATCTCCCCGATATTTTATCATTGCGTTTCTCATGGCAATACTGTTTCCCTTTCATGGCCTACTTTTGTCCCTTTCAGAGAGTACAATAACAATAGTGCGAAGACTGATTCAGTGGAGTACGCACGTTACGAGGTCTCTGAAACTTGTAATCTTTTAGGAAAGGGCTCAACACAATTCATGCGTACCTATTTCGTGGCCTCAGGCTGAAAGAAAAGGCCCAAAATAAGGCATTCTTGAGACCATAGACTGCAGCCTAGTAAGCCCATTTGGGAAATCCTGAACTGTGTCGGATAAAGATGGGGAGGGAGGGGGAGAGGGGGAGAAGAAGTTAAATCCTCTACAAGTATGTCGATTCATCAAATTAAATATACAACCGGCACGAGCATAGATCATCAGGAAGGAGATCACATCACTATCAGCATGCTGTCGTTTGAAAGTGAAACAAAACGCCTGTGGATTATTTTACTGGCTGCTGATTGGACAGGGAGAAGATGAAGCAAAGGAAGGTGGAAGACGGGAAAACATTAGGACTTTAAAATGTGGTCGGGGGGTTAGGGCTGTCAGAGGAGGGGAATGATAACATCATGTCAGTTACAAAATGGGGGAGGGTGCTAGAAGAAGGGAAATTCCGGGAGGGGGAGGGGCATAATATGTCAATCAAAATGGGGAGGGGGGGGGGGAGATAGAGAGAAAAGGAAGAGGGAAGGATAACATGTCAATTTAAATTGGGGGGGGGGGGGGAAGAGAGAAAAAAGAGAAATAGGGAAGGATAACATATCAATTTAAATTGGGGGGGGGGGGAAGAGAGAGAAAAGAGAAATAGGGAAGGATAACATATCAATTTAAATTGGGGGGGGGGGAAGAGAGAGAAAAGAGAAATAGGGAAGGATAACATATCAATTTAAATTGGGGGGGGGGGAAGAGAGAGAAAAGAGAAATAGGGAAGAATAACATATCAATTTAAATTGGGGGGGGGGGGGGGAGAGAGAAAAGAGAAATAGGGAAGGATAACATATCAATTTAAATTGGGGGGGGGGGAAGAGAGAGAAAAGAGAAATAGGGAAGGATAACATATCAATTTAAATTGGGGGGGGGAAGAGAGAGAAAAGAGAAATAGGGAAGGATAACATATCAATTTAAATTGGGGGGTGTGGTGGGGGTGGGGGAGAGAGAGAAGAGAGAAGAGGAAGAGGGAAGGATAACATATTAATTTCAATAACAGGGTGAGGGGTGGGGTGGTGTAGGTGGAGGTAAGGATAACAAAAGGCGGCACATCTATTTAAAACTCGTGTACATTATTTTTAAAGAAGGGGAGGAGTCCGCATCTTGACAACACGAATAAGTGACATAACTAACAAGATTATTGTACGTATATCTTCGTGTTGACCTCTCAATTTTCATTGCTTTCAAATGTGTTGCAAATTTAGAATTCGTTGATTTCATTAAAATTTATATTTTTATCGATTATTTTCAATCGTTTTATTCTTATTATTTGATTATTGTGGTGTGTTTTTTATTGAAAGTCTGCAGATACAGTGTGTTTCTTGTTAAAAGCTCTTATTTAACTTGGCGAGACCGTAATTGTTGCCCGTTTGGACAGACTTCTATTTTTCATACTCTTAACAACTTCCCCAGAGTGCTAAAATTGTGTACAAAGCATGTACTAGCGTGACATATCGTTCTATCAAATTGTTGGCGAATTTTCGAATGACCTACCACCAAACACATCATGTAATTTCCTAAATAACGTTTGTTAACGCCATTTAGTATGTCGTGACGAGGTCTTCCACATACGCAACTAAAGGCGTATCCTGGACATGCAATCGTATGGCTATATCCGCAATCTGACCGTCCATAGGGTACAGATGCACACACACGCACTCTTACGCAACTGTAACGCGCGCTCTTATGGGGAGGCTCTTGAATTGCACTTATATGTGGGTTAACCACTTAGATCACCCTAAGTATCATAGGTACATTCAGACGCACATACGTATCCAAGCACTAGTTAATAAATCTTGATATAACCTAAATGACTACGGTCCGGGGTGAAATGAAGATGCTTCCGCCAGTAAAATACAGAGAGGCAAACATTTTACAAAAAAAAATTTAAAAAAATACAAACGCAACGTGGAGGTCTATGCTAAAACATGCCTTCTCCCAATCTCGAACAGTTTGGACCAGGAAACCATGCTCACAAGAAACTTCACAAGTCATTCCCCAGCGCCAAAAGTCTTCCCTCGTCCGGCTGGAGGCGTAGAAGAGGCTGTCTCCGTCCAGTATGACACAGCAGATAGCAGCCTCCAGCTCCGTTCTGGACGAGGCCTGGATCCATGTCACAGCAGTGGGTCATGGATGTGGCCGACTGACGCAACGATTCTCAGACGTCAATGCGAACATTGTTATTATTATTATTATTATTACTATTATTATCTTGTATATTATTATCTGTAGGACCGAATATTACTTGGCAGATTTGATAATTTTTATATTCGACATTTCTGTAACGTCTATCATTGTGAGCTATAACCAGAACAACCTCTACTTTTAATTTCCTTTTCCACAACTGCACTCATAATTTAGCACATGCATTTTTCGGCATACAAAATAATGTAGCCACGGAGAGTACCTCGTTTGTCGTTGGAGGATACTACGCAATATTTAAATTGTAAAATGTTGCCGCATTGGCTTTGTCTAAATCTATTATTTTTAATTTCTAAGTTTAGTACACGAATAGAGGAATATCATTGCTTAGCCATACTGGAAAGATATTATTTGAAATACTGGAAACAAGACTACGCCCAAGAACGTTATAGAGTAACAAAACATTTTACCAATCTATATAAAAGTCTTATGTGAATAGTCAACGTACATTAAGAACAAACGCATGATATTCCGAAAAATGTCATATTAGGACGGGTGTACGGCAAGGTTGTGTACTATTCCCTTTTCTGTTTATCAGATACATAGACGTAATATGTAAGAAAGCCAACAATAATTGATGAATGAACCAACCTCAGTTTTCATTTAAATAAACTCCACTTTACTGATGACCAAGCAGTAATAGCAACCGCAGACAAACAACTGGTTAACAATCTTAATGAGGCCTGTACGGATTACGGTATGAAAATCAACATAGAAAAAACCGAAGTTATGACGATTGCAGGAAAAGAAACAAAAACAAATATATTTTTACAAAACCAACAAGTACAAACAGGCAAAACATTTCACGTATTTGGGTAATATAATCTCAGTGCATGGCAAAGGAGTCACTTAAGTCCAACACAGATGTAATAAAGCAAGTCCAAGCATTGGATAAATGTCCATGAAATTACAATGTAGATACGTTACAATGGATACAGAAAGAACGCTATACAACACGATATTTCTACCTACATTGTGCTAATAGTGCCAAAATTGGACACTGACAAGCAAAGATAAAAGAAACAATGTAACAACATAGATTAAATGTCTTCGCAAAATGCATGGAGTAGCAATAATGAATAGAACCAGAAACGAAGATATTGGAAAACAAGTAGGTACACCAATAATGCTATACTTCATCAAGACACAACAAACCAAATGGTTCCGTCACATGACACGTCAAACACCAGATAGTATCCCTCAGAAATAAATGCTATCCAGATACAATGGATGCCAAGAGCCGACCCCGCAAACGATGGATAGCAGAAATAACAGAAGCAGTAAAGCTTCCCATGTACGAAGCAAATACTACGGCCCGGTCAATAAACCTCTTCATAACCTGACGCTGAAAGGCACAAGCACATACTAGGACCCGATCAAGAAACCTTTTCATAACCTGACGTTGAAAGGCACAAACACACACTAGGACCAGACCAAGAAACCTTTTCATAACTTGACGCTGAAAGGCACAAGCACATACTAGGACCCGATCAAGAAACCTTTTCATAACCTGACGTTGAAAGGTACAGGCACATACTAGGACCCGATCAAGAAACCTTTTCATAACCTGACGCTGAATGGCACAAGCACATACTAGGACTAGATCAAGAAACCTTTTCATAACCTGACGCTGAATGGCACAAGCACATACTAGGACTAGATCAAGAAACCTTTTCTTAACCTGACGCTGAATGGCACAAGCACATACTAGGACTAGATCAAGAAACCTTTTCATAACCTGACGCTGAATGGCACAAGCACATACTAGGACCAGATCAAGAAACCTTTTCATAACCTGACGCTGAATGGCACAAGCACATACTAGGACCAGATCAAGAAACCTTTTCATAACCTGACGCTGAATGGCACAAGCACATACTAGGACCCGATCAAGAAACCTTTTCATAACCTGACGCTGAAAGGTACAGGCACATACTAGGACTAGATCAAGAAACCTTTTCATAACCTGACGCTGAATGGCACAAACACATACTAATTGAATAAGTTGATCTTCTTCTTCAACAACACATTATTTTAATCTCTTGTGTGCAAGAAAAGACATGACATTCGCAGATTGGTTTATCAAAAAGTCCAACAACGATAATAAAAAAATAGATGATTAAGGTGACCTATCATAAAATCATTTATTAATTTGGTATTCGCCAACAACAACAAACCGTGCCCCTGTTTGTGTATGTGTGTGAGTGTGTGTGTGTGTGTGTGCGCGCCCGCAAGCACTCGCGTGTTTGTTCTAATTCTTGCTAAAAAAATGCACTTGATTGCATGCACTCACTGTTTCCACATAGGTGCTCATTCCTTCTCAGTAAAGGGCAAAGGGTGTAGATACTGATGTGACTTGTTGCACGCTGGTTGTACACATTTTTCCCCGTCCTCCCCAATGCGTTCGACTCCCTTTGAATGGAAAGTCCTGCAGTCTAAATCGGTGATTCATCTATCGCACTGTCATCATCCAACAGACAGACGGTCATTTGAAGTAATATTAAACGTTGCCCATCGCAACATAATGAAACTTGTGATACGAGGTGTATTTTCGTATGAATATAGATAGGCTTCCATGTGTCACTTCCATCAGTCTCTAATGTGTAAATAAGTGCATGTGACGTCAGAAGGTCAGATCTTTCATTGCCCTTAACCACAGCATGATCAGGACAGTATACCCACGCTTGTCCCCGGACGTGTGAGACCTCTATCGCTGCCATACACTCGTACCTAAGCCGACACTCTGTACCTTCAGACGTAAGACACAATGAGTGTCCATGTTAACGATGTATCGACAGCCATATCATAGCCGCAGTCACTGTGCCCATCTCCATTCTCGTACTGGTGGTTTATCATGTATGCCACGCTCCACTCGGCAACAACCTGACCTCTCCCTATAGCTGATAAGTCCCAGCAATTTCTCACCCCGCTGCACTGAACCATCTGTAGATGTGACGGCATCGCTATCTGGAGAGTTATCGCTTATCAGCTGGTTAACTCCTGCTATGCTGTATTACTGCACCACGCCCTACTTTTCATGGGTATGGTTACTGCGACTGTGCGGTAAACTATCGCCAGATTGTAGTCACGTGTAGAATTGTTATCTTTTGTCTCTGCTATCCGTCTCTTGAGTATTGTTACTGTTGTGTCTGAGGTGTTGTGTAATGTTGATGACTCCTATTTGCGATTACTCATAGAACACCACGTCAGCTGCCTCCTATTGTAGATAATGTCAGCATTGCGGCATCCACCACGACAGCTATCGATGCTGACTATACCACTCTAATTAACTCTTCGTATACCGACACTAAAATCACGTTTTTACACCGTCTGTTTCATAATAATTGTTTAGATTAGAGTTACATAACTTTGTTATCATATTTTTCTAATTTTAAACATTACATTAATTTATCTAATATACAAATGTGCAGAATTTAATTGGCTATCAAACAGAACTAATTTGTGTCTTTATATTTAAAAAAAATAGATAAATAGTAATTTACGTTTATTGTAAATACATTTTTTATAACATTTTTTATTTTAAAGTTTGAACTTCCCATAATATATCAACCGTTTGTGCATGTCTGAAGCTCCAAACATTAGCCATCACTGATAGAATATCCATTCATACACAACATATACAAGTTGTATCATTTTCTGTCAGTAAATAACGATTTAGTGTGCATTTGTATCTTTGAAATGACATTGTAAAAAAAAGGCAGCAAAGTAAACTATACCAGTTGAGGTTACGTCAGCATGATATATTGTAATATAATTTGCTTATTTTAACATTTTGTTAATGTATTTCATGTACACAATTGAATAGGCTATCAAATAGAACTAATTTGTCTTCACATAAAGATAAAAAGTGGTCCCCATATATTTCAAATACATTTAAAACAAAATATGTTTTTTAATGTTTGAACTGACCATAATACATCATACTATATTTGTACAGGTCTGAAGCTCCTAACACTAATCCTCAATATCAATATATACACAATATATGTCAGTTTTATCATTTTCCATAAGTTGATAAACTGTAGTACTTGTTCTGATGAAAATCTTTGCTTACGATAACTGGGAAGCCATTTTTATCAAACACATTTTGCTGGAGAAAATCGATTGATCAGATAATTTCCTAAAATCGAACCTCTTTGTGTAAGAAAAAAAGCGCAAATGGCTCTTAAATTGTAAAGTTCTTCAAAAGGAAGTGACATTAACAATGTTGGATTGGTCTAAGCTTCGAACAAATTGTTTTCTAAACTTTCCTAATAGAATGACTAGCCACTCTACGTGGCTTGTGTAAAAATTTCCAAATATTCGCCACCTGAAGTTGGCTCAGGTAGTCTATGAGTTAAATAAAGTAAACTTCATATTCAAAAAAGGGTCAGACTTGCGGCACCGAACCACAATAATAATAGAATTCCACAAGCAACACGAGCAAACAGCTTTCATTGCCCTCAGCTCACGCTGTCGTCAAAAACTAAAAGAAGACCACGAGGAGTTTGCGCGCCAACGCCCCCTTGCAGAGTCCCGACACAGTATAAAACAAACTCTCGGCACATTGTAAGCACAACTGCATCTTTCCCTGCCTGAAAGCGCCTGATGTATTCTGAATTATATCTAGACTAGACGAGGAAGAGATCGTAAAGAAGTATTTCACCGAATGATTCAAGTTAGCTTACCCTCCACCCATATCAATCCAAGCCCCACTGTCATCCCTTCCGGGAAGGAAGACTAACGTCTGGTCAGGCAAAATATACTGATCAGACATGTTAGGGTCAGGCAAAACATACTAGCTAGGCCCTCACCTCAGCTTCCTAGTAGCCCTCCCTGGAAACGGGCTGTTTTCATTGCAGCTTTGCTAACGAGGTGAGGGATCGACGTAATGAATGACAGGCAGATGAAGCCAAACATAGCACACCAACCTGGAGGACCATGGTCCACTTTCATCACCATACTCGGGATGTGAGGAAAGTTACTGCAACACGCCACTTAACGTCCTTTTCAGGGCGCACAAAAGAGTAACCTACTCATTGCGGGCATTCACAAACAACAACATCTCTTTCAAACTTCCTACCCTCAGAAAGCCGCTACGCCATTGAGTGTAAGCCACCTAGAAAATCACCGGGAGTATATAACATCACTGCAGATGACCTCAAAGTCTGTGGGCTACCACTCCATCTAGCCTCTGATAAACGCTGTACAACATACCTCACATAGGAACAATACCTACAACATGGCGTAACTCTAAAACGATACCCTAAATTTTTTTTAAAAGGAGACAAGGAAGACTTTGGAAATTATCGCACAATTACGCTTCTCCCGATCACCTACAAACTTGTTACTAAATGTATACTCGCTAGCATCCGTCACCTCATCGAAGCGGTGCTGTCGATCAAACAGACTAGCATAATGAGCCACATCTCAATCTATTGCCGCCTATTTTAAACAGCCCGAGAGTAACAGACCCTCTTGACCTTCGCCTTTATCGGCTATAAGAAAGTATTTTTTTTTTTTTTTTTTTTTTTTGCGTTCGCCTTATTTCTCTAATCCCCAAGGCGGTGTGCGTTGCACTGTGGTTTTTATTTTGCGCCTGTCGGCCCAATGCATCCGACTTCAGCATGCATTTTATGTAAGGGTCTGCTTCCTCCTGCATTTTCTAAGGGTTTGCTTCCCCGGGGTAACGGCCGGTGCTGTGATGGGGATCGAACCCAGCACCTTCGGATTGTGAGCCGTGCCACTTATCCACTAGGCCACGCCGTCCCCTAAAGAAAGTATTTGACTCTGAAGAGTCTGGTACTCTCTGCTAAGCCAAGACATCGATACCGGTTATGTTAAAATACTTGCTAACTGCTGCTCAGACTGTACGATGGTAAAAAAAATATGGAAAAAAATGGTAAAAGTTTATTAAAGTTGAGTTTAATCAAAATTTGTTAATGAGTATGGTCAGATACCGCATCGAGACGAGAACACAAACAAAACCTACGTTACGACCAATAGGCCTTCATCAGAGACAACAATACTGAACCTACAAATCAACATATAAGGAAATAATGGTCAACTTATCAGATAGTAGACCCAGTCTGTCTAAACGACCGGTTGGGCCAGATGCTTGATTGAATATGAAGGGTGGCGGTCAAACACAACGTGGCCAGGAGATCGTAAGAAGTGAAGGGGAATGCGCCGGATAAGCCAATGGTCGCCAAATATGGAAACGGCCAAACAGTGAACCAGATGGGAGAACAAAAAGAAGGTGATATAAGCCGGGAGGGCGTGAGATTAATTTAAGAGGGGGGAGGGCGAGGACTAATAGAAGAAAGAGGGGGGGGGAAGGAAGACAAATAGATGAGGGGCCAGTATGAGGTTGGTTTAAAGAAAAGGTACAGAAGATATTAATGCCATGCGGTTGGGAACAACCCATGCTGGAGATAAATCTATTCTCAATGGCGAATCGATGACCGTCGTCAGAGAAGCAAGAAACTAGACCAGTGACACTAACATCAGCCTAACCCCGGTGCTCAGGACTATTGAAGTGGCTGGCATTTGGGGAACCAGAGCGGTTACGGGTATCGTTGAGGTGTTGGCGGAAATGCTCCCGCAGTTCCATACCGGTTTCCCCAATGTATGTCATACCACACTGGCGGAAGATGATAGAATAGATGAGGTTACGGGAATTGCATGTGAACACAGACTGTACGACAACCCTCTAAAGACCCGTAACATTATTATTTCAAAAAGGTGTCTGTGATGGGAATCCTATCTCAGAAAGCCTTTTTTTCGCACGCCTGTAATCTATCATCAGCCAATGCGATGAGGCCCACTTTGACATCAACATCGCAGATGGGATAGAGCTCATCACAGAAACAGTCAAAGACGCCACCCAGATGGTAGCTATGCTTCATAATGTAGGGAGACAAACGGGCCTCGAGATGCACACCTCCAAGACAAAAGTCATGAGTAACCATTTTGCTACCCATGACCCGGTCATTCTCGATGTCAAGAATATGAAGGACATGGAAGTGTATATTTACCTGGGACATCTATTGAACATGCAGAAAGACCTAAACCCAGAATTAACCAGATGTCGTCGCTCGGGCTGTGCGGTTTTCCGGCCATAAAGACGGCCCTAGACCATACGCACAACGAAAGCCTGATCGCTTCCCTATTCAACTGCACAGTTCTCTCTGCAATGTGTTATGCCAAAGAAACTTGGCCACTTCAAGAAACATGGATTCCAAACTCAAAATGACCCATGCCTCCCTCGAGAGGGGTATGGACGGTGAATTCTGTGTGATAGTAACCATGCCAGATCAACTGCCATACTGAGAGCATGTCGTACGAGGAAACTAATGATGTGGTCTAAAATATTGAAGTAAAGGACTGTTTATACATGACAGGCACGAGAAACTTTACATTTGTCGACTCCACAAAAAAAGTAGAGTGACAGCACAGCCATGGCGTAAGGTAAATATTAGTATTATATATAAATGTTGCATGCCTAACATTGCTCTGATGTTGTAGTTCATTGTGAACGCCGCCAGGCCATGGCTTTGTCTGGAATTCACACTAGTCGGCGACTTACACGTGTGTTCACAGAAACGTGTAATTGTTTACCGTTTAGACTAGTTAGTTCGTTCTTCTTCTTCTTCTTCTTCTGCGTACACAGTCAGACAGTAACCATTATTTTCTCGAAAAAAGCGGCGGTCATCCTGAGACTCTCGCCACTACCATAGAGCTTGTCTTGCAGTTCCACTGGCAATGGCCACATCTGCTCTCTCTGATCCTCGTATGTCGGGCAGTTCTGCAGCAGATGTTCAGTGGTCATTTTACCAGTACCGCACGGGCATTCGTCGGTACACCCTATCTTCAATTTGTTGAAGAGGTGGTACCTCAGTCTGTTGTGGCCAGTGCGAAGTCTGAAGACAACGACCTGCTCTCTTCGGTTCAACTGGTAATAGGCATCGTTTTTGGTGTAACCAGTATGTTCGGTTTCCCATTTGGACATGTACCTGGCTTTGATAAGCCGTTTTGACTCTTCGTACGTCATTCTGGTATCTATTTGTGGTAGCCTTGCACCTTCTTTTGCCAGTCTGTCTGCTTCCTCGTTGCCTTGGATGTTGCAGTGTGACGGAACCCACTGTACCACTACCCTTTTTGGTGCGGACTGTTGGCACAGTTTGCAGAGTGCTGCTCTTAAGTCATTAAGCTCAGTGTTTTTCTGGCTTTTTAGCGCTGTGACTACTTCGAGAGCATCTGTCAGCAGGACTATATGGCTCTCATTTTCACTGTGTGTTACCATTTCTTCCACTGCCGCCCTCAGTGCCTCTGCCTCTGCTCTGAAATTGCTCGTGTACTTACCAGTAGCGAATGACAGTGTTATTTTTCTGCCATTTGGTAGGTTCAGGAATGCTCCTGCCCCTCCGTTCTGTGTAGTGTTTGTTACAGAACCGTCGGTGTATGCATGGGTCCAGTCCATGCTTGGGTATCTTTTCGTTATGAAGCTTAAGGTAGTGTCTCTCCTTTCTTTTTCGGTCTGGCAGTTTTTGTTTGCAATACCTGGTATATTTTCTACCACCTCTGGAAATATATCCTGCCTCCAAGTAGGTTTTCGTACAGTAGTGATGGGTTTTGGTGTTGTTAGTGCGTTTATGGGATCTTCGTGCATCTTTGCTTTGGCTATTTCTGCAAAGTTTCTCCGCTTTAGTTTCCCAGTTCCCAAATTGTTTAGCCTCTGGTACATTGGATGGTCCGTCAGTCTTCGGAGTTTCTCTGACTGCAGCTGGGCTCTGCAGTCTCTTCTGTCGGTCATGGATTGCAGTTTTGTAATCTTTTCAAGTTCTACAATTGGCGTTGACTTCATTCCACCAGTTATGATTCTCATAGCTTGGTTTTGAAGTTTGTTAACTTTATCGAAGTTCGCCTTCGCTGCTGTTGTCCATGCCGCGATGCCATACTCGAGAACTGGTCTCACTCTTCCAGTGTACAGTTTCTTTAGTATGCCTTCGTCTGCTCCCCAGCTTGTGCCAGCAAGTTTCCTCATGATCGCCATTCTTTCTCTGGCTTTCCTTCGGTTTCTCTCAATCTGATTTTTCCATGTCATGCGCCGATCAAATGTGACTCCCAGATAGGTTGGGTTGTCGTTTGGCTGCAGGATTTTGCCATTTAGGCTTAATTTGGTACTTTGGGGTTTTAATGAGAGCGAGAATATTGTGCACGTGGTTTTCTCCTCGTTTATTTTGACCAGCCATGAGTTCGCCCACTCTTCCAGCGATGTTAGGGCCGTTTGCATCCGATTTCTTGCTATGGTGAGATTCTTTTCAGAGGTCCACATAGCCAGATCGTCTGCAAACATTGAGCTATGGACTCTTCTTGGTATATTCTCTGTAATATCGTTTATATATACCAGGAAGAGTGTGGGTGACAGTACTCCCCCTTGGGGTACTCCCTGCTCGAGTGTCACCTTTTTGCTCATCTGCCCTTGTACTTGGACTCTGGCCGTTCTTTGTTTGAGGTAGTGGTTGATCCACTTGTACATCTTCCCACAAACATCACTTCTTCTTAGCTTGACTCTAAGTCCATCCTTCCAGACTTTGTCAAATGCCTTTTCCAGATCCACCCAAACAGCTACTGTGTGTTTCTGTGCCTGGTAGGCATCTTCTATCTCCTGGGCTATGAGGATGACCTGGTCCTCAGTGGATCTGTGCTGTCTAAAGCCGGCTTGCTGTGGAATTAGTATTCGTTTTTCTTCCAGATGCCACATCAGTCTGGTGTTTATCATCCGTTCCATCAGCTTGCCGACACAGCTCAGTAGGCTTATGGGCCTGTATCCATTCGGATCTGTTTTGTCCTTTCCTGTTTTTGGTACTGGTACCAGTATTGCATCTTTCCATGCCTGGGGTACAATACCCCTTTTCCAGCTTTGGTTCAGGACTGATAGTAGTTTTTCCTTCGCTGTTTGGCCCAGCCCCATCAGCATTTCGTTTGTTATCCCGTCTTTTCCGGGAGATTTCCTTCTCTTTAGTGTTCTCATAGCCTCTTCCATTTCGCGCATTGTTAGTTTGGCCATCATATGCTCTTCAGGAGCCGTATTTATGTTTTCGTGCCCCTTTAGCTCTTCGCTAATGTCTGTATGCTTATCTGCAGGGACCTCGATGTGGTTTGCTCTGGCATAGTGATCGACAAAGGCGTTTGCGGCTTTCTTACCTGTGATCAAGTTCTCGCCTTGCTTGATAGTAATTTGTTTATTTGACGGGGTTTCGTCGTTCATGGCTCTGACTAGCTTCCATAGCTTGTTCCCTTCTTTGTCCAGGTTTAAACTTTCCGTTTTATTTTTCCAACTTTCTCTTGCTGTTTGCTTGAGAGTGTGTTTGTACTTCGCCGCGGCGGCTTTGAGGGCGATGTTTGCCTCCACGGATTTTTCTCGTTCTGCCATGTTCCTCGCATTAGTTACTGCATCTTCCACTTTCTGTAACTCATCATTCCAGTAGGGCTTATAGTTTTTCCTAGCTCCTCTTGGGATGGTTTCAGTGGCGGCTTGCATTATTGCCTTGCTTAGGCTCTCTACCATGGGCTTCATTTTGGTGTTTCGTGTGTTGATGGTTTCACACAGCCCATCTGTCAGGATTGCAAATCTGTCCCAGTCGGCTCGTTTGTAATTCCAACGTGGGAGCGGTTTTGTTTCCCGTGGGCCTACTTCCATGTCAATGGTTAGCCTGATCGGCCTGTGGTCGCTACCTGCCAGTTGGTTTAGCACCTGGCGGTCTATTTTATAGTGTATGTCCTGTGTGGAGAAGGCCAAATCTGGAGTCGAGGTGGTATGCCATGTTCTTGAATAGAAGCTAGGGCTATCCTCCGGCCTATTGATTAGGGAGAGATTTGCATCTATCTCCCAATCTTCCACTTCGTCGCCTCTACTGTCTGTGTCAGAGTATCCCCATCTCTCCGAGTGGTTGTTGAAATCTCCAACTACTATGCAGTTGGAGTCTCTGACCTCCATACTCGAGAGCGATAGGTCTCTGTTTGGTGGTCCGTACAGATTGAAAATGCGGAGTTTCGTCTCTAGAGCCATTATGTCAACTCCTACAATTTCTGCTTGTCCGGTGTGATTGACAGGTACCGCGCTACTCGGTATGCTGTTTCTGGTCAGTATCAGGACCCCTCCTTTGTGACCTTCTCTATCTAGACGGAAGGTCTGGTATCCTCTGATTGAGAATTTATGGTTATTGTTGAGGTGCGTTTCCTGGATACATGCCACGTCAATCTTACCTTCATGCAGGTGGTGTGTTAGGGAAAGTTTTTTGTTAATGACTCCCTCCGCATTCCACTGTAGTATTCTGAGGGTCTTGAAGTTTTGGCCAATAGACGTTACCCCATAGCCATGTGCCTTGACTCCACGACACATGGGTGGGTGACCACCAGTAGTCAAGGGTGGGCCCCTTCGAGGCGTGAGGCCCGGCGCTATCGCTGCCTGGCGGGTCTCCTCAGGATGAGCGCCATACGTTTTTCGAATAGGTTGTGCTGCCATCATACTGTGATTTACGTTGCACTGTTTTGTTAGGCTTGCGGCCCCGTGCATCCGATTTCAACAGGCGTTTCTGTAGGGATGCCCTCCTTAGCCTTTGGCTGTCCCCAGCCTATCTGCAAGGCAGCAGTTGTTTACGATCAGAGTTTTCTCTCCTATGGAAGTTGTCTTTCCAGACTATCGAGTCTTCACTACTCGTGTCTATAGGGTGCAATGATGGTATGTGATATATGAGATGGACTGGTTTACCCGGAAGAGAGGCAGTCCAGTGTGTCTGTATCCCAGGATCGTCACGTCCTGCCAGAAACGTAGCATTTGCATGTGAGTGGGGTATCTCTTTTTCCCTTTATTTTCTTGGCTTCTATGCAGGGATGGTACGCCTAGCATTCCCCGCCACCTGGGGTGTTGACACAGTGGGGCAGGTGTGCAATGTCCGCTGGTCTGCATCTCTTCTGCGTCCAGCATGATAGTTATGGCTGATAACGTACAGAGGTAGATATCGTAACCGGAGTGCATTTAGCCAGAGGACAAGCCTGGTAATGTCACAGAGATGTTGATCGCCTGGTGTGCGGACAACTCTCATGGTCAGTGGTTGAGTCTTGACAGTTCACAGTGTGGTGGCTGCTCTACTGTTTTCGACACCCCGACCAGGTTCTAAGTCTTTGGTTGGTGTTTTTCGCACCCCATCGCCGTATAGGGTGAGTATCAAGCAGTTTTCCGCCCGCTTTGATTTGCGGGCGGCAAGGACCTCTTACTGTGGCTCTACCTGATAGGGCTGGGGCGCAAGCCCCAGGTCCCGAGCATGTAGGAGCCTCCCATTGCAGTGGTGCTGAGATTTTGGGCGGGATTGCGGCTTTCAAGGGTTCGGCCGTAATCCCCCACATGGTAGCCTCGCGCCCTTGGCTTATCAGCCTGGTACGTGAACCAAAGTGTCTGCGGCTCCTCTCGATTTGAGCTGGTTTTCCGTAGCAACGCCCTGTCATTTGTAGGGTAAAACTGACCTGTCTTCAGATCTATTTCCAGCACCCGTTCACTATTTGGTCAGACGAATTTATTGAGGGCTTTTGTTTGTCAATGACCAGGTATTTGAAATCTGCGGAGTTAAACACGATTTCCGTAGCGTTCTTTCATTTGAGCTGACTTGTCGTCCGTGAGTCTAATACCAGCGTACGTTCATTATTAGACCCAAACGGCAGCGCTCTCAATTTGTCAGTTGTTCTACAGCATTGGCGTGTTCAGTCAAATTAAGCCGCAGGTTCCACACCTGGTGGTGCCCTTTCGTCAATTCCCTTAGCGAGATAGTCAAGTTTCTTAAAGGGTAGCCCCAAAGATTTTCGAGGGTCTAATTCCAGCACATGTTCTCTATTAGACCCCACTAAGGTGTACTTTTTGATAGTCATTCTGCAGTATTGGCGTGGTAAGTTAACTTAGGTCTCAGGCTCCACTCCTGATAGTGCTCTTCCGTCAATTCCTTTATCAAACACTGGATGCAGACAAAACCGAGCCACAGGGGACATAACCCCAGATTCTGGGGGTCTAAGTCCAGCACCAGTTCCATGTTAGACTCCAGAAGAGTGGTCTCGGCATGTCAATCATTTCAGTGTTGGCCGTGTTGAGTCAAATTAAGCCGCAGGCTCCACTCCTGGTGGTGCCCTTCCGTCAATTCCTTTAAGTTTCAGCTTTGCAACCATACTTCCCCCGGAACCCAAACACTTTGGTTTCCCGGAAGCTGCCCGCAGAGTCATCGAAGCAACTCCTGCGGATCGCTAGTCGGCATCGTTTATGGTCAGAACTACGACGGTATCTGATCGTCTTCGCGCCTCTGACTTTCGTTCTTGATTAATGAAAACATTCTTGACAAATGCTTTCGCAGTAGCTCGTCTTGCGGCGATCCAAGAATTTCACCTCTAACGCCGCAATACGAATGCCCCCGTTTGTCCCTGTTAATCATTACCTCCAGTTCCGAAAACCAACAAAATAGAACCGAGGTCCTATTCCATTATTCCATGCACCATTATTCAGGCAGCCGAGGCCTGCTTTGAACACTCTAATTTTTTCAAAGTAAACGCGCCGGCCACCCAGGACGCTCAGCGAAGAGCACCCGTGGGAGAGAGCCGGCAGACGGTAGGGCAGGAGACAACGGGCAGTGAACCGGCGCGAGCCGGACCGCCCGCCTGCGCCTGAGATCCAACTACGAGCTTTTTAACTGCAACAACTTTAATATACGCTATTGGAGCTGGAATTACCGCGGCTGCTGGCACCAGACTTGCCCTCCAATAGATCCTCGTTAAAGGGTTTAAAGTGTACTCATTCCAATTACGGGGCCTCGAAAGAGTCCCGTATTGTTATTTTTCGTCACTACCTCCCCGTGCCGGGAGTGGGTAAGTTGCGCGCCTGCTGCCTTCCTTGGATGTGGTAGCCGTTTCTCATGCTAGTTCGTTCATTTTGTATGTGTTTTCTACCGTCCGATTGGCCTGGCCTGGGCATCGGCTATGTGAAAAAGTACTACAGTTAAACATGTGTCGAATTTTCAGTCAAGGACACACGGCTGAATTAGCGAGATTGGCGCTCTTCGCCCTAGCTGCAGATAGGTTGGGTGTGACTATGAAATGTAGACACGTGACTATACAGAGCTAGAACACTTCGCCTGGAAGAGATGCGCAACACATCACTCACACGCTGAATGGTGTTCCGACGACCTCTTACGGCAATACACACTACGATATATGTCATCCCCCTCTCCGCTGTCTTGCGGGATACCTGTTTACGAGAAAGGCTTCGGAAGTAAACCCTGAGAAAAAATCTGCATCCTGTGCATATCTCCAGTCGTCTCGATAATGTCTTGCCACTGGTCAAAAGTAGATCAGGACGAGAGAATGAGGTTGACAAAATGCACAATTTCTTCCTCACATTAATCCAAATAACCACGCAAATCATCCATTTCATCGAATGCAGCACGAGATAAAACGGTTCACGCGGCTGAACAAAGAGAGAGGTCTTCATCACATGTGATGGACGAACATCATATAAATGAACAACCTTTTCCATTTTAAACAAAAAAAACGAAGTATATTTTACTGGACAAAACAAAATAATTAGGAAGCTAAAACATTGTGACAGCAGCAGTGGTCGAAGAAATGGTTGGCAACAAAGGCTGGCAGTATTGCATAAATTGGCAGGACATCAAGTCTTAAACATGTACAATGGAATACGTGGATGACACGGGGCAAACTGCTATGGGTCTGTGGTGAGTAGTGATCGTCTAAAGCCATTCAAACAGGATACAAAAAGAAGAAATTAACGGTAATGAAAAGTTTTAAAATAAAAACATTGTTGCCCCAGGTGAGGATCGAACTCACGACCTTCAGATCGCTCTTACAAATGTGTGATTATGAGACTGACGCGCTACCTACTGCGCTACCGAGGCGAACGATCAAGATTGGTTGTATTTAGCGTCCATTGGGCCAACGATGCAGCACAGTGAATGAATTGACAGCACCAAGTGACTCGTAGTTGCTTCCTTACATCATGGTCAGCGAAGCGAGCCAGACTACGACCATCTGTATTAATACAGATGGTCGTGACAAGACCAAGAGACTGTTCTACCTTCAAGCGGCGAAAGTGAAAAATGAACTTTTTTTTTCGTTTGTCTTATATCTCTATTCACAAAGGTAGTGTGCGTGGTACCGTGTTTCTATTTTGTACCTATCGGCCCAGTGGATCCGACTTCGGCATGTATTTTATGTAAGGGTCTGCTACCTTCTGCATTTTCTAAGGATTTGCTTCGCCGTGCTAACGGGCGGTGCTGTGATTTGGGAGCGAACCCAGCACCTTTGAGTTATAGGACTTGTTACTTAACCACAAAATCACGCCGTCCCAAAACTTAACTTAACGTCTTTATACTGGTTTAAGTGACTTTGCAGGTTCTGTTGACAACCAGTTTCTTGGAGTGTGGTTAAGCGATGTGCGAGTCTATCTTAATTAGACTCAAACACTAGAGCAAAGTAGACCCGCAGCATGTAAAGCGCCATCTATGCTGCTCTTAACAAACCACCTAACTGTGATCGGTGTTATGATATGTCACAGAGTTAGTCGCCTCTTACGACATGCTCTCTGTGAGGTAGTATTGCTTTTCTTGTCACAAAGACTTCGGCGGATCACTCGGGAAAAAAACGCAGTGTATTTTACTGAACAAAACATAATAATTAGGAAGCTAAAACATTGTGATAGCAGCTGCTGTAGAAGGATATGGAAGACAACAAAGGCTGGTTTCTTTAATACTGTATAAAACGGCTGGACATCAAATCATAAACATGTGCAATGGAACATTTGTGGAACACAGGGATAAACTGTTATCGGTCTCTGGTGAGTGGTGATCGTCTACACCATTGAGACAGCACACTGACACACACACACAAAAAGAAGAAATTAGCGATAATAAAGGGTTTATAAATAAAAAAAAGTTTACCCAGGTGAGGATCGAACTCCCGAACTACAAATCGATTTTACACATTTACGATCAAAAATCGTTGTATCTAAATACCATTTAAGCTAAAGATACAAAACTGTGAATATATTGACAGCACCACACGACTCACAGCTGATTGCTTGCGACATGAACAGCGAACTAGAGCTGACAAAGAAACTGTTTGCCTTCAAGCGGAGGCCCTAACAACTTAGCTTAACGTCTTTATATTGGTTTAGAAGGCGCTGCACAGTCTGTTTACAACCTGTTTCTTGGAGGATGGTTAAACGATGTGCGAATCCATCTTAAATGGACTCTAGGTCTAACCAGGCTAATCTTCATAGACTCACACTAGAGAAAAGTTGACCAGCATGCTGTTAGGCGCCATATATGCTGCTCTTTACAATCCCCCTAACCGTGGTCAGTGGTAAGAAAGACTAACGTCTGGTCAGGGAAAATATACTGATCAGATATGTTAGTCAGATCCAGGCAAAACATACCAGACAATACCTCACTTGGCTTCCTCGTAGCTCTTCTTAGAAACGGACTGTTTTCATGGCAGTCTGGTTAACATGGTGAGGTATCGAAGTGGTCCCCGTAGTAGTGAGCGATACGCAGAAGAAGCCAAGCATTGCCCAAACACCTTAATGAACCCCCTCCCCTCCACCTCCTGGCCGATCTTCATCAGCACGCCAGGGATATGAGAAAAGGTACGACAACTCGCCACTTAACGTAGGGCGAACAACAGGGTAACTAACCCAATCATTGTTGGCATTAAGCAACAACAACAACAACGTCATCCCACAACCACTGCTTTGCGGTATACCTCTTTACTGGAAGGGCATCGGGAGTAAACTCTTTGGAAAAATCTGCATCCTTGATGTTGACAAAAGGTGCAGTTTTTGTCTTCACTTTAATAAAATCACCACTCACGTCACCCATTTCAACGGACACAGCAAGAGGAAAACTGTCCACACGTCGGAACAAAGAGAGTGATCTTCATCACATGTGATGGACGACCTTAATATAAATGAACAACCTTTTGCATTTTAAGGGGAAAAAACGATTGTATAAAATGGCAGGACATCAAGTCTTAACCATGTACAATGAAAATCGTGGGTGACACGGGGAAAAATGTTATGTGTTTATGGTGAGTAATGATCGTCTAAAGCCATTCTAGCAGCATAAAAAATAAAGAAATTAAAGATAATAAAAAGTTTTAAAACAAAAACATTGTTGCCCCAGGTGAGGATCGAACTCACGACCTTCAGATCGCTCTTACAAATTTGTGATTATGAGACTGACGCGCTACCTACTGCGATACCGAGGCGAACGATTACGATTGGTTGTATTTAGCGTCCATTGGGCCAACGATGCAGCACAGAGAATGAATTGACAGCACCCAGTGACTCGAATTTGCTTCCCTACATCATGGACAGGCAACCAGCCTACGACCATTTGTATTAATACAGATGGTCGTGACCAGACCAAGAGACTGTTCTACCTTCAAGAGGCGGATGTGAAAAATGATCTTTTTTGGCGTTCGTCTTTTATCTATATTCTCAAAAGTGGTGTGCGTTGTATCATGTTTTTATTTTACGATGTTGGCTCAGTGCATCCGACTTCGGCATGAATTTTATTTAAGGGCCTGCTTCCTTCTGCATTTTCTAAGGGTTTCCTTCCTCGTGGTAACGGCCGGTGCTGCGATTCGGGAGCAAACTCTGCACCTTCGGGCTATGAGCCGTGTTACTTAACCACTAGTCAACGACGTCCCAAAACTTAACTTAACGTCTCTATACCGGTTTAAACGTCTGTTTGCAATCAGTTTCTTGGAGGGTGGTTAACCGATGTGCGAGTCCATCTTAATTAGACTCTAGGTCCAATCAGGCTAATTTACATTGACTCAAGCACGAGAGGTAAGTTGACCCATAGCCTGTTGGGCGCCTTCTATGCTGCTCTTAACAAACCATTTCTTCTTCTTCTTCTTCGTACGTTGTGAGACGTCAACCTTTATTTTTTCGAAAAAAGCAGCTGTCATCCTGAGGCTGTCGACACTGCCATAGAGCTTGTCTAGTGTTGCCACTGGTGATGACCACATCTGCTCTCTCTGATTCTCGTATGTCGGGCAGTTTTGCAGCAGATGTTCAGCGGTCATTTTCCCAGTGCTGCAAATGCATTCGTCAGTGCCACCTATCTTCAATTTATTGAATAGGTGGTACCTCAGTCTATTGTGGCCAGTGCGAAGTGTGAAGACCACGACCTGCTCTCTTCTGTTCAACTGGTAATAGGCATCGTTTTTTGTGTATACAGTATGTTCTGTTTCCCATTTGGTCATGTATCTAGCTCTAATAAGCCTTTTTGACTCTTCGTATGTCACACTAGTATCTGGTTGTGGTAGTCTTGCACCTTCTTTTGCCAGTCTGTCTGCCTCCTCGTTGCCTTGGATGTTACAGTTGGATGGAACTCACTGTACCACTACTCTTTTTGGTGCGGACTGCTGGCATAGTTGGCAGAGTACTGCTCTTAAATCATTGAGTTCAGTATTTTTCTGGCACTTTAGTGCTGTGACTACGGCCAGGGCATCTGTAAGCAGGACTATATGGCTTTCATATCTTTTGCATGTTACCATTTCTTCTACTGCAGCCCTCAGTACCTCTGCCTCCGCTCTGAATTGCTTGAGTATTTTCCAGTTGCCACTGATAGTGTTGCTTTTCTACCATTTGGTAGGCTCAGGAATACCCCTGCCCCTCCGTTCTGTGTTGTGTTTAACAAACCATTTAACTTTGATCGAAAGGAAGGAAGACTTAACGTCTGGCCAGGGAAAATATACTGATCAGATATGTTAGTCAGGTTCAGGCAAAACATATCAGATTAGACCTCACCTTGGCCTCCTCGTGGCCCTTCCTGGCAACGAACTGTTGCGTTGCATTTTGGCTACCAAGGTGAGGTAGCGACATGGTCCCCGTAGAAGTGAACGATGCGCAGATGAAGCCACCCATAGCACAACCGCCTGGATGATCCCCGGTCCACCTTCATCAGCACTCTTGGAATGGGAGTAAAGCTACGACAACCCGCTAAGTAACGTATATTTATGGCGCATACAGGAGTAATCATATTCAGCAATAAAAGCAACAACAATGTGATTCCCCCACCGCTGCTTTGCGGTATACCTTTTCACGGAAAAGGCTTGGGAGTAAACCTTTAGGAAACAATGCATCCTGTGCATATCTTGTACGTCTCGATAATGTCTTGCCACTGGTCAAAGATAGAACAGAACGAGAGAATGAGGTTGATAAAAGGCGCAATTTCTTCCCCACTTTAATCCAAATCACCACGCAAATCACCCATTTCAACGAAAGCATCAAGAGCAAAAACGCTTCACGCTGCTGAACAAAGAGAATGATCTTCATCACATGTGATGGACAAACATTATATAAATGAACAACATTTTTAGGGAAAAAGCGAAGTGTATTTTACTGGACAAAACAAAATAATTAGGAGGATAAAACATTGTGACAGCAGCAGCTGTCGAAGAAATGGTTGGCAACAAAATCTGGTAGTATTGTATAAAACAGCAAGACATCAAGTCTTTAACATGTACAATAGAATACGTGGGTAACACGGGGTAAAATGTTATGGGTCTATGGTGAGTAGTGGTCGTCTAAAACCATTTAGGCAGGATTAAAAAAATAAAGAAATGAACGATAATAGTAAGTTAATAAATAGTAATAGTAATATAATAAATTTAATAATAATAAATAGTAATATATAGAAAATAGTAATAAATAAATAAATAAAACATCGCTGCCCCAGGTGAGGATCGAACTAACGACCTTCCGATCGCTCTAAAAAAATTTATGATAATGAGACTGACGCGCTATCTACTGCGCTACCGAGGCGAACGATCAATATTTGTTGTATTTAGCGTCCATTGGGCTAACCATGCATCACAGTGAATGAATTGACAGCACCCATTGACTCGTAGGCTGCTTCCCTACAATACATGATAGACAGCAAACCAGACTACGGCATCTGTATTAATACAGATGGTCGTGACCAGACCAAGAGACTGTTCTACCTTCAAGCAGCGAATGTGAAAAATTATCTTTTTTTTTTTTTTGCTTTCGTTTTATATCACTATTCCCAAAAGGGGCTGTGCAGTGCTTTGTTATACCTTGTTTTTATTTTGTACCTATCGGCCCAGTGCATCCGACTTCGGCATGCATTTTATGCGAGGGCCTGCTTCCTTCTGCATTTTCTAAGGTTTTGCTTCCTCGTGGTAACGGCCGGTGCTGTGATTCGGGAGCGAACCCTACTCGTTTGGGCTATAAGCCGTGTTACTTGACCACTACACAACGCCGTCTCAAAACTTAACTTAACGTCTTTTTACTGGTTTAAAATACTCTGCAGGTTATGTTTACAAGCAGTTTCTTGAAGAGTGGTTAACCGATGTGCGAGTCCATCTTAACAGACTCAAACACTAGAGCAAAGTAGACTCGTGGCCTGTTATACACAATATCTGCTGCTCATAACAAACCACATATTTATGATCGGTGTTATGTCCTTTCACACACACAGTTAGTCGCCTCTTTCGACACGCTCTTTGTGAGGAAGTGGAGCTATTCTTGTCATTCCCATTCACAAAGACCTCCGCGGATAATTCGGGAATATTTTTTGCATGTTAACATAAAAACAAAGTGTATTTCACTGGACAAAACATAATAATTAGGAAGCTAAAACATTGCTGTGGAAGGATATGGAAGACAACAAAGGCTGGAAATACTATTTAATGGCTGGACATCAAGTCATAAATATGAAGAGTGGAACACGTATGGGACACATGAGACATAATATGGGTCTGTTGTGAGTAGTGATTGTCTAAAACCATTCAGGCAGCAAACAACAAAAAGAAGAAATGAACAATAATGAAATGTTTTTAACGTTTTTAAATTAAAAAAGTTGCCCCAGGTGAGGATCGAACTCACGACCTTCAGATGGCTCTTACAAATTTGTGATTATGAGACTGACGCGCTACCTACTGCGCTACCGAGGCGAAAGATCAATATTGGTTGTATTTAGCGTCCATTGGGCCAACGATGCAGCACAGTGAATGAATCGACAGCACCCAGTGACTCGTAGTTGGTTCCTTACATCATGGACAGCGAAGCAAATCAAGAAACTGTTCCGCCTCCAAAATACAACCACCTACAAGAACAAGAAGGTATAGCTGTAAATTAAATAAAGAAAAGTCCAGTTTAGATATTAGGAAAATATTTAAATAGTCAGAGAATGGTGAATGTTTGTCATGCATTACCACGGGAAGTAGTGGAGGCAGAGACAATTAATGCATTTAAGAATAGATTGGATGCATATATCTTTTAGGGAAAACTGATATCCTTTAAAGGGTGGAAGAATTCACAAAATCCATCTCTGAATTACTGGCAAAACAGCGCACTACCGGAAGCGCTTCAGAAAGGTGGAACACGTCAAAGGGCCCATAAACACCCTGGCGTTGGCAGTCTTTGGAAAGAAGACAAATAGCAGAAATGACTAGTCTGAGGGTGGGCTAGCCATCTTTGCACCAGCCATTAAAATCGCCAATCTTCTTCTTCTTCTTCGTTCGTTCTCAATCTCCCACTATCAAACCCAAAAAATCTTATGTAGCAGAATGTAGTCCAGAGAACGTAATGCGCCGTGTCGTAGTTTACCGCTTGACTGCGATATTTGCACCTTTCGGTCCAACACATCCGACTTCAGCAAGCATTTGTTGAGTACCGGGTTAGCATTTCCTCTTCGATCCCTTCTCCTTAGCCAGTCTGCCCTGCTGCAGCCTGTTATCCAGGATCACCTTGTGGAGGTTTAGAAGGGTCTTGGCAGCTATGGGTCGCTGACCACTGCAGCTCATGCGCTGCTCAGCGTCTTGATCCCGATCCTGGATAACAGGCTGCATCAGGGCAGACTGGGTAAGGAGACGGGATCGAAGAGGGAATGCTAACCCGGTACTCAAAAAATGCTTGCTGAAGTCGGATGTGTTGGACCGAAAGGTGCAAATATCGCAGCCAAGCTGAAAACTACGGCACAACGCATTTCGTTCTCTGGACTACATTCTGCTACTTAAGCCTTTTCAGGGTTTGGTAGTGGGAGATTGAGAACGAACGAAGAAGAAGAAGTATCCAGACTGCCCAGGTTAGACGTGCAATCCAGGAAGTCTAGAACCGAGAAAATATAAGAAACATCAGAAATATCAGAGATATTTTCACTACGTTTGCCAGTCGTGTCAAAGATCTTTCCAGACTCAAATTGGCTTGATCAGCCACGAGCGCATACACATACTCAAGGATGCGTCATGACACATGATGATGTTGGTGGTCCTCATCGACGACGATGGGCGAATTATTACATCACATGGGAAGAGGGATATTAAGAGAAACCACTTCATATAAGGAACAACAGATCCTGTAAGAACATGCCCAATCATAAGTCAGGCACTGGCTAGAGACCTAAAACAAAAATCCCAAATTCCCCCATTGAAAAAACAAACAAATCCTCTGAGATGGTTCAAACCATAGAGAGAATAGGGAAGAAGGGAACTCAGATTTAGACAAAAAAATTATAACGGAAGAATATCTTAGGTGAGTATACACGCCAGTAACATAGATGCATATATATACACATGACTGAGCTAACAAAGGCACATTCAATGGAGGTGGGTGGGTCTATTGCAAACTAAGGAACAGAGAAGAACAAAACTAAAGTACTAACAACGGGAACATACTCCAATAATTTTATGTGCAGAAGCATAGGCATTATAGACCGCTGCCAAGCTTGTAATTAGGGATAAAGATATTAACAAAGAAAACATAGTATTCCTGACTGATGCTGCATCAGTATTAGCAGCTCTAAAACCAGATAACTATGGAGATCGCGAGCAAAGTATGTACTTCCTAACACATCTTTCAGCAGAACACCCAAGGATGATCATTAAGTGGATTTGCTCCCATTGCAATATCGAAGGAAATAAAGCTGTAGACAAACTAGCAAACGCAGAAAAGCTTCGCCACAAACAGGTCTGAGCATCATATACATTGAGTACAAGACCACAATCAAGGTAAACTTAAGGGAGAAAAAGACTGATCAACATCCTCACTTCTATAAAGAAGACATCAACTATAACTTTACTAGAGAACAGCAAGTCATCATCTTGAGACTGAGAACTGGACATAACAGACTCAATGGGCGTCTTTAACAGAAAATGGGACTAGGATATATGACAGGTGTCATGTAGGGAGCATACCATGACTGTGGAACACTTCCCGCAGAACTACATGCTCAAACAGGAAAACACCGAACAATTCGGGCCTCACGAGACAAGTATGAGACCAAAGCTGTACTGAGATAAAACAGTTTTTAGAAACAACGGCGTCCTTTGTAAGAGAAAGCGGGACCTTGATCTGAAGGTGAACGAAGAAGAAGTACAGGAGGTTGTTGTCCTGTATGCCTCCCTCAACTCAGCAACAACCTGACCTCTCAATCTAGATGAGAAGCATCAACTGATTCTTCACCTATCCATCTGTGATTAGCACCACATCACTATTGTGAGAGTTATCACTCAACAACATGTTAACCTCGAGCTCTACTTTATCTGTCCACCATTCTCTACTTTTCCTGACCTAGGGACACGGGCGAATATTCATACTGTCGTACTATCACCATTTCTTCTCCTTTGATTAACGCATGAACTGTGGCCACCTATCCTCCTCCTTCTTCTTCTTCATCGTTCGCAGTCAGACAGTAATCATTATTTTTTTCTCGAAAAAAGCAGCCGTCATCCTGAGGCTGTCGACACTGCCATAGAGCTTGTCTAGTGTTGCCACTGGTGATGGCCACATCTGCTCTCTCTGATCCGCGTGTGTCGGGCAGTTTTGCAGCAAATGCTCAGCGGTCATTTTCCCGGTATCACACGGGCATTCGTCGGTGCCACCTATCTTCAATTTGTTGAATAGGTGGTACCTGAGTCTATTGTGGCCAGTGCGAAGTCTGAAGACCACGACGTGCTCTCTTCTGTTCAACTGGTAATAGGCATCGTTTTTGTGTATCCAGTATGTTCGGTTTCCCATTTGGTCAGGTATCTAGCTCTAATAAGCCGTTTTGACTCTTCGTATGTCATACTAGTATCTGGTTGTGGTAGTTTTGCACCTTCTTTTGCCAGTCTGTCTGCCTCTTCGTTGCCTTGGATGTTGCAGTGAGATGGAACCCGCTGCACCACTACCCTTTTTGGTGCGGACTGCAGGCATAGTTGACAGAGTACTGCTCTTAAATCATTAAGTTCAGTATTTTTCTGGCTTTTTAGTGCTGGGCCACCTATCCAATTGTTCTCTATGCTTGTCTCATCTATAACAGCCCTGTATTGCATATTGTTCCGTTGATGTATCAAGTGTACAGATGGGGCCTCATATCTGAGGTAACTCCCATCTGGGTTCTAGTTTTTTGCCATTCCATATCTGGAAGTCACAGAAACAAGTCCTAACATTTATCTCATCTTTGGAATCGCGGGATCCCTGGTGCAATCCAGAACAGTTCGCATCCTTAATAACGTCTTCATAAGTAGGAAACCATACAAGAACCAAAATGAGAACAGCTGAGCTGTATGTGGAAAGAAACGCGGGACAATAAGGGCAGATAACACTACATTAAATAGCTGGACAACATGTCATAAACTTCAACAAAGCAACAAGTGGAATGCACAGGACGCATGAAGTTGTGACGAGTAGTGATCACCTGTGCCATTCATGTTGCATGAGATGCCAATCATAGCATTGAAAAGCAAAAAGAAAATGGTTATTAAGACGTGAAGAAATTTTTTTAAAAAGTATGCCCCAGGTGAGGATCGAACTCACGACCTTCAGAAAGTAGTTTCCTTCTCATTTTTTGTTAATTTTTATTTTACGTGTTTGCCTCATTCTACTGGCGGAGGCACTTTCTTTTAGTCTTTGCGATTTGTTTGAATGATCAGCGCTATCCCTAGAGTAATGAGCCTCAGTGTCTTCAATGGATGGTTCTCACATTGTTCATTCCTAGTTGTGTTTGTTGGTCTTGCTAAGTCTTGCGGCTACATTATCATACCGGCCCTGTTCTGACAATGTCCACAGTAAATGATGGTCATAGTGTCTTGCTAAGTCTTGCGGCTACATTATCAGATCGGGCCTGTTCTGACAATGTCCACAGTAAATCATGGTCATAGTGTCTTGCGGCTACATTATCAGATCGGCCCTGTTCTGACAATGTCCACAGTAAATGATGGTCATAGTGTCTTGCTTAACTTAACTTAACGTCTTTATACTGGTTTAGAAGTCTCTGCATAGTCTGTATACAACCAGTTTCATTTACATTTCCTTAGTCTAAAAGCAATGCTCAACCAATCTATTCTTAAATGCATTAATTGTCGTTGCCGCCACTACTTCCTGTGGCAATGCATTCACCACTCTCTTGACAAACAAAATATTTCATAATAGCTAATGTGTACCTTTCCTTAGTTAATGCCCTCTTGTTTTTGTAGGTGGTTGTAATTTGAAAAAAAAACTTGTTATAGTCTAATTTATCCGTTCCTCTGATTATCTTATAAACGTGTATTAAGTTACTTCGAATTCTTCCCTTTTCTAAGCACTGTAGGCCAGTTTTTCCCAGTCTTTCCTCATAACTGGAATCTCATTACCAGCTTTGTCGCTCTTTTATGTATCCTTTCCAGCATGTGTATATCTCCTAAACACCTGTACACATAACTCCAATCTAGATCTAACTAATGTTTTATACAGTTTGACAATCACTTCCTTGCTCCTATGTTTAATATTTCTTGTTATCATACCTAACATTGCATTTAGCTTTTTCATTGCTACCTGGACTTGCTTACTCACTTTACCTGTATTGTCTATTACAACCCCTAGGTCCCTTTCCTTTTCTATCATTTTAATATTGATCTGGCACATTCTGTAATTATTCTTCATGCATGCCTTGTGAGAATGTGATTAAAGGTAGAGAGCTAGCCCTCCACCGCATTCCTGGCCATGACAATCATTTACGACACAAAAATCAAATACGACCACCGCTGATGGGAAGAATGTGGGAAGAAACGCTGGGAAACAAGGAAAGATTAACTACATTAACTAGCTGGACAACATGTCAAAAACTTCAACATTGGAACACGAGTTGTACATAGGAGGCCTGCAGTTGTGGCGAGTAGTGATCACTTATGTCATTCAGTTTGCACGAAATACCAATCATAACATTGTAAATGGAAACAAAAAATTGTTATATTACGGTAACAAAAACACACAAAAATATGCCCCAGGTGAGGATCGAACTCACGACCTTCAGATTGCTCTTCCGAACGGGAACAAATGATTGAATTGAGTTTCCTTTGGTGCTTTATTCCTTTTGTAGATTCATTCAGTACGTTACTTTTCTTCTCAATTCGTTCCTTATGGAGAATAGGGCTCCCACTGTAGATGTCTCCCAGGCAGGAGACATTCCTCAAATGAGTGAATACCGAATGTACCTGTTGCTCGTTGGTTGTACACACTCCTGCTCCGTACACTCGTACACCTTAATCCGCTCGAACCACGTTTCTTCTGCTTCTTCTTCGTTCGTTATACTCCGCTACCAATCTATGAAAAGGACTTTGCAAGTAGCAGCGTGTTGTCCTGAGAACGGAATGCGTTGTGTCGTAGTTTACAGCGTGACTGCAATATTTGCAGCTTTCGGTCCAACACATCCGACTACAGCCGATATTTCTGGGTACCGCGTTAAACTTCCATTTTAGATCCCTTCTTCTTAGCCAGTCTGCTCTGTTGCAGGCTGTTTTCCAAGATCACCGCGTGGAGGTGTAGAAGGGTCATGGAGGCTCCGGTTCGCTAGCCCTGATGCTAGTAGTCAGCTACGTGTCCCTAGCGCTGACGCTAGAAGTCAGCTATGGGTCGCTGATCACTGCAGCTATGCACTGCTCTGCATCTTGATCGCCGAGGCACTTTTGATTTCAGGTCTGTGAATTATTGACTGATTTATACAGCTGTTATCATCCAATAGTGAATCATTGATATATTTCAAAATGTTTCAAAAAGGAATAAAAACTAAAAAAGTATGCCCCAGGTGAGGATCGAACTCACGACCTTCAGATTGCTCTTCCTAATTTTGTGATTATGAGACTGACGCGCTACCTACTGCGCTACCGAGGCTTGCATTATGAACATACTGAATTTTGTTTGCTTTAGTCCTTTCCTGGAAATCCTTCAATAATTTGTTTCTCCAATTCGTTCCTTATGGAGCATAGAGCTACTACTGTAGATAACACACACGTAAGATACTTCCTCAAAATATCTTGTCTGGACTTACTGTTGTGACTTCTGTAACAATTTGATTTACATGAACAGTTGCCAGAACCATTGCCGGATTCACGGACATTGATGTCACTGTTAGGACATTAGTATAATAATAGTAGTAGTATAGTAGTAGTAGTATTAGTAGCGAAGTCCAGTGGATAGGTTTGGATGTTAAGTATTTTTAATGCTTGCGCGTGAGTGGGCCAGAGTGTTTAACTGCTGTATAGTAGAAGGTGTTTCTCAAGGATACCCAGTTCTGTTCGATGTCGTTCTTTACAAACCGAAGCTCAGATAGTCTGTCCTCAAGCTCTTTCTGGAAGCCGCATCTCGTGGGTTCGCATTTCAGCGGAGATACATTTAGCTTCCTCTGTGGTTTATTTCCCTGGGGGTGCATCTTGGGCTGGATCTTGAAGTTTAGCTTGACAATGACAAGTCGATGGCCGGTCCAGCATTCTGCACCACACATGCTCTTCGTTATTGTAGCATCAGCGCGAGCCCTACGTCTGATGATAGTGTAGTCAATGAGGTGCCAGTGGCGTGACCTTGGGAAATTTCACGTGGTTCTATTTCGGAAGTCGGAAAACTGTGTTTGTAATGAGTAGTTCATTTGCGGCACATGTCCTCAGAAGGAGCAGTCCGGTACTATTGTATGTTCCGATACAATGTCTGCTAATGGCCCCCTCCCAGGCTGTATCATTTGTGTCAACCGTATCGTTAAAATCACCGAGGATGACCAATTTGTCAGATTTGGGGACTGTAGCGATGAGCGCCTCAATGTCCTCATCAAACTTATCTTTTGTTCCGTCAGGATTTTTCATTGTGGCTGCGTATGAACTGATAAATGTGGCATGGCGCCCCCCTATTAGGGGGTTATGCAGTGTAATCAGGCGGCCATTGATTCTCCTGGGCATGCTTGTGAGCTTGTCGACCATGTTGGTCTGGATGACAAAGCCAACTCAAGCTTCACGGCATTCTTCTTTGCTGCGGCCGCTCCAGAATAAAGTATAACCAGCGTCTTCCTCTGTGATCTGCCCTTCCTCTGCCATCTAGGTCTAACTATTGTTTTATACAGTTTGACAATCACTTCCTTGATCCTATGTTTAATATTTCTTGTTATCATACCTAACATTGCATTTAGCTTTTTCATTGCTACCTGGACTTGCTTACTCACTTTACCTGCATTGTCTATTATAACCCCTAGGTCCCTTTCCTTTTCTATCATTTTAATATTTATCTGGCACATTCTGTAATTATTCTTCATGCATGCCTTGTGAGAATTTGATTAAAGGTAGAGAGCTAGCCCTCCACCCCATTCCTGGCCATGACAATCATTTACGACACAAAAATCAAATACGACCACAGCTGATGGGAAGAATGTGGGAAGAAACGCTGGGAAACAAGGACAGATTAACTACATTAACTAGCTGGACAACATGTCAAAAACTTCAACATTGGAACACGAGTTGTACATAGGAGGCCTGCAGTTGTGGCGAGTAGTGATCACTTATGTCATTCAGTTTGCACGAAATACCAATCATAACATTGTAAATGGAAACAAAAAATTGTTATATTACGGTAACAAAAACACACAAAAATATGCCCCAGGTGAGGATCGAACTCACGACCTTCAGATTGCTCTTCCGAACGGGAACAACTGATTGAATTGAGTTTCCTTTGGTGCTTTATTCCTTTTGTAGATTCATTCAGTACGTTACTTTTCTTCTCAATTCGTTCCTTATGGAGAATAGGGCTCCCACTGTAGATGTCTCCCAGGCAGGAGACATTCCTCAAATGAGTGAATACCGAATGTACATGTTGCTCGTTGGTTGTACACACTCCTGCTCCGTACACTCGTACACCTTAATCCGCTCGAACCACGTTTCTTCTGCTTCTTCTTCGTTCGTTATACTCCGCTACCAATCTATGAAGAGGACTTTGCAAGTAGCAGCGTGTTGTCCTGAGAACGGAATGCGTTGTGTCGTAGTTTACAGCGTGACTGCAATATTTGCAGCTTTCGGTCCAACCCATCCGACTACAGCCGATATTTCTGGGTACCGCGTTAAACTTCCATTTTAGATCCCGTCTACTTAGCCAGTCTGCTCTGTTGCAGGCTGTTTTCCAAGATCACCGCGTGGAGGTGTAGAAGGGTCATGGAGGCTCCGGTTCGCTAGCCCTGATGCTAGTAGTCAGCTACGTGTCCCTAGCGCTGACGCTAGAAGTCAGCTATGGGTCGCTGATCACTGCAGCTATGCACTGCTCTGCATCTTGATCGCCGAGGCACTTTTGATTTCAGGTCTGTGAATTATTGACTGATTTATACAGCTGTTATCATCCAATAGTGAATCATTGATATATTTCAAAATGTTTCAAAAAGGAATAAAAACTAAAAAAGTATGCCCCAGGTGAGGATCGAACTCACGACCTTCAGATTGCTCTTCCTAATTTTGTGATTATGAGACTGACGCGCTACCTACTGCGCTACCGAGGCTTGCATTATGAACATACTGAATTTTGTTTGCTTTAGTCCTTTCCTGGAAATCCTTCAATAATTTGTTTCTCCAATTCGTTCCTTATGGAGCATAGAGCTACTACTGTAGATAACACACACGTAAGATACTTCCTCAAAATATCTTGTCTGGACTTACTGTTGTGACTTCTGTAACAATTTGATTTACATGAACAGTTGCCAGAACCATTGCCGGATTCACGGACATTGATGTCACTGTTAGGACATTAGTATAATAATAGTAGTAGTATAGTAGTAGTAGTATTAGTAGCGAAGTCCAGTGGATAGGTTTGGATGTTAAGTATTTTTAATGCTTGCGCGTGAGTGGGCCAGAGTGTTTAACTGCTGTATAGTAGAAGGTGTTTCTCAAGGATACCCAGTTCTGTTCGATGTCGTTCTTTACAAACCGAAGCTCAGATAGTCTGTCCTCAAGCTCTTTCTGGAAGCCGCATCTCGTGGGTTCGCATTTCAGCGGAGATACATTTAGCTTCCTCTGTGGTTTATTTCCCTGGGGGTGCATCTTGGGCTGGATCTTGAAGTTTAGCTTGACAATGACAAGTCGATGGCCGGTCCAGCATTCTGCACCACACATGCTCTTCGTTATTGTAGCATCAGCGCGAGCCCTACGTCTGATGATAGTGTAGTCAATGAGGTGCCAGTGGCGTGACCTTGGGAAATTTCACGTGGTTCTATTTCGGAAGTCGGAAAACTGTGTTTGTAATGAGTAGTTCATTTGCGGCACATGTCCTCAGAAGGAGCAGTCCGGTACTATTGTATGTTCCGATACAATGTCTGCTAATGGCCCCCTCCCAGGCTGTATCATTTGTGTCAACCGTATCGTTAAAATCACCGAGGATGACCAATTTGTCAGATTTGGGGACTGTAGCGATGAGCGCCTCAATGTCCTCATCAAACTTATCTTTTGTTCCGTCAGGATTTTTCATTGTGGCTGCGTATGAACTGATAAATGTGGCATGGCGCCCCCCTATTAGGGGGTTATGCAGTGTAATCAGGCGGCCATTGATTCTCCTGGGCATGCTTGTGAGCTTGTCGACCATGTTGGTCTGGATGACAAAGCCAACTCAAGCTTCACGGCATTCTTCTTTGCTGCGGCCGCTCCAGAATAAAGTATAACCAGCGTCTTCCTCTGTGATCTGCCCTTCCTCTGCCATCTAGGTCTAACTATTGTTTTATACAGTTTGACAATCACTTCCTTGATCCTATGTTTAATATTTCTTGTTATCATACCTAACATTGCATTTAGCTTTTTCATTGCTACCTGGACTTGCTTACTCACTTTACCTGCATTGTCTATTATAACCCCTAGGTCCCTTTCCTTTTCTATCATTTTAATATTTATCTGGCACATTCTGTAATTATTCTTCATGCATGCCTTGTGAGAATTTGATTAAAGGTAGAGAGCTAGCCCTCCACCCCATTCCTGGCCATGACAATCATTTACGACACAAAAATCAAATACGACCACAGCTGATGGGAAGAATGTGGGAAGAAACGCTGGGAAACAAGGACAGATTAACTACATTAACTAGCTGGACAACATGTCAAAAACTTCAACATTGGAACACGAGTTGTACATAGGAGGCCTGCAGTTGTGGCGAGTAGTGATCACTTATGTCATTCAGTTTGCACGAAATACCAATCATAACATTGTAAATGGAAACAAAAAATTGTTATATTACGGTAACAAAAACACACAAAAATATGCCCCAGGTGAGGATCGAACTCACGACCTTCAGATTGCTCTTCCGAACGGGAACAACTGATTGAATTGAGTTTCCTTTGGTGCTTTATTCCTTTTGTAGATTCATTCAGTACGTTACTTTTCTTCTCAATTCGTTCCTTATGGAGAATAGGGCTCCCACTGTAGATGTCTCCCAGGCAGGAGACATTCCTCAAATGAGTGAATACCGAATGTACATGTTGCTCGTTGGTTGTACACACTCCTGCTCCGTACACTCGTACACCTTAATCCGCTCGAACCACGTTTCTTCTGCTTCTTCTTCGTTCGTTATACTCCGCTACCAATCTATGAAGAGGACTTTGCAAGTAGCAGCGTGTTGTCCTGAGAACGGAATGCGTTGTGTCGTAGTTTACAGCGTGACTGCAATATTTGCAGCTTTCGGTCCAACCCATCCGACTACAGCCGATATTTCTGGGTACCGCGTTAAACTTCCATTTTAGATCCCGTCTACTTAGCCAGTCTGCTCTGTTGCAGGCTGTTTTCCAAGATCACCGCGTGGAGGTGTAGAAGGGTCATGGAGGCTCCGGTTCGCTAGCCCTGATGCTAGTAGTCAGCTACGTGTCCCTAGCGCTGACGCTAGAAGTCAGCTATGGGTCGCTGATCACTGCAGCTATGCACTGCTCTGCATCTTGATCGCCGAGGCACTTTTGATTTCAGGTCTGTGAATTATTGACTGATTTATACAGCTGTTATCATCCAATAGTGAATCATTGATATATTTCAAAATGTTTCAAAAAGGAATAAAAACTAAAAAAGTATGCCCCAGGTGAGGATCGAACTCACGACCTTCAGATTGCTCTTCCTAATTTTGTGATTATGAGACTGACGCGCTACCTACTGCGCTACCGAGGCTTGCATTATGAACATACTGAATTTTGTTTGCTTTAGTCCTTTCCTGGAAATCCTTCAATAATTTGTTTCTCCAATTCGTTCCTTATGGAGCATAGAGCTACTACTGTAGATAACACACACGTAAGATACTTCCTCAAAATATCTTGTCTGGACTTACTGTTGTGACTTCTGTAACAATTTGATTTACATGAACAGTTGCCAGAACCATTGCCGGATTCACGGACATTGATGTCACTGTTAGGACATTAGTATAATAATAGTAGTAGTATAGTAGTAGTAGTATTAGTAGCGAAGTCCAGTGGATAGGTTTGGATGTTAAGTATTTTTAATGCTTGCGCGTGAGTGGGCCAGAGTGTTTAACTGCTGTATAGTAGAAGGTGTTTCTCAAGGATACCCAGTTCTGTTCGATGTCGTTCTTTACAAACCGAAGCTCAGATAGTCTGTCCTCAAGCTCTTTCTGGAAGCCGCATCTCGTGGGTTCGCATTTCAGCGGAGATACATTTAGCTTCCTCTGTGGTTTATTTCCCTGGGGGTGCATCTTGGGCTGGATCTTGAAGTTTAGCTTGACAATGACAAGTCGATGGCCGGTCCAGCATTCTGCACCACACATGCTCTTCGTTATTGTAGCATCAGCGCGAGCCCTACGTCTGATGATAGTGTAGTCAATGAGGTGCCAGTGGCGTGACCTTGGGAAATTTCACGTGGTTCTATTTCGGAAGTCGGAAAACTGTGTTTGTAATGAGTAGTTCATTTGCGGCACATGTCCTCAGAAGGAGCAGTCCGGTACTATTGTATGTTCCGATACAATGTCTGCTAATGGCCCCCTCCCAGGCTGTATCATTTGTGTCAACCGTATCGTTAAAATCACCGAGGATGACCAATTTGTCAGATTTGGGGACTGTAGCGATGAGCGCCTCAATGTCCTCATCAAACTTATCTTTTGTTCCGTCAGGATTTTTCATTGTGGCTGCGTATGAACTGATAAATGTGGCATGGCGCCCCCCTATTAGGGGGTTATGCAGTGTAATCAGGCGGCCATTGATTCTCCTGGGCATGCTTGTGAGCTTGTCGACCATGTTGGTCTGGATGACAAAGCCAACTCAAGCTTCACGGCATTCTTCTTTGCTGCGGCCGCTCCAGAATAAAGTATAACCAGCGTCTTCCTCTGTGATCTGCCCTTCCTCTGCCATCTAGGTCTAACTATTGTTTTATACAGTTTGACAATCACTTCCTTGATCCTATGTTTAATATTTCTTGTTATCATACCTAACATTGCATTTAGCTTTTTCATTGCTACCTGGACTTGCTTACTCACTTTACCTGCATTGTCTATTATAACCCCTAGGTCCCTTTCCTTTTCTATCATTTTAATATTTATCTGGCACATTCTGTAATTATTCTTCATGCATGCCTTGTGAGAATTTGATTAAAGGTAGAGAGCTAGCCCTCCACCCCATTCCTGGCCATGACAATCATTTACGACACAAAAATCAAATACGACCACAGCTGATGGGAAGAATGTGGGAAGAAACGCTGGGAAACAAGGACAGATTAACTACATTAACTAGCTGGACAACATGTCAAAAACTTCAACATTGGAACACGAGTTGTACATAGGAGGCCTGCAGTTGTGGCGAGTAGTGATCACTTATGTCATTCAGTTTGCACGAAATACCAATCATAACATTGTAAATGGAAACAAAAAATTGTTATATTACGGTAACAAAAACACACAAAAATATGCCCCAGGTGAGGATCGAACTCACGACCTTCAGATTGCTCTTCCGAACGGGAACAACTGATTGAATTGAGTTTCCTTTGGTGCTTTATTCCTTTTGTAGATTCATTCAGTACGTTACTTTTCTTCTCAATTCGTTCCTTATGGAGAATAGGGCTCCCACTGTAGATGTCTCCCAGGCAGGAGACATTCCTCAAATGAGTGAATACCGAATGTACATGTTGCTCGTTGGTTGTACACACTCCTGCTCCGTACACTCGTACACCTTAATCCGCTCGAACCACGTTTCTTCTGCTTCTTCTTCGTTCGTTATACTCCGCTACCAATCTATGAAGAGGACTTTGCAAGTAGCAGCGTGTTGTCCTGAGAACGGAATGCGTTGTGTCGTAGTTTACAGCGTGACTGCAATATTTGCAGCTTTCGGTCCAACCCATCCGACTACAGCCGATATTTCTGGGTACCGCGTTAAACTTCCATTTTAGATCCCGTCTACTTAGCCAGTCTGCTCTGTTGCAGGCTGTTTTCCAAGATCACCGCGTGGAGGTGTAGAAGGGTCATGGAGGCTCCGGTTCGCTAGCCCTGATGCTAGTAGTCAGCTACGTGTCCCTAGCGCTGACGCTAGAAGTCAGCTATGGGTCGCTGATCACTGCAGCTATGCACTGCTCTGCATCTTGATCGCCGAGGCACTTTTGATTTCAGGTCTGTGAATTATTGACTGATTTATACAGCTGTTATCATCCAATAGTGAATCATTGATATATTTCAAAATGTTTCAAAAAGGAATAAAAACTAAAAAAGTATGCCCCAGGTGAGGATCGAACTCACGACCTTCAGATTGCTCTTCCTAATTTTGTGATTATGAGACTGACGCGCTACCTACTGCGCTACCGAGGCTTGCATTATGAACATACTGAATTTTGTTTGCTTTAGTCCTTTCCTGGAAATCCTTCAATAATTTGTTTCTCCAATTCGTTCCTTATGGAGCATAGAGCTACTACTGTAGATAACACACACGTAAGATACTTCCTCAAAATATCTTGTCTGGACTTACTGTTGTGACTTCTGTAACAATTTGATTTACATGAACAGTTGCCAGAACCATTGCCGGATTCACGGACATTGATGTCACTGTTAGGACATTAGTATAATAATAGTAGTAGTATAGTAGTAGTAGTATTAGTAGCGAAGTCCAGTGGATAGGTTTGGATGTTAAGTATTTTTAATGCTTGCGCGTGAGTGGGCCAGAGTGTTTAACTGCTGTATAGTAGAAGGTGTTTCTCAAGGATACCCAGTTCTGTTCGATGTCGTTCTTTACAAACCGAAGCTCAGATAGTCTGTCCTCAAGCTCTTTCTGGAAGCCGCATCTCGTGGGTTCGCATTTCAGCGGAGATACATTTAGCTTCCTCTGTGGTTTATTTCCCTGGGGGTGCATCTTGGGCTGGATCTTGAAGTTTAGCTTGACAATGACAAGTCGATGGCCGGTCCAGCATTCTGCACCACACATGCTCTTCGTTATTGTAGCATCAGCGCGAGCCCTACGTCTGATGATAGTGTAGTCAATGAGGTGCCAGTGGCGTGACCTTGGGAAATTTCACGTGGTTCTATTTCGGAAGTCGGAAAACTGTGTTTGTAATGAGTAGTTCATTTGCGGCACATGTCCTCAGAAGGAGCAGTCCGGTACTATTGTATGTTCCGATACAATGTCTGCTAATGGCCCCCTCCCAGGCTGTATCATTTGTGTCAACCGTATCGTTAAAATCACCGAGGATGACCAATTTGTCAGATTTGGGGACTGTAGCGATGAGCGCCTCAATGTCCTCATCAAACTTATCTTTTGTTCCGTCAGGATTTTTCATTGTGGCTGCGTATGAACTGATAAATGTGGCATGGCGCCCCCCTATTAGGGGGTTATGCAGTGTAATCAGGCGGCCATTGATTCTCCTGGGCATGCTTGTGAGCTTGTCGACCATGTTGGTCTGGATGACAAAGCCAACTCAAGCTTCACGGCATTCTTCTTTGCTGCGGCCGCTCCAGAATAAAGTATAACCAGCGTCTTCCTCTGTGATCTGCCCTTCCTCTGCCATCTAGGTCTAACTATTGTTTTATACAGTTTGACAATCACTTCCTTGATCCTATGTTTAATATTTCTTGTTATCATACCTAACATTGCATTTAGCTTTTTCATTGCTACCTGGACTTGCTTACTCACTTTACCTGCATTGTCTATTATAACCCCTAGGTCCCTTTCCTTTTCTATCATTTTAATATTTATCTGGCACATTCTGTAATTATTCTTCATGCATGCCTTGTGAGAATTTGATTAAAGGTAGAGAGCTAGCCCTCCACCCCATTCCTGGCCATGACAATCATTTACGACACAAAAATCAAATACGACCACAGCTGATGGGAAGAATGTGGGAAGAAACGCTGGGAAACAAGGACAGATTAACTACATTAACTAGCTGGACAACATGTCAAAAACTTCAACATTGGAACACGAGTTGTACATAGGAGGCCTGCAGTTGTGGCGAGTAGTGATCACTTATGTCATTCAGTTTGCACGAAATACCAATCATAACATTGTAAATGGAAACAAAAAATTGTTATATTACGGTAACAAAAACACACAAAAATATGCCCCAGGTGAGGATCGAACTCACGACCTTCAGATTGCTCTTCCGAACGGGAACAACTGATTGAATTGAGTTTCCTTTGGTGCTTTATTCCTTTTGTAGATTCATTCAGTACGTTACTTTTCTTCTCAATTCGTTCCTTATGGAGAATAGGGCTCCCACTGTAGATGTCTCCCAGGCAGGAGACATTCCTCAAATGAGTGAATACCGAATGTACATGTTGCTCGTTGGTTGTACACACTCCTGCTCCGTACACTCGTACACCTTAATCCGCTCGAACCACGTTTCTTCTGCTTCTTCTTCGTTCGTTATACTCCGCTACCAATCTATGAAGAGGACTTTGCAAGTAGCAGCGTGTTGTCCTGAGAACGGAATGCGTTGTGTCGTAGTTTACAGCGTGACTGCAATATTTGCAGCTTTCGGTCCAACCCATCCGACTACAGCCGATATTTCTGGGTACCGCGTTAAACTTCCATTTTAGATCCCGTCTACTTAGCCAGTCTGCTCTGTTGCAGGCTGTTTTCCAAGATCACCGCGTGGAGGTGTAGAAGGGTCATGGAGGCTCCGGTTCGCTAGCCCTGATGCTAGTAGTCAGCTACGTGTCCCTAGCGCTGACGCTAGAAGTCAGCTATGGGTCGCTGATCACTGCAGCTATGCACTGCTCTGCATCTTGATCGCCGAGGCACTTTTGATTTCAGGTCTGTGAATTATTGACTGATTTATACAGCTGTTATCATCCAATAGTGAATCATTGATATATTTCAAAATGTTTCAAAAAGGAATAAAAACTAAAAAAGTATGCCCCAGGTGAGGATCGAACTCACGACCTTCAGATTGCTCTTCCTAATTTTGTGATTATGAGACTGACGCGCTACCTACTGCGCTACCGAGGCTTGCATTATGAACATACTGAATTTTGTTTGCTTTAGTCCTTTCCTGGAAATCCTTCAATAATTTGTTTCTCCAATTCGTTCCTTATGGAGCATAGAGCTACTACTGTAGATAACACACACGTAAGATACTTCCTCAAAATATCTTGTCTGGACTTACTGTTGTGACTTCTGTAACAATTTGATTTACATGAACAGTTGCCAGAACCATTGCCGGATTCACGGACATTGATGTCACTGTTAGGACATTAGTATAATAATAGTAGTAGTATAGTAGTAGTAGTATTAGTAGCGAAGTCCAGTGGATAGGTTTGGATGTTAAGTATTTTTAATGCTTGCGCGTGAGTGGGCCAGAGTGTTTAACTGCTGTATAGTAGAAGGTGTTTCTCAAGGATACCCAGTTCTGTTCGATGTCGTTCTTTACAAACCGAAGCTCAGATAGTCTGTCCTCAAGCTCTTTCTGGAAGCCGCATCTCGTGGGTTCGCATTTCAGCGGAGATACATTTAGCTTCCTCTGTGGTTTATTTCCCTGGGGGTGCATCTTGGGCTGGATCTTGAAGTTTAGCTTGACAATGACAAGTCGATGGCCGGTCCAGCATTCTGCACCACACATGCTCTTCGTTATTGTAGCATCAGCGCGAGCCCTACGTCTGATGATAGTGTAGTCAATGAGGTGCCAGTGGCGTGACCTTGGGAAATTTCACGTGGTTCTATTTCGGAAGTCGGAAAACTGTGTTTGTAATGAGTAGTTCATTTGCGGCACATGTCCTCAGAAGGAGCAGTCCGGTACTATTGTATGTTCCGATACAATGTCTGCTAATGGCCCCCTCCCAGGCTGTATCATTTGTGTCAACCGTATCGTTAAAATCACCGAGGATGACCAATTTGTCAGATTTGGGGACTGTAGCGATGAGCGCCTCAATGTCCTCATCAAACTTATCTTTTGTTCCGTCAGGATTTTTCATTGTGGCTGCGTATGAACTGATAAATGTGGCATGGCGCCCCCCTATTAGGGGGTTATGCAGTGTAATCAGGCGGCCATTGATTCTCCTGGGCATGCTTGTGAGCTTGTCGACCATGTTGGTCTGGATGACAAAGCCAACTCAAGCTTCACGGCATTCTTCTTTGCTGCGGCCGCTCCAGAATAAAGTATAACCAGCGTCCTTCTCTGTGATCTGCCCTTCCTCTGCCATCTAGGTCTAACTATTGTTTTATACAGTTTGACAATCACTTCCTTGATCCTATGTTTAATATTTCTTGTTATCATACCTAACATTGCATTTTAGCTTTTCATTGCTACCTGGAATTGCTTACTCACTTACCTGCATTGTCCGTATTATAACCCCTAGGTCCCTTTCCTTTTCTATCATTTTAATATTTATCTGGCACATTCTGTAATTATTCTTCATGCATGCCTTGTGAGAATTTGATTAAAGGTAGAGAGCTAGCCCTCCACCCCATTCCTGGCCATGACAATCATTTTACGACACAAAAAATCAAATACGACCACAGCTGATGGGAAGAATGTGGGAAGAAACGCTGGGAAACAAGGACAGATTAACTACATTAACTAGCTGGACAACATGTCAAAAACTTCAACATTGGAACACGAGTTGTACATAGGAGGCCTGCAGTTGTGGCGAGTAGTGATCACTTATGTCATTCAGTTTGCACGAAATACCAATCATAACATTGTAAATGGAAACAAAAAATTGTTATATTACGGTAACAAAAACACACAAAAAAATATGCCCCAGGTGAGGATCGAACTCACGACCTTCAGATTGCTCTTCCGAACGGGAACAACTGATTGAATTGAGTTTTCCTTTGGTGCTTTATTCCTTTGTGTAGATTCATTCAGTACGTTACTTTTCTTCTCAATTCGTTCCTTATGGAGAATAGGGCTCCCACTGTAGATGTCTCCCAGGCAGGAGACATTCCTCAAATGAGTGAATACCGAATGTACATGTTGCTCGTTGGTTTGTACACACTCCTGCTCCGTACACTCGTACACCTTAATCGCTCGAACCACGTTTCTTCTCTTCTTCTTCGTTTCGTTTAGTACTCGCTACCAATCTATGAAGAGGACTTTGCAAGTAGCAGCGTGTTGTCCTGAGAACGGAATGCGTTGTGTCGTAGTTTACAGCGTGACTGCAATATTTGCAGCTTTCGTCCAACCCATCCGACTACAGCCGATATTTCTGGGTACCGCGTTAAACTTCCATTTTAGATCCCGTCTACTTAGCCAGTCTGCTCTGTTGCAGGCTGTTTTCCAAGATCACCGCGTGGAGGTGTAGAAGGGTCATGGAGGCTCCGGTTCGCTAGCCCTGATGCTAGTAGTCAGCGTACGTTTGTCCCTAGCGCTGACGCTAGAAGTCAGCTATGTGGTCGCTGATCACTTGCAGCTATGCACTGCTCTGCATCTTGATCGCCGAGGCACTTTTGATTTCAGGTCTGTGAATTATTGACTGATTTATACAGCTGTTATCATCCAATAGTGAGATCATTGATATATTTCAAAAGGTTTCAAAAGGAATAAAAACTAAAAAAGTATGCCCCAGGTGAGGATCGAACTCACGACCTTCAGATTGCTCTTCCTAATTTTGTGATTATGAGACT